>OW152839.1:3215575-3406824 GCA_933534255.1 Iphiclides podalirius | reverse complement strand
CCTAAATTTGTCAATGCTGGTGTTTCACAAGGCTACGTACTGTCTCACACACTGTTTCTTCTGCATATCAATGACATGTTGCAAATCAGCAACGTTCATTGCTATGCAGACGATAGCCCTGTGGATGTCTCATACACTGGCCGTGCTGGCATTTCTCGGAAAAACGTCTACGAGAGCCGGAATAAGCTTGCATCTGAAGTCGAGACTTGTTAACTAAAGTCTCAGACTGGGGTAGACTTAACTTAATCTTATCCTTTAAACGAGCAATTCTTGTTTATATATAATCGGAATCTTGGAAACGGCTCCAGCGATTTTCATGAAATTTAGTATGTGCGTAGATTCGGGTGCGAAAAATCGATCTAGCTAGTTTTCATTTTTAGAAAATGTCCTTTTATCCCTGTCAGCAGTCAAAATGTCAGCTTGGGCTATCGACGATCAAAGTCTTTCCGATCGACTTGATTCTTTGGCTCTGCGTAGAGATATTAGATCGCTCTGTTTCTTCTACCGCATCTATCACGGGGAGTGTTCCGAGGAATTGTTTGGATTGATGCCGGCCGCTAAATTTCGCCATCAAAAATTTCATCCAGACCAGCATTAAAATCAAAAATATATTTATTCAAATAGACGCTTGCGCGCTCTTATGAATCGTCAAATTTTACATCAAAGATTATGTGTATAGGTTTGTAAGGTACCACCGGTTCGGAAAGCGGTTTCTGTTGAGAAGAGACTGGCAAGAAACTCAACAGTTGCTCTTTTTCAAAAATATCAGGTTACAATGTAATATACAGGTATAATAGTCTTATTCTAGCTTACGTGAGTATTGTCTAGCGTTTCACAACAGCGCGATTTTCTAGGCATTTCCTGTCTCGCACAACCCCTCTGTGGAACCAGCTGCCGCCGGCGATCTTTCCGAACCGTTACGACCTGGGAACCTTCAAGAGCATACTCTTTCCTAAAAGGCCGGTAACGCATTTGTACGCCCTCTGGTGTTGCAGGTGTCCATGGGCGGCGGTGATCACCATGAGGTGAGCCTCCTGCTCGTTTGTCGTTTTTTTCCCATTAAAAATATATACCGTTTTAAAATATTGATACCAAGGCCTTGTATGTAGCAATTGCAGTTCCGGTTTCATCTGTGAGTTACTCGGGTTTCTTACATGTGTTTCAAATTAATGGGAGATGAAAAGGTGGTACTGCGTGAAAGATAATTGTCGGTTGGTTTATATGTAGGTACATAAACATACATACTTGATGGGCTTATGCGAATGCAGGAAGACGATGGATGCGGTTCAGGATCCCGCTTGACAATCGGTGGTGCAGGCCTATATTTAGCTAGGATGAAATGATGATACATAAGTATTAATATCTGACATCTAGTGTTAGGCAGAAAATATATATATAAGTTTTTGAAGTGGGAAGTTTTTACATTAAGGACCTCACTTAATGTTAGACATGTAAAACCCTAGATGTCGCTTTTTAATCATTACGTAAACTGCAGCAACAGCGTCAGAGCGAGTTTTATATTGATATACATCTACATTTGGGGGATGCCGGCTTTAAAACTGCTCCTGTACGCATATGACGAACTTTCGTTCCTCAAGTTCCGCTTTAAACGCACGAGTCCGCGGTAGAAGGTAATGTCATTCAACAGCATCATAATATACTGAGGGGCATCATAATATACTGCACACCACGACGAACACCTTCATTCCGTAACTTCGAAACAATTGCGGCTGCGTGATGAGCATGGTGCTCACACACGAAATGCTCATCACACAATATTTTTTCAGTAGTGGGCGATCACACGTTGTAACCAACACCCTCTGGCGAAGGGGCAGCTGCACTACCAACTACGCCAATCGGATCGCCGTAGGTCAGGGACGTTAGTGTATCACTCGGACATGCTGGGTCACAATCTAGAGTAGATAGCACTCGTACTGTGGATGGAGGGCTGCTTCTATGTTGGACTCATCTCAGATGATTTCCCCACCAGTCGTCGGCCCTTTCCTGGTTTCGACAGAGCCGTACGGACGTCGAATTCCCTGAGCAGTAGACTATTTGCACCGAGCCCTTCCCTCGTCCAAGTCGGAAGTGAATAAATATATCGATATTTATAAAAATGTCAATATCGGCTTCTATATATTGAAGAGAAAATATAGATATTTTCTTTTTATGCCCCACTTTCCAAAAAAAAAACGGATTCGAATTTGAAAAAAATATCGTTTTTAATACGATTTCGATATTGAATATTTTATATCGATATATCGAATTAAAATATATCGGCTAAAGCATCGATATACTTAATCAAAAATATCGATATATATATTTTCAACTTATCGTCAGCGTTGATTCCGTCAGTGCTAGGTGCTAAATGTTATTAATTGCTTCCACTAACATAATCCAAATTAATCCAAATTTAATATAAGGTTACCCGTACCTTAAACACTAAAATCCCGTATAGGATTGCTTTGTTGTTTTACTGCCGGACTATAATATCTCCTCAGGATCTGGACAATGCATAAAGTTACCTATTTTAAATACTAAGGGTTATGGTGTTTTGGCAGTGCAAAACTCTTAGGAATTTAAGGACGTTTAATGATGCTCAATGCATTTAACGTAAACGCATCCATCAATATCTATGGGACACTTTCCGAGAATTGCCAAATTAGGCAAGATGCACGTGCCAACTATTTATGTGCGTCAAAGATAGTTGTTTCGCATCAGGGTGTTTGTCCACGTAGAATTTATGTTTGCAAAATGTCCTTACGACACAATATTGGAAAAAAAATCCCTCTCTCTGTTGAGCGAGCTTGGACAACTCGGCCACACATTACTAACACTTTCCCATTTCGTTAAATTTACATTAAAAACACTTATGTTCCCCTGGTATTTTGCCTTTCTATTAGTTTTCCCTGTAACGATTAAATAGTATTGACGCGATTATTAACACGGTTAAATCAAACTATTTTGTAATATTTTGTTATACAATTCCATTTCTAACGCTTCAGTTGATGGTAGCGGATCAGACTGTCATACACGCTGTAGAGCTAAAAGAGCCTCTCGTTTATTTGACAGGAACATAAGAAAGACAGTCGACATCGCTTATCCTTTAAGATATATAGTATTTTCCAGTTTACGAACTATTTTATTCATTCCCAAGAGAAAAAATTGAAAACAAAATGGCCACAGAACAAAATGGAAATTCAAAGCGATATAAAATATGAAAGGCGCGATTAAATCGTAATTTCAACGGAGAGTGGAAACAAAAAGGGAATGAAATTCGCGTCCGCAGATTCGAAATGAATTCGCGCCGGAGTCTTTTTTAAGCGATTCACTGAGAATTTAATAAATGCTTAAGAGAGAGAGCACAGTGTTATTTTCCTTTGAAAGTGGCCAAAGAGAATGGTTGAAGAAAAATGGGGAAGCGGGCGGGGGTGCCACCCGCCCGGGGGTGGTTTTCCTTTGAATAAAGAAAAGTTAAAATTTTCTTAAAACACCCCTCCGTGCTCCCGGGGTGGTCGCTATCTATCTTCGTTTAAGTATTGGCAAAAATGGCCCCCCCATTCCTTCCTCCCTTTCGCACCCTTACGATGTCATTGGTTGATTTTTAAAAGAGTCCCGACGGAGGGTCGGGTTCCCAATCGATGGTACTCCTCGATTTTTAGGGATCCGTCAATATAAATAGTTCATACACAGCTACGCTACTTAGGTGGAATGAATTTATTGTTATCATTAATGAATACACATATAAGCAGATACAAATGCGACTTTTTAAAAAATGTTGTAGAAAAATGGACGAAAAAGTTTTCGTATCTGCGAGCGTTTGATAATGCGTACTCTGGGATACGCACCCGACGCTTTAGCCACTGAGCTAAATGGTTCTGAGGTAAAATGCTTCACACTGACGAAAATCTCAGCATATTTCATTTATTTTGTTTTTTATTACATTTTAAAAATTACATCTTAAGTGCAGAGAATAGCAATATAAAAATTAAAACCCTATTAAAAATACAAAGGCGTCTTGGTCACTTGTTAGGGAGAGCAACGATAGTTCATGTAATAGGAAGATCCAAGAGAGTAGATAGCCTTCTAAAAGGTCGTACCTTTTTGATTATGTTGAAGCTTTCCATAAATAAACTCCTGGCAATTTATATCGGCAATCCTCGATCCCTCTCGTATCAACTCAAAGATTTAAACTTCATCACCGTTATGAAGTTTATTATTTAATAAATGGTTATTTTGTTGCGTCGCTTGACCGTGTGCTTTGGTGAGGATGCGTTGCTAACAGGTGGCTGGCTATGTCACGTAAGGTCGGCATAAAAGGCGCGCAGTCAAAAAGCATGCCGTTCATATTTAGCATACCGTCCATGTTTATCGTAAGAAACGCAAAAAGTAAGACATCTTTCAAAATATTGGTTCGTGAACACCTGTTAAAGACAAATTCGACCTAAGATATGGACTGTAGTTAAAAGTAGAAGCTAATTGTTATTTATTTTTACAAGTATACATCTTTATATATATTTTAATATTTGAATATATATATATATATATATATATATATATATATATATATATATATATATATATATATATATATATATATATATATATATACATATGCATGTATATAACTTAATATATGATTTGTATCCAATAATAATATTATTTTCATATATATTCTCTTTAATTAAAATTTTATTTTTCTTGCATCTTTTGCTACACCTACCATAAACTCTCACCACATCCTGGGTTGACTGGTAGAGAATGCCTTTGGGCATTAAGTCCGCCCTTTGTTACCTTGTTTTACTGAAGGTTGGCAATAAAGATTTAAAAAAAAAAAAAAAAAACTATTATGAACTAGTTATGATTTCTTCTATTTAAGCTATTACGACACACTGTCCGATGAAATCTTAAGGTTCTTCTCGAGTTTATTTTAATTAAAAATTCCTGTAGCGACAAATTATGACGCGAGAGAATCCGTGAACAAGTATTTGATATAAAAATAACTCGACTATTTGTCATTTTAAGTAATAATTGTCGTGCTTATTATTGATGTCAGACTAGAAAAAGACTTGAGGCAAGTGGTATATTAGGACACAACTAGAGTAGTGAATTTTCGATTACACAATTATAAAATTTTCGGCCACCGCTGAGCAGGAAGACTTGTATTAATCCTTATTCAATGCATCACATATTTTGAGGACGAAGAAAAGGATCTGAAAAGTTTCGCGTTGGAGGAAAAGGAGAAATACTGCCTAAAAATCCAGAAAAAATGTTTTATATTATAACCTTCCATATTTTAATTTTAGTTACGCTAATTATAAAAGTTAAGTGGATGGCAATTTCATTAATTTTTTTTAAATTTATACCACGAATCGTTCTCGCAATGTCGGATAAAAAAATCTTAAACGCACCCCCAATTTGATTTCGAAACAGTTTTATTAGTCATCACATTTTTTACATAAAATTACATAAAACACAGAGTACATTAAAAAAAAAATCACAGACAAGCATTCAATTTAAACACAACAGTAACAATGTAATCGTAACTTGAAAAGATAGTTTCATAATCTATCGCTTGTATCTCATCACAAAGGAAACTGATTTGTTAGCTGACTGTACTTTTTCCTTAACTGGAGTTAACGCGATTAAACTTATCAAAGTGAGAAGTTCGGCGATTTTCACTTACGCGGCGGGACAAGGATTTTCACTCGATTTTCGCACTTAATCTGAGAGCAAACAGTTAACCTAAATGTAATCACAATAATTTCAGTGTCATAACTAAAAGTTTTGGTCAATACCTTTTATACCTACTATTTCTTTTATATGCTTCTATTGATGTTTGAAAAACAACTTAATATGACCGTTTATAATGTAGTTGATCTTCTAAAACAGAGTCTTGTATGTACGTGTACTTTTGACACAAAGTTATTGTAAACACGGAGATGAAGACCAATATACTTTATGGTTTAAAAATTGTCCATCAATATGCGGTAACAGAATTAACCTGACGCAAGTTATTATAGGATAATAGTTCAAAATAATGGAATATAAAAATTTATCACTTAAATCGACAGAATAGTGACCAACACTTATCGCGGAAAAGTAAACAATATTAAACATTTATTTTTCTTTTTTACAGATGAAAGAGCGTAATATGTAAATTATGTTCTTACATAACTCCAAAAACAAAATAAACAATTGGTAATACAGGGAAGAACTTTTATCCAGAGAAATAACTATTTCTTTGAAGTCGAATAAAATGACACTGTATATGTTTAATACGATGATAATTATCAAATCTCCTCTCGAATTCTCATTCAATTTCTTCTCTAACGGATCCCATCAACATTTGTAGTTAATGCTATGCCAAACACAAAGACAATAAAATATCTACGCAGAGACTTCTTTGTGTCGCAAATTATTTATTTACTCAGACCGTTGAATGCCAGATTTGTCCGAGACGTACGGCGCTGCCAACTTTTCAACTTTAAGAAACCCCGTGCCTGTTTAATAATGACAACAAAAAGTCGGAAGGCAACTAAATATGCAATTCGCAATTCTATAATTTAATAAGATGTAATTATAAAAAACATATTTAGAACATTTACATTATTCGAATTTAGAATAGTAATGAACAAATGAAACACAGCAAAAACAATGATCACTTGAGCTCCGCTCGGGAGGCACTGAACTATGATCTCACATATGTGTTACAGGTTATAAATAATCGATGTAGCCAGTTTTATTTAAAACAAAATTTAATTGGAATGTAACCAACTTCTATTGCCGAAAGCGTTAGCGAGGTAATAGGCAAAAGCTTGGTACGTTAGACATTATTGACGGTAACACGAGTCATTAATTTTTAAATTTACCATAAATGTTAATTGTTTTAATGTTGTCATTTACAAACTCCGTGCCACGGTTACAATCAATTGGTGAATCAGGTGATATTATCATAAAAACCAGAACATGTGTTCCTCTGATGTGTGTGTGTTAGTTTAAAGGCTGGGGTTATGTACCCCGTTTGTTTCAGTTACGCGTACATTAAAACTGTGAGTTTGTTATTGCTGAGCGAATGTAATTTATCGCGTCTAGGTGCTCCTGTAACAAAGGATAAGGTATTAAGGATAACTGAGCAACAAAAGTATAAAGGTCCGAAACGTCTTCGGGGATGGGAATAATTTTATTTCAGCGAAATTGAAACTGGGCCGGAGTGTTTCTTGTACAAATTTTAATATCTCGAGGAGGTAGATACAGCTATTTATATTTTTCCACCTCCCCCCCCACAGTTTCTTTTGGCGATTATTATTCTGTGTTCCGATGGGCCGGGGGACGGGTGGGCCGCCCCTTGGACTCTTTCCTTTTTGCTTCTTAAGTCCATCTTGAGGCAGCACAGCGAAACACCTGGAGACGGCATTGTTCCGTTAAACATTTATTTTATAACGGAGCGGCAGTAGTTTATTAGAATATATAGGTTTAAATAACGAGTCTTATTTTAATACAGCTGAGCATTTTTTTATGTGAGAAGGTGGCAAGTGAGCTGGCCCTTCAATGATCTGGGCATCTGCAACACCCATTGGGTAGCAGATGCGTTGCAACCTTTTAATAGAGCTGGCCCCAGCTACCTCAATCACCAGACGAAACGCAACCTAAAATTCAGAATTTCATTGGTGCCGGCACCGGAATTTACCTCAGGTTGCTCGGGTATATTGAAAGCGAGCGCCCGATCTATGAGCTATATCACTTGCTCAACGGTGAACGGTGATAACAATGAAACCTGCATATTTTCGAAATAAAAACAAATAAAAATATTTCGAAGATGTGACAAAAGAATATGTGAAGTCCGTCAATCCTCAGTGGGGTCGCGTGGTGGACTGCCTTAATACTCACTGTATAGAGGAAGCTTATGCCCAGCCGTGGGACATATGTAGGGTGTTACTTTACTTTAGCTTACCGTTAATGTGATACTAATATATAATATGATATTACATCTATCATACATATACTTGATATCATTAGTCATAAAAGTGAAAAAACTTTGCAAATACCATAATAACAGTGGTAGATTTTTTGTTGACGTTCAATAAGAGCTTAAGTTAGGCCTATATTGAATAAATATACTTTGACTTTGAACCGACACGCATTGATATGAACAGGAGATCTCATGGATTCAGTTACTACCTACAGAATGTCTGAGATTTTGAGAATTCATCTAAAGTACCGAATTTAATTCATAGTAGCGTAGATGCAAATTTTCAAATTTATTTATTAATTCATTTATTTATCTAAGTAGATGCAAAAGTAAGTTACAATACATGTCTTAAAAATAAGAAGACAGATATGAAAATTAATACAAAATTTTGTAACTAACCTCAAGCTACGAAACATTAACAATGGATCCCAAACTAAGCATTGCTTGTATCTTGGGAGCCAGAGCTGCCTGATTTATGAGAGTCACTGTCTCTCATTTATGCGCGGTATATGGTGGGAGACTAATCATTAATAATTTTTTCGAAATTAATTACTTCGGCAACATAACCAAGGACACTCGATAGTATTGAAATTAAGAAAAGGGGATTGAAAAAGAGAGTAAAATAATGTCAATTTCAAATCTTAGATTTTATTGAATTGCGTTTAGTCTGAGGGACTTTCAAAATATAACATCTAGTAACAACGGCTCAAAGGATTCCACTGTTCCCTGCGTCTGTCACTTACCCCTTTTACTGGAAAAACCGTGGCACCTACCCGGAAGGGGTTCGATATTTAAATATAAGAAGAACACCCCCTTTTTTCAAGGGAGGGCTGCCCACCCCGCCGCGGATTTATGGATCTGGCCTCGAGTTGGCGCGTAATTACTTATCTTTGAGAATACGAATCAATCGCGCCTAAAAACCTTTCCGATGAGGTCTGATAACTCCGAGAGAGCGGTGCGTCTAATCTGTGCTCGTTTCTATATTGGCGGGAGAAATTTATTTACTTCAGTGAGAGAACGAAACCCACGCTTCATATTTTACTTTTTTATTCTTTTTATGATCAAATGTCATTTATAATAACACCGTAGAGAGACAGAAATGTTTTAATCATAGGCGTGCAGCTTAAACAGGTTTTAGTTTGAAAGTAATTCATTGTAATTCATTTTTATGTGTCTATAATATAAATGTTGTGTCATTAGTTAGATTTTTCTTTTATTTTGAACTATTTTGTTGAAAGAATTAAAATACTGGCCTAAATAATTAAAATTTGCAAAATTGCCAGTATTTTATTTTTAATACCTCATCATCCGAATCATTCTCGAACGCTACACAGCACAAAAGTAGTGTGTTATAGCGTGTAAATCTTGGAGTTACTGGTGTGTTACTTAACCAGTTTCATCCGTAACTCAGTATACTTCTAAAAGTGAATTGAACTTTGCAATAATTAAAACAAACACAGGATTGCTAATGCGCCCTCGTTGACTTCTAATATCGATACGTACAACGAAATCCTTCAGACACTTTCACCTTTCCCATCGAGACAAGAGGGCTGAAGTTTCAAGAATGTTTATTGTTCAAATGCACGGGGTGCGGTTTGTATGATCAACTCTTAAAAGGTTTTCGGAACTTTCCAGTCCTAAAACTGCTGTTTTTTAGTGTTCTGTACCCAAGGGGTAAAACGGGACCCTATGACTAAGACTCCACTGTCTGTCTGTCTGTCCGACTGTCACCAGGCTGTATCTCATGAACCGTGATAATTAGAGCGTTGAAAATTACACAGGTGATATATTTCTGTTGCCGCTATAACAACAAATACTAGAAAACTGAATAAAAACATATTTACGTGGGGCTCCCATACAAGAGACATGATTTTCTTGTCATTTTTGATAATGGTATAGAACCCTTCGTGCGTGAATGCGACTCGCACTTGGTTTTAACTTTTTAAGATCTTCATTCACATTCTCCTTAGATGCCATATAAATATCGAGCTTTAGGTAAATCGAGGATACGAGGATACGAAGTGGTTGCTACGAACCCAAATTGTTAGTTAATGTAAAGAAAATGTTTCGGTTACTGTGACGCGGACAGAAGACTGTAACGACTAGTTGATTTGATAGACTGTTGTGCCTCGGAAATACTAAAAGAAACTTTGAACATTTTTCGGGCATAAAGAAAATTGTAAAGACTTTTCAAATCAAAATATCTAGTGAAATCTAAAGAAAACCTTACTAGAAGAGAAACTGTACGCAGCAGTTTCTCTTCTAGTAAGGTTTAACTGACTTTGTCAAAAGTATTGAGAATTAATATGAAAATTCTGACACAAGGTGTCCTCTCATTAGCAACTTGCATCATACACAGCTAGTGCCATTTAATTTTCTTCTGGCTTAAGTTTTAGTTAGACTTTTTATATGTTAGGGTGTTTTGTTTCTTAGGTTAGATGTCAAGCGAGCTGATGGTTCACCTGATGTTAAATGATTAATGTAGAGTTCACATTTATGTGTGCTGCGTTTGACGACACGCTTGTCACATATTAAGAGACCATTGGAAAGAGATATTTTAAGTGACAATCGCCACCCATAGACATCAACAACCAAGGCATTGCAGATGCCTTGTCAACCTTAAAACAGACCCGACTACCTCACTAACTCAATTTACAAATAGCGAAAGTGTAATAATTCCACTTGACGTCGATATTCCGTGGTACTTCTTCGGGTAGCTTGCCCATTCATGCAGCAGGCAAAGCATCATACTTCAACTATCATCTTTGTTGCAACATAATAGTTACAACAAAGAAGGTATCAAAGCGTCTGCCGATAGAAGTGATAAGAGAAACAACTAGATGTCGGGGCAAGCAAAAAGACAATACCGAGCGAAATAAAACATCGCCTTATAAAACAACGTCTGGGGCGGGAGCGGGGGTGCGGGGGGCCCAATGAGCCACTTTTCTTTCTCTCGCCAAAGCTCTCGACGGGACATTGGAACAACATGGATAATGGTGGGTATCGAGTGACGAGGACACGCTGCCGAATAAATCGATTCCGTTCCAATTAGCGTTAGGATATCGAATGTTTGTAAATTATATTCGATACGGCTCTTCGGGTTGTACGTAAAATTTTTAACCTTAAAATGTTTACGTATTTTTTCCTTCCGCCTGCCACCCACAGTTTGCAACATTTCACTGGGCAATGTTATATCGCAATTGTGACCGCAAACATCATTTAATATGATTCATATGTGCAGTAAAGTTACATATTAGAATAATGAATGTTAGATATAAGAAAGAACGTCATATTAAATATAAATATTTCTGATATGAAATAATTACCGCAGTCTGTGGCCATTCTCCAAAAAACCAGAATTGTTGTAGACAATCTCATGAGGCTTTTCGAAAGGCAAAGGCATATATCCTTTATATATTATTTGTATATAATATATAAAGGATATATTTAATAGTCCTTATTCCTTATCGGTCCGTAAATAGTGCTAACAACAAAGGACTTCCAAAAAAGAGGCGCTTAACTTGTTTTTATACATATTTACACATTAACGCAATAATTAAAACCCAAATAGTTTTGTTGCCATCTAAAATTTTTATTAGTTATAAAAATTATGAATAACAATATTTCTCATCGGATTTTGGATGTGATAAATAAAATATATCCACTTGTATTGTTACAAGAGCAAAGCTTCCTTTTTAAGCAAATAGTACCTGGAGGACCTTTTTTTTGGTAAATCATGTATTTTGGAAATTACATTTAGATACAAATTACTGAGTAATGAAATATGCATATTTTTACTATAAGAAAATATGAACTGGTGTTTTTCACGAAAGAAAGAACTTAAAAAAATGGAAAAAAAAAAACAAAATCATCTGGAATCGAAAAAAAAGTAAAAAAATAAGTGTGTAAGCGATCGTGACACGAACCACGGCCTTCTATTTCGGGGCCCCCCGATTACCGACCGGAGCTATTATAACTTTTTTTTCGGTGAAATTTACCGTCGTGTTCGAATGATATTTTTCATTCCCTAAACACTGGGATAAAACTACATTTTCTAAAAATGAAACCTAGCCAGATCGATTTTTCGCCCCCGAATCTACGCACATACTAAATTTCATGAAAATCGCTGGAGCCGTTTCCGAGATTCCGATTACATATGTACAAGAATTGCTCGTTTAAAGGTATAACATATAAGTGTTAAACGTTTCAATATAATATTGTGTTTTCCCGAACATGCTTCAACTACCGAGATATAACGATGATTCCGGATTTGATTTCGGTCGTTTAATGTTTTGGAATAGCGTTGTGTTTAACCTAACAAGGACCGATATGCATATCATAGTATTTGCTAGAATTCCGACTTAGCGTATTTACTATTATATAATAATGTTAATAAAATACCAGAAGTCATGTCCACTCTAAACTCTCAAGTGTTCAAGCGTCGGTAGCGAGCCGGTGCGGTGTTTTTTCTCGTTTTATATTAAAATCGGGTGAGCGAAGGAAATTGTCAGTCAGCTAGGAAGGAGATTGCCAGCGCCACTCCGTGAGCCGTTCCAGCGTTCGTGACCAGGAGGCTTTATGGCGCAGTCCTACGTTTGATTCCAGAGTTTTAGAGTAAATTTTAAACGGTTATAAACAAGCCAAAACCAAAAGCAAACTGAGGGCTGAACCGAATTAAGAATACAGCAAAAGAAATGTTCCGCACGAAATAGATTACTTAACTGATTTTTTACATTAAATTTAATTTATTAAGTATTAAAACAAAGCAGAAGGAGAAAGAAAATGAGGACAATGCAAATATGTTCATAAACGATCTCATGACGTAGATATAAAATAACCACAATCATATATGGATCACGTTTGAATTATGAAAATCGATTTATATATTCGAAAACTTCGTCTTATAAAATTATTTATTTATTTTAATAAATAGGTACTTACAAATGTATTTTGCTTTAGATTTAACTTCTCGATGGAAAAACTTCTATCTCATTTTGGTTGTTTTCATAGTATAACATTAATGCACTAAAATTGCCAAGTTGCTTTAAGTTAGTTATACACATTGGAAATTTGAGCTCTAATGCTGTATGCTATGTTTACATAAATATTTCACCGTTAAGCTCACATTGAAGCACTCAAAAATCCTAAATAAATAGATAAATCAAAAATATATACCAGTTCGATTTGATTGTGAAAGTTGTGAAAAGACTAGCCATGATTCATCAACTTATGAAACTACCCACTCGACAATCAACAGGGCAATTAACTTAAGCTTTAAGTTGCAATAAAAGGAAAAAGTTGACGAAAAATCAAGCGAGCTCATTTATCAGAACTAGATCATACCGAAGTAATAAGTAAAGTAATTGAAGAGTCAAATTAAAAAAAAAATTAAGCGAACTTAAGAAGTAAAAAAATAGTGGGTCATAAAACAATAGCTTATAAGGATAAGCCTTTGTTATTGCACAAATGGGCAGTATCATCCAGAGAAGTAACATGGCCTCGGAGAAGAACGGCATCTTAGATTTCTGCGTTTCGTCGGGCGAGTGAGGTAAGCGGAGCTGAGTTTTTTAAAAGGTGGCAACGCATCTTCAGGATCTTGCAGATGTCCATGGACAATGGAAATCATTTATCACCAGCCGAATCGACAGCTCGCTTGCCTTAACTCACACAAAACATACTAATCCTTACTTTCTTATTAATTATTATAAACGCGAAAGTTTTTATGTATGGATGGATGTTTGTTACTCTTTCACGCAGTAACTAATTAGATTTTAATGAAGCTTTACAATAATATAGGTTATACGTCAGAATAACACAGAGGCTATGATTTATAAAGATATTGTGCGAATTGTCCAAAATATAGGTTATGAAAAATATAGGTAGGGAAAAATTCAGCCATCTGCGAGATATTCTGGTGTATAATAAAAAACTCATTATTAAATCCGTTTGACCACGCGGGCGAAGCCGCGGTTAACACCTAGTGACTACATAATATCATCTTTGATTAGTAAGCCAGAACCAAAACATTATCACTTCACGCCAGTTTTCTGTGAGGTCATGCTATTTACCCAGACGGACCTGCCCATTCGTGCAATAGCAAACACTATTGCAGGGCACTGTCAGTTATTATAGTCTAGTTATATGTAATACATTGAAATAATTAATTTCTCTATGTATATAGTAAATCAAACAACCCACCATCTGCGTATTATTTTCTTCTGAAATCTTATTGCTGGAGACATTAAACGACCAGCTGATAAGATCTGCGATGGCCAATGTAAATGCACTGCGTTGTTCCATTTTCAAACGGCGAGGGGGACGGGGGATAGTTCTTCGTGTTCCGGTTGAGTGTTTATTTTATTTGGAGCGTCATTTTTGTCGGGCTCCCCTTCCTCGGATCGCTATCGTGGGGTGACCATAAAGTTGAGTTCGGTATTGGAATCCTGAAAATAAAAATGATTATTTTCGAGTGTTGTCCATACATATAATTGATGTGTATAGATGGTCCGGTGTTTTATCTCTAAGTAGTTGATAAGTGTTAAATACAATAAAAATATAAAATAAAAATGCTACCTTATATTCTAGGAACAAATTGTACAAATTGATTTTGCAATTAATAATTACGTTACGAGCCATTACCTGACCATATTTTGTACGAATGTTTAGTTAGTAAGCATATGTCGGTAAAAATGATAAAATTCTTAGAATACTCCACATTTGTTCATTACGTTTTCCTTAATTTTTCGCTAGCAGCGACACCCTAGCGCCGGTCCAGTATCCTATCTTTTTGCGAGACTTTCTTCAAATAATTGTATAGATAACGCGGGACAAAGAAACGAACCCCTTCAGCCTGTCAACCCCCCATAGTGGGGTGCGGGGGTGCATTTTTAACGTCTTCGCCCCTCTTTGATCAGCGTTCTGAAGGCGTCGTTTAATTATCCGGAAAAAAAGTAGAGTGCTAACTTTTTACTGCATTTACGGTTACAATTTTAACGAATACAAAATAAAAGTAAAACGTAAAACGTGGCTTGAATAGAAGAAATTTACATTCTAACGTCTCTCCAATGTCTAACTTCACTTACAAGTGATTAAATTGATATTTAATGAATGAATGAATGAACGAATGAATGAACACACACATACATAAAAGGATACAAAATGTAATGTTCTTATTAGTTGAGCTGTTATTATTTTTCTTTTCTAAATATTTGTTGATTTAAATTATCTCTTAACTCAGGCACATTAAACGCTTAAAGAAACTGTTGTAGTGTATAATTGAACGTCTGGTGATCGTGTTATCGTAACACAAAATTTAATTGACAGTGTCATTTTACGCCATACAATAAAAAATAAATTTACTATAGAAATTAATTGCCTTATTATACACGAGGAGTACTTCGCGTGATAAATAGTTTTCAGTAATCATCTTTTTTTTTATCAAGTTGGTCTCTATAAATTGTAAACGATCATCGATTTATCTCTAATATTGTTATTTACTTAAGTATTAGCCGGTAAGCCGCTTTATTTTCTTAGTTGTCATATTTCTTTTAATTTAAAATGTTAAAGTTAAATAATCTAAAGCTTTCAAGAAACAAAGTATTTCGTCAAAAGCAAAATTAACAAGTCGTTTTCATTGCATTGCATTGGTGTCACTGTTCGCTTTAACTGTCGTAGTGCACCACAGTTACGATGCTACGATTTCGTAGCTTATCTCTACGAGTGTTCAAATTTGAACGTATCGTAATCGTCCGTAGACAAATTACAGATACATTCTAGTTCTTTAACTGTATAACCTGGGTTTTATGTAAAGACGTATATTTAGAAAATATTTTAAATATTTTTTTTAGATCAGGACTTGTTTTCTTATTGTCGCTGAAGCGTTCAATTGAAAGATGGATTTAAACTATTAACACTTGGCACTATTGACTTTTGGCCAGAATTTTACTTTTAAAGAGACATTAATTAGATCCAGAATGAAGTGCCTAATTAGTAAAAAATCTTTAAATTTAATTTGTGTTGTTAACTTATATTGATAAGTTAGTTTTTGGTATATTCAAATTCTGCTCGGTCGTGAACACTACGATTTTTGAGATGGTATTAATTTATGCTACCATTACATATACGACCTCTTTAATTATATAAATCTTGTATGAAAGCTTGAATGAATTTTATGAATTTTAAAATCGTAAAATGACATAGGTTGAAAATTTGTTTCGTTGCAATTATTTAACAAGCATATATGGCAAACTCTATGGTACGTAAACACCTCGTAACGTAGGTGTGACTACACTTAACATATAATATGGCTCTACGCACGCACCTTAACACTAACGCCTTTTACCAATAGTGGTTAGGCAGTGATTACCTTTCTTACACACATCATTTGCCTCTTTTTCACTAATACAAGTTACCGTTATGAAATAAAATATTTGGAAACCATGATCATCTGCTGATTTGGTAAGTATAAAATATAAAATGAATATTTTTAGATGTAATTTTGTACGGTAAGAAAAAAAGAATGTAAAAAAACTGAATGTTATACGCCGGCATGTCATTACCATTGGAATCACACAATTTCCAGTAACCACCTCCCTCGATGGAGCACCGATCACCCTCATTTTTAACTCGGCCGCGGGAAAAGGATGCCGCTATCGGGTATTACGTCGAAGAGAGCGGGACGCAATACGTACCGTCCGTCGAATTTTAATTTTCTTAGTGTTTGAATCTTAATTTTTCGCGGGGTGGCCTTCCCTTCCACCCTCGCCCGCTACAGAGACGCTGCCTTTCTTTAACCCTTTTTTTTAAGGGGTGGGGGGTGGCCTTATCTCGCTGCCATTGTAGACGGATACCTAAGTATTTTAATTTGTTTCTCGCTCAAGGGCCTCCGTCTGTTTTCTTTTTAATTTGTCTTATTTATACAAATTCAACGTTCCAACGTCTACTGCCTAGTAGACGTTTCTTTGGATCTTTTTCGAATGGAAAATTTCCACTTAATCGATAATGTGATTAGGAAACATTTCTTCGCGATGTACAAAACCTGAACAATCTAAGCCTATAAAATGTTATAACTATTATTAATACTTAAAATAACAATCTATATCACATATTTGCAAGGAGAAATTGTTGGAAAACTTCACTTCAAACTTAAACATGAATGTTTTACGGTTATATACCTTTTTTGATGTATACTTTTGATATTTTTTTTCTTTTTATTTTGTAAAAATTGTGCAATGTAGTGATGGTTCACCCGATTTTAAGTAATTGTCGCCGCCCATAGACATCTGCAACACACTTTACGATGTCTGTCCTCACTATATACAATATATTTTATTTACTGCTGTTTTTATTCGTGCCGTCATTACATATTCTTTTGGTAATTGTTTGTTAATTAAATTTAATTTTTGATGTAAGGTAGCAAGCAAGCCGGCGGTTGACCTGATGTTAAGTGATAACCACCACCCATGCACATTTGCAACACTCGTATGGTTGCATATGCGTTGCAACCTTTTAATAAGGTGTGCAACGGCTACCTCATTCGTCAGACGAAACGCAGAAGCTTAACACTTGTATCTTGTATTAACTGATGTTTTTGCTTTCAGTCCCGAGACTATTAAAGCTTCATCTGACGCAGAACCGGTGGGCTAGCCAGAACCCACGGGTTTGGGCCCTCCGCTGTGGGTAGGGCCGCGCATGTCCTCATGCGTGCGTTTAACTACGACATGTCATCTAAGGGCCATCGAAGTTGCGGTGCGGACCGAGACCCCAATGGCCGTCGACTGCATAACACATTACACATAACACATAACACGTTGCTGTTACATGAATGGGCATGTCCGTCCGGGTAAGTACCCGGACGGACATGCCCATTCATGTAACAGCGAAGACTGTTGCGTGGACCTACCACCGTTAATACAATTATCAACGAAAATATACGTAATATATAAATATGTTTAAGGCAACCGCTATTCTTTAACCTAGGATATAAAAAAGCAAATCTACAACTGCATGTAACATAGAACGGACTCTAAAGAATGAACAAGTGACATTTAATTAGAACAGGTGTAAAGTGCAAGCCTTATAATTTTTAATTTCATAAACATTACTAAGGCGCTCATGCTCTTAAAGGTTGCAAATGTGTTGCCAGGATTTGCAACCCTATCGATGTTGATGTCCATGGGCGTCGGTTATCTACATATCAAGTGGATTGTCTGCTTGCTCGTCCCTTTGCCACATAAAATATACCTAGTTAACTCCAATATCATGTGTATGATTTAAGTTTACCACACACTCTAGCCATAGTCTGATAGAATGCGATAAATCTCGTGAAATAGTTTAAGTAAACCATATTTATGGATAATCTTTATATATATAACTCTACTGTACCTACGTGTGTACGTCATTGAACTCCTCCTAAACGGCTAATGTCAACGCTTATACCACTCTTCTAACACTAAAGCCGAGACATACAATCTGTGAGGCAAAATTCAAAGCGGTTAAATTCGAATAATCCGTTAAATTTCACTTTAAATTAAATTTTTTAACGCTTTAAGTTTAATTTATGAGTATAATCATTAACTGAGGCCAATTATAAACCCAAGGACATGAAATACTGTTTAATAATGTTATTCACTTTTTCATTAGTTGCTATCCCACAGCTGTTTCACTTGAAGGGAAACCGTATATATCTCAGTAAAAGTTATGTTATTCTAGCTCTGAAGAAACGACAACGTAGAAGGAAAGTTAATTTTTCACTGTCAATATCATTTTATAATCGTCCGTTGCAATCAACTTGTTATGGAAATATTTGTATCACTAAATCGTGTTATAATTTCGAAAGTCTATTACCACACGCTGAACTGAGATGGCCGCGCCAAGCGAGTTGCTTTGTTTTTCTATAAGATTTAAGGAAGATTGCGGACAATTTACACCATAATTTTTCTTCTAACCATAACGCGGCTATTATTGAAACGTGAACGAAATGCTTTTACCGTAAACGTCTTTATCACCATTTATCGTAACAGTTTCAACGTCAAGTTTACTAATCTACGAGCTAACTCGTGCACTGTCTTCCTTTGATAACTGTACACATTAAATAAAAAAAAAAAATGTATCAAAACAGAACGTCTCGAGGATTTATTAATTCTGATTGTTTAATCTACGTCCAGCTTCGCGTAGGTATAACTAAAGGCGGGCGATGCTCAAATTGTCTTAATTTTTCATCTCGCAGACCTACCCCCACCACCCCCGCGCCACCCTCAGCGATCCCGCTCATAATTGTTTTTAATTTAAGGAGGGAATGAGAAACGGCACTGGTGTTGCTACAAGAAAAATTATACTCGTTTCGTCGAGCAATTTCTCGTCGTAATAACGAGTTGTGAAAAAACAAACGTTTTCTTGTAGCTGCTTTATTTAATTGGACGTTGTTCACGGCAATAATTAACAATGACAATCGTTGACGGAACATGATAATGTCGTTATGTTTCTATAATTCTACTAAAATACTCTATAATTGTACGAAAAAATTTTTCAAAATCCTTTTCTTGTGTCAACTATTCCGTTCTAACGACGGGATTGCATCACACATGAAACGGGGAAAAATACGACTCTGATGGGATTCGAATCTTTGACTAAGACCCTGAATCGACGCTGAACTTATTTATCGTTAGTACATTAAAACATATGTAACATCAACATAGAGTAATATTAATGTATATAATTCTTATGCGTGTGTATGGGGCTGAACTCCTTCTAAACAGCTGGACAGATTTTGATGAAATTTTTTGTGTTTGTTCAAGTGGATTCGAGAATTATGTTCCACAGAAAACCAGCCTTCACGAAGGTTGTCAACTTCGTGATATGAAGCTGAGTGGTGACCATTGTTGGTTCATTTTAATTATAGGTCTTTAGTTATAAATGATTTCATTTATAATGTGTAATCGCGTAAATACAAGAAATTATTAGGTCTTTAGTTTTTAGTATCTAATGTATTTTGTTTTTATGTGCCTAATAAATGTTTCTTTCTTTGGTTCTAAATACTTAGATTCACAATTCGGACAGCTGCGAAATGATTTTTTTTTAATATTTTTTTTAATTTAAAAGCTATTGTCAGATTTAAGATTTGTGTACAGGACGAAGTCTGTCGGGTCTGCTAGTACCTAATATATAAACCGGTAGAGACTAGTCAATTGTCATATTTTATTAGAATCGCGTATTTTTCCATTTATTCAGAGCGCTGGCAGTTGTTCTCAATAAAAAAAAGGAGAAACATGGTTTCCGCCATTGCGCTCTGGCGTGATTCCAGGAGGCTATGTCTGTCTGACTCCATCCGTTTTCTTCCCTAGCTACCAAAAATATGTTTCAATTTTCCCTTAATGTTTTCTTTGCATTTGGCGTCTTAACAATACGAAGCGATGTTTTATATTCTCGCTGGAATTTATTGTTATGTTTATCTGCGGTCGCAATTTACTTTCTGAATTGGTCGGTGAAGTTTCACTTACTCTTATAGTGTAATGGTATGGCTTAATTTCAATGCAGACACATGATTGTAACGTAAAGATAGTGTGCCTAATAAATGAAATTATTGTTAATTCTAAGATAACGATTTCTTGGATTTGACGCAGTCTCCACTTTTATTATTACACCCATAAGTGTAAATAAAATGATTTTATTGCGTTTCATTCTTTGAAAAATTCAGGAACCGATGTTCACATTCAGACATCAAGAAGCTGTTGTCAAGTTTGATGCAACCGAAAAAGTTATGTAATATTACATAACTATGTCCCAATGCGTTGAGCATTGACATGTATAGGCCCCCTCTGTACAGACGCTATCGTATCACGCGGCCCCGATATGGTTTGACAAACTACACCTATCTTCGAAACATATTTTCTTTTTATTAATTGGATAATATGCAGGTTCCCCACGGTGTTTTCCTTCACCGCTGAGCACGTGGCAAGTCAGCACTCAAAATTACTGTTAACAATTTCATTGGTTCCCGGATTTGAAGGTTGCTCGAATATATTGAATTAAAAGCGCCCGGTCAATGAGTTATCGGTGCTGTCAACATCTAAGATTACAATTTCAACACAGACGGTAACTTAATAAATAAGAAAATAGTCCGGGATATTGTGACGTGAAATAACTCGCCCATTCCGTATCCGTGATTGCTGTATAGTTCGCAATTTATAATTGAACTCAATTAGAGTCGAAATATAGTTTTACTTCCAAATATAAATAAGTCCATTTTATTTATTTTATAATTGTTAACGAAAAACAAAACCGAATTCAAATATCTCGCTCTGTATTCGTTTTATAAATCATTTTCAGGAGTTCCTTCAGAGTTCGGAGTTTAATTATCTCCGGAGCCTGAGAACCAATGAGATTAATATAGGACATGGGAAGCACCAGCTTTCAAAAAAAAAAAAGGGAATCATCAAAATTGGTTCACCCTGTCAAAGTTATGAGGTAACAAACGCAAAAAAAATACAGCCGAATTGAGAACCTCCTTCATTTTTGAATTCGGTTGATAAATATGGCGCTCATTTTCGTTCCTCTTTGACTATGTTCCAAAATAACCTGTACTAGTATAGTCTTCTCCGTTTAATTTTCCTGGTTAACAATAGTTAACAATGTAGGCCGTTTCATAGTAAACTAAGAAACTATTCAATATTCGGATCTCATACTTCCGTAACGATGAACATATACTCCAAGCATTTCCATTTTTCCACGCAAAACGTTAAAAACATTTAGAAATTTGGATACCATAGTTACTCGTGGAAATAGTAGGAAGTAAATTCTTGAATGAAATCGACAGAAAACGCTAACAGAGTCGCTATATCTTTTAGAACACTCAATATATAACGGTCGCCTATTACCTAAGGGACGTTTATTATAAAGTTCGAAGTCGCGTTTTTACAAGGGGTTGGCACCCCCTTTTGATTTTTTTCATCGGTACTAAATTATAGATATTGTGCAGCGAAAGTACGGGACTGTGCTTTGGGGACGTCATTTTTATTCTGCAACCACGACAAGGCTTATACAAAGATCTCGAAGTGTACCGTGACTATATTAGGTAACTAGCTGCTGCCCGCGACTACGTCTGCGTAGAATAGGCTGAAGGCGTAACATTTAGACAGAAAGACAGATATACATAAAATATGTATATAGATTAAAGCCTATGTCTTATTCTGATGTATAAGCTATATTTTTGTGAAGTTTCATTAAAATCCATTCAGTAGTATTTGCGTGAAAGTAACAAACATCCATCCATACAAACAAACTTTTATAATATTAGTAAGGATAATAACAAATTGTGTTCGACTTCAAGTTCTTTGTGTAGTAGTAAGCTCTTATAAGATAATGATGGGTAAACTACTCAATCGTCTTCTCTTTGCCTTATCTGCTATGGTAAATACTATTACTAAGTAACTGTAAAAAGAGCCTATATAATATGTCCCAATGCAGGGGCATTTATGCGACTCCAATATGGTTTGGTAAATATCTCATATCTTCGAAATATTTTACGTAGGTGTGAATATTATAAGTTAACACTTAAAATTTCGATTAACAATTTCATTGGTTATGGCTGCAACTGGATATGACCTGATGTTGCTCAAATGTATTGAATTAAAAGCGAAAAGCGCCTGGACATTGAGCTATCACGGGTCATAATTAATAGTTAGTTATCTGTTAGTTATTTTATACTGTTTGCTTTTAAAAGTTGATAGATTAAAAAAAAAAAAAAACTATTTATTATTTTCTCTGAACCTATTAATTGGAGTGGTCGGTACTTTCTACCCTCCGTGCCCGATCCAGTGTACCACCCCGGCAAGGTGGTAACAAAACTTTCAAACTGTGTCCCCCACGAACGAAAGGGAGAAAAATAAATCTAAATTGGCCCAATCCTTTGAAATCCCCTACTTTTTCTGCCGCCATTTTCGAGAATAATTGCCGCCGACCAACTTAGGAAGTTTCGTTCCATTCGATTGGCCCACGGGCGAAAATAAACTCTGCTCAGTATCTTTTAAGACTCATATTTGAATTGTTCCCCGTGTAAGATTTAAAAGGGTGATTTACGAAGTGCATTCGAAGATGTAATAAATGGCATTCTTATTTCTTTAAACGGAAGAAAATTTTAATGTTTTACCATAAAGCTTTAGACTATTCTTTTTTTTATTTATTTTTGAGTCAATCAGAAACTGTAATTTAGTAGGTAGTTGATTTTATAGATTAGGTTTTAGAAACTTATAACGTAATTATCATGTATATATGAATCTATACGTATATAATTTTCACGATGTGTAATTTTGGATATAAATGGCGGAGCACCTATTTCAAGATATTCGAACGATAATAATTATCGAATATTTTGAAATACAATCAATATTCTGGGTTAAGTTATGAACTTGTAAGTAAAAGTTTATAGGGTCGATTGAGAATTATAGGGGTTGTTATTACGTCCGATGGAGTATAGACGATTTATCTGGTTTCTTTTTATTATAATTATTTAATTTTGACTGTTTTATATAACATGTCCACATGTATGATATTATAAGCTCTTTCTTTGCGTATGAAGCAATAATAAAAAGTTAAAAAAGTTAATGATGCTACGTACAAAAAAAAAGTGTCTTTGCCACGAATAAAGTATTGATTAACCGAGGATGATTGTCCGAAGTAATAAATGACGTCTTTAAAAATAAACTTTGCGTGATAAAATCCGTAAAATAGTTTTATTTAATCGAAGTTTTGGATGGTCTACCGCAAGGGTTATGAGAACACAGTCCCTAACTTAGTTCATAGGTCGCCATCTTTAAAATTTTCCGCGTCCTTCCCGCCGCGTAATAATGTTAGTGCCTCATCGAAAACTATGCGTCTCGTCGAAGGTACATCCTGTTCAACCGGAACCCGGCTATAACGTCACTTCCGGTGGAGCGGAGAGCGCGGGAAACTTTCAAATTAGGGTAATTTTTCACAAAGACTGTCTATGCCAGCGGAAAGGAGGTCACGCGGGTTGGGAGGTAATTTGATTCGGAAACTAGTATGAAAACTAATTTGTTCGATTTCCAATACGTTTAAGAAAACTGTTACAGTTCAGAATGGATTGCTCTGCGCGCACAGAGAACATGACTTGAAGGTATTAGTTCCATTTGCGGTGTTTGAATCGTATTTGGAGCTTAGAGAGGAAACAATTCTTCTTAATACAACCTAAACATACTTGTTGTATGGGTGGAAAATATATAACAAAAAGTTTTCCATAATATTTCCAAGTAAACAGTTAAAGTTTTTCTTTATTGTTTATAAAGTTTCAGTGAGATTTATTTTATTATATATGATTTTAAAAGGAGGCTGTTAGGACACATCTTCATATATCTTTGGTATATTTTCCTCATATTTATTTTGCACGAATCCTTTCAGTATGCGATAAATCAGTGCTAAATGGTGCAATTAACAAATACCGAATTTAAATGAGCTGAAACACTAGATCACTACTATATACAAACTTTATACACGTTAATTTTTTTTTAACTCAGGAAGGGAAACTTTTATACGCTTTTGACTTCATCGTTGGGTGCACATTAATAATAATTGAGGTGTTCCTTAATCACCATTCGTAAATGTTTGTTGTTACTGTAATTGGAAATTACACATTAAATGATATGAATTAAATGAAATGAAATATTTTTTTATATAGTAATAACAATAAAGTCCATCAATGTTTAGGATAAGTCACGGACTATATTGTGGCTACCAGCCAGTGCCTGTATCTTGGCATATATAAAACATTTTTTAACAAATGAAAACAAGAACAGACGGTATTTTGGTAAAGTTAGATTAGCAAAGTAGGAATTTTAATAGCATATAAGAAGGTACCTACTAGAGCATGAAATATTACTGAAGATGTACGTGTTTGTGTGTGTATATGTAACGTAACAAATGTAGTCAATATTTTTAAAGCATATATATATTATATTAAGTGAAGTGATGATGTATATAAACCTCTGGTAGGGTACGCTTGAGAACGGCGGTCTAAAACTCAATGCGACGAAGACCGAGTACATGGCTCGTGGGAGTCCGGACTCTAGCACGGTCCAAATAGGTTCTGAACCAGCGGTTGAATCGGAATCGTTTAGGTACCTTGGATCTGTTTTGCACGAGTCCGGAAGCATCGACCATGATGTGGCGAGAGGTCACATGTGTGGTTTGCGACCGCAGGATACCGCACAAACTCAAGGGACAGGTATCCAAGAGCATCATCCGACCGGTACTTCTGTATGGTAGAGCGAGTGCTGGCCAGCTCTATTTTGGCACACTCAAGAGCTTTACGTCACGGCGATGAAGATGCTAAGGTGCGGCGTCACGAGGGCTGACCGCATACGTAACACATTCATCCGAGGCAGTCTCGGGGTCCGTGACGTAGCGGATAAGCTCCAAGAGCGGCGCCTGAGATGGTATGGCCATGTCGCACGCCGGTCGGAAATATGTCGGAAGGATATTCCTTGATATGCCTGTCCTGGGAGCTAGGCCTCCTGGCCGCCCAAGGAAGCGATGGTTGCACGTTGTGAAACAGGACATGAGAGCCAATGGACTGACCCATGAGGATGTCGGAGATCGGGCAAAGTGGAGGAGTTTAAGTAGGAAAGCAGACCCTGGCAATTGCTGGGATGAATGCTAGATAGAAGAAGAAGATTATATTGAGTGAAAACGTTCTTCAAATATTCAAAAGCAATGCGAAAAGAAAAGGGGATCCCCCGACAAACTATCGTGGAAAACTTAAAACTGAAAAGTCACACTATTAAAACGTTTGCCGTCTCAGACGCGATGAAAAATTCGAATCCACCCCGACGCGGCCCCGTTCGCAAATTAAAAAGTTTTTGAACACTTTCGCGCGCCAACTTCGAACTATTTCGGCGCCATTTTGGTTAAGCGCTCCACTTTTTAACTTCCGCTCTGTCATTACGCCGGGCGATTTGCTGTATAAGCGATGGTTTATTTTTATTTTATTTTCACATTGCTCTGATTAGAATATTTATTTTTCTGAAGTTTGTAAGACGAAAAAAAAAGGTGGGACTGTACGTAACTGTCACTTCATAGTTTTATTTTTTATTTTATGGAGGAACAAAATCCACAGCTTTTATTTGTTTACTTAACTTATGCTTAACTTATGTTCATCACATATGCTTAACTTACAGCCAAAAAAGAATAAAATGACCATTACAGGCTGTTCTAATTTATTTCTTGTATGGTCACGAATACATAATATTCCTCTAAAATAAGTTTATTGAATCCATAGCATTATCATGTGTTAATTTCAAGACTTTCAAATTCATTTCACTATGTTTTCACAAAAAAACTCGTTATATATTAACGTTATACATACAGTATTACATTTCGTGTCATAAAATTTCTGACATTATAAAATGTCTAAGTAAAAATGTCGGTTCCAAGAGTTATATAATATCAGCACCACCGAATTTGTTGGTGACTTATCAGTGCCGTGTATCTAAATTACTTCTAACAAGATTGCTTCTAATCCAGGCTGCATTTCCAACTAGATTCCCGCTAATCCCCTTTGTCTTCACTCCGGTATCCGTTCGGCATTCAACGAAATTTACGGCCGACTAGAATGTTAAAAAAGTTGTTTAATTGAATTTTGAATTGCCGAGCGACTCGTTAAAAGTATAAGCACGACATTATTTTGCGTCATTATATATTAAAAAGTACGATTAGTCATAATCACTTCTGTTTTGCATTTGATATACCTTGTTTTTTTTTACTCTGTAATGCCAGATTTATTTAAGAAAGGCATGATCACCACGATAAAGTTTTGCAATTTTATTTATTATAATTAACTCTGCAGCAACTACTAGTCAACTTTAATAACTATGACGATATTAAAATTATTGCAATTATTCTTTATCCGACAAAAGAGAAAAATTCTGAAAAGACATGAATTCTGACCATTTTTGAAGTTATACTTCGGGAAAATAGATTAGTGAGTGTTTTTGCTTTCCCTCGTCTTATTTAATAAAAATAAATAATGATTTGGTGCAGATTACAAAAAGTCTTAGAGGATTATATTCCGCGGGCATTGAAACCAGTCGAGTCTAGAGTCTCCCATTACGAGGAGATAAAATTTAAATTGCAAAATGCACCCCCTTGGAAAAAAGGGCTAGTGGGCGCCAAAAAACCTTAGCGATTCTCGAAGAAGGGCCGCCACCCTCGGCTCGGATTAATATTTTTACGCCGTTTCTTGTTATCTGAATTTTAAGATATTTAAATGTGGCCCCTAATAATTTCCATAAAAATCAGTAAGTCTGTTTTCTATCTAGATGTTTAATGTATTTATTTTCTATTGGCGGACTTCACATATTTTTGAAATACTTTTTTTATTATTTCGAAAATGTGCATGTTTCCTCATGATATTTTCCTTTACCGCTGACCGTGATAAGTCAGCACTTGAAATTAGCTATTTCATTGGTGCTGGCACCGGGAAATGAACTCAGGTTGTTCGAGTATGTTAAATGAAAAGCGATCGCCCGGACAATGAGATATCACGGCTCTAGCATAGCTAACAAGAATTAATTAATTAATTAATGAAAAATAAAGGTAGTTAACTAAATAAAACAACAACAAAAACAAAGGGCTATAAAGTAAAGACAATCGAAGTGTAACGCTTTACGCATAAATAAAGCATGGCGGGAAACTGTTTATTCGCGGGTCGATTACAAATGGCGGCCGTTAAAGAGAAAATTGGCGCGCAAAAGTTGTCGCGTGATCGATGCGACGACGCTTGAAAAATTTCACGGCGGCTGGCGTCAGCTTTGATGCTGTTGCCTAAATGACTGAACGATGTACAATAAATTATTATTTTATAATTACTAATATCATTTACTAATAAATATTTTTTTTGTTTTAATTTATTTAATGTTAACTACATTAAAGAAAAGAACTTATCTTAAGCATGCTTATTGACATTATTTTACAAATTGATTACAATAAATTATAAGAGACTTGTGAATTGTAAAATCTTATTAAAATCGATGTTAATTTACTTTTGGCCGATGCCTATTTCTGACAAAATATTCTAGAACTTCCGAAAAAGTATCAAATTTTATACTGGTATATTGATGTTAAAAGAAACTCTAAAAGTAAAAATACCAAACTACATATTGCAATTTAAAAAAATGTATTTCGTGTTCAAAGATTTAACACTTATTGTTTGAATGGTGTACCTACTATATTTTAATCTATAAAAGTTTTAATAAAAGTGGGAAATATGATTGTGATATGTTAAATTATCATATTAAAAAGAAATCCAAAGCTTCCGGTCGACAAGAATATCGATTAATGAAATTCGTTATTATTTTATTTGAAATATATCGACATACGGTCACGATACATGTTAAGAAACAACTAAGAATAAACGGGTTTTAATTAACGTATATGGGTTTTGAATAGATCCTACGAATTGATGTCACAGACAACTGTAAACTTACAGTTTAAAAATTGTAAAGTTATTTTGAAACAGAACTGTATATTCCATGTAAAGAACTTTATAAAGAAATTTAATGTTATATACATTGAATTTCTTTATATTCGTCTACGTAAATATTAGTATTTATTTATTTGCTCTCTTTATTGTTATTTTCAATAATTAAACGATAATACATTAGATTTTTCAATACTTTATCTACGTAAATGGAATAAAATCATTACCTATAGGCAAAGTCAAATTTGTTTCAATGCAACTTCTAACATTGGTAGGAACTTAGGTATATTTTTAAAGGAAAATTTACGTTCAGATCCTAATTTGTAATACGGTTACAAAAAGTTCCTTACTTTACTTAGCATTTTAGTTTTTAGAAACAGTAAAGCAGGTGTCGTTAAGGGGTGATTCTGATGGCGCCTTTGGATTCGTCATTAAAATTTTCCATCCCTTTTCTTAATTAAAAAATCGTGTCGACTGGCAAATAAAATCAATTGCGCACCCTCGGCCGAGGCGAGCCTCCCGAGGAGTTTTTCTACCAACCCCTCACCTTAAGAATCCGTTGTAATTATATTTATATAATGATTACAAAGTTTTGATGGACTTGTTTGAACCTCCGCCACCCTTTCAACTGTTTCGATTCTTTGATGGGTTTTACACGTTTGTATATAAAAATTTGGATATAAAATATTAAGAGTTATCTTAGTCTTAATCTTCACTTAGAAAATTAAGAATGTAAATTCAACTATATTTATTTAAAATCGATACAACAAAAAAGTACCAATGACGTATCGTTTAAAGCTTTTTTTTTAAATTGATGAAATTCGTCTCGAAATCGATGGACTTTCAGGCGAAAAATGCGATTAGATGCGACAGTGTTTATCGAATAAAATACGAGAAACTCCGTTCAGAAACTGGTTCAAAGGCGGCGCGGTCCCAAGGCAAAAACGAACACGATCTCTTAACTATTTTTAAGAACTCCCCCACGCGATACTCCGCCATCCCACCCGCCTAGACGCCTACTACAGAAAAAGCTTTTGGATGCGAACAAAAATGTCCGCCCCGTCCAATGGCGGGCGGCGGTGACGGATAAAAATTAAATCGATTGCGGGGGCAAGGGTGGGTGTCCGACACTTTTATATTTCTATTCGAATCACCGTCGGTCGCCAAGAAACTCGAAGTTTCACGTCCACAGATAATATAGAGCTCTTTTCGAACGCTTAATTTGAATAAAATACGAATCGGAGAAAAAGGAATTGCTTTACTTTTTTTGTTTCTAGCCAGTACGTTTTGAAAAGAAAAAAGGTTTTACTTACGGCCAGAGTTTAAATCGGGAACACGAATTTATCACAACTATCCGACGACGTGGTCAAAATTCAACTGGTTAGTTAGTGATTTAACCCTTCGGGGACGGTGGGTCAAAAGCTGTCTTACCGGTTATCTTGCCGTAGGGGCACCACAAAAGGTACGAAAGGGTGCCAACTGGACATAATGGAAGCGACTTGGCCAAAAAAAAGGGAACGGCCGCGGCGCGCTAATAATAACGGATCGCATTATAATATTTGGACCTATTTAAGTATCCAATGGGCTCTATTGTGATTTTTGCGGAACTGACCTAACCGGTTTTAGGCGGTTTGACGGATAGCGCTAGTGATGGGAGTGATATCGAAATCGATCAACAAGAAACTCATATAATATTGTCATATAAATTATTTAATGTCCAATAGACATAGTTTGTTTTTACTTGATTTGCCCCTATATGTAGCAAAATATGTCTGTCTGTACTTTATCTGTAACAGATCTCATTAAAATGCCATATCATTTAGTGCCACTCAAAGGAAATCATATGACAGTAAAGTGGGAATGTGTAGAAAAAGAAAAAAATAATAGAAATACATCCGTTGGACCACAGCAAGTCCTTAAACTACATATAATTAAAATAAAATGACAATCGACATTCGTTGCGAAACGGATCAATCGACAAACTAAGCGACAACCCTAGCGAGGGCCCGGAGCGGACAGAGTTGAAAAAGCACAATTAAACGGCGAAGAATTGTCCGCCGTCACAATGGCGGCGCATTTGCATACCCGCGTGACCGGTTCACACGCTGGCAGCCGGCCCAGCCGGCGACAGTGGAGTCCTCGGCGGGTTCGATTCCCGCGTACAACTCTAGCGATTGTTCGGTGGCCGTTTGCTATTTCAATTTGTGGCTATTGAGGGAGCTGACCTTGCGGTATCGAGGTGGCTAGCCAGGGAGTGGGGCTACGGTGACCTCACTTTTTTATGTAAAAAGTTGCCAAGGCAGTAGGCGGTTCAGCTGATGTTAAGTGAATGCGCCCATGGACATCTGCCACACCTGAGGGTTGCAGAGTTGACAACCTTTTGCAAATTGGTCCCCGGTCACCTCAAGCACCAGACGAAACGTGCAAGTATTTACTATACTTCCACTTCACGCCGGTCTTCTGTGAGGTCGTGGTACTTACCTGGACGAGCCTGTCCATTCGTACTACAGCCGAGGCTGCTGCGTGGGCCTACCACAAAAACTTACCAGCTCGTTAAGCATCAGAGCGTCTTCGGCAGCCGTTGTTACGCTACGGGTTTAATCCCGCGATTGTACGCTCTAACTTGTTTGGTGGGGGCGCTTGCTATTTCAATTTAGTGCTGGTCGCTGGTCTTCTGTGAGATCATGTTGCTTCCCCGTACCTGCCTGTTCGCACGACAGCAGTGGCAACCACAGTTGATCACGCAAAATTAAACGCCAGTAAACCGTGTAATTTTTTAAACATTGCTCTTGCTGTAGGATAATAAAAACCTGAGTTGTAAGAGCGAACTACAAACATAATTTTCACGTGGACAAACACCCTGATTAAAAATAATTATCCGTGGATCACACACTAATACTTGTCCCGTGTGGGACACGTATATGTGTGACTCACGGATAATTCTTGATAACGGGTGCCGTCAATTTTAATAAACAAAATATTTCAAAAGAAATTTTTATGATAACAATTCTTTTGTCTTTCTGTCGCACGAGTGGTCAGGTCCGTCCGAGGAAGTAACACGGTGGGTGAGGTAACCGGGGCCCACTTTACTAAAAGGTGGCATTTCAGGTGTACTGCCAGCTCGCTATCACCCTACATAAAAAAGTAGAGGAGTTATTATTCCCGAATTAAAATCAAGTCATCAACAAATTGTCAATTTACCGCGTAAGTTACCACTTTAAGAGAGCAAACACTTGGCTAGCATTTCGAAGTTCCCATCAACGGAACCCCACGTCTTTAGTTCATTGTCCGCTATAACTTACAACGAAAAAACACAAACATTATTCTAAGCAACGGCCGCGGAAGGGAGCGGATAATAAGATGCAACCCATTTGAATGACAAAGACTTTCAACTGTCTCTATGACCTGCTATTTCTTCTCGTGTCTACTCCGCTAGTGTTCGGATTATCTCGATCAAGACGGTTATTCGATTTTTTTCATTAATCAACTTTAAAATAATTTATTACCATATTTTACAACATTAACTGAAGTGAAGTGAAACTGAAGTGTCCATCAATCATCTCACACGTGGATGGATATGTCCAAGGTTCTGAAAATATGAGTACCTATAATTATTTCTAATCAATTTAAATAAATGTAAATAAATAAGTTTTCGTTATTGTTAAGGTAAAGATTATTAGTACGGCAAAACGTTGTAATTGATTTTATGATTTGTCAGTTTCCATTTCAATGTGTAAATCTGTGGCATTTAGTATAATATAGACACTGGACACCTTTAAATTGTAGATTTAACATAAAATATTTTGATAACCGTGCAGAATCAAACAATATTTAGTTTCATTACGCGTCACCGAAAAATGTTGTGTCATTATTCTAGATAATAAGATTGCTGAAGTTAAGACACGCTTGTTTAAGATGCTGCGTAATCGAACTTGTGATCTATCGAACTAAATCTAAGAGGTAATAGTTTGATTGTTATATAAAATTATTGTAGAAATTTAACTACCTTATGTAACTAAACTAATATTTCAAATATATTTATTTATTTGATCAAGCTAACTAGAGTGAGAACAAAATATTAATGTATAAAATAGTAATGGTTATTAAGGCATTAAGGTATATTATATATGTAAGTTTTAGTAATGACTTTTTTAAAACACACTCCTAAAAAGTTCAAAGTTATACATTGAACTATGAAATATAATTAATTAAAATAATAATAATTGTTTTTTTGTCTCGTTCAGTTACTTAGTCCCAATAAATCAACAAAAAGTAAAAGTGACCGAAAAACAAAATGTACATTTGCGTGTAAATAACATTTATGAAATTGTCTCCTGCATCACATTATATTGAAGCCGTACTGTAGCAGTGAAAAATAAATTGAAATTGTATTTCAAGCAACTTTAACCGTGCTCTGAGCAACACAAAATAATGATGACCTATATCTACGAGGCCACAAACAGTTCTGAATTAATCTGTATTAAAATATATATAACTAGTTTTATTTATACATCACTGACATACAATTTAGCATTATTGGTAACCCAATTTATTGATTTTAATAAGTTTATGTTAATAGATGTTTGCACATACATTGCTCAAAAAAAAAAACAACATGTTCCAAGCATTTGTGATAACGAAAAAAGAAAATACGTTATCACTCGACTATCTATATTATTTTTACTTTATTCTTTATCATCAAATTTAAGATACGTCGATATAAATATATGTTCGTGATTTATTTTTTAATACACCGCCATCAAGTGGGCAATAGAATAAATACTTTAAAAGCGTCATCTATGGAACAAAAGCATAAACAAATAACCGCCATCTAGTGGCAGAAACTGAAATTTCCTGCCCTCTAGCGGTAAAAAGAATCAACTTAATATACTCTAGTGTCGAGTAGCAGAGAATTCCAAAAGTGTCTTGATATTTGACCATAAATTATTTAAATTAAATAATTAGTAGTGCTAAATGTTACTCCATGTCAATAAATTAGTGTTACTTAGTTAAAGCGCTCATGTCTTTATTTTAAATAAAACATGTATTTTTCTACTCAATAACAGATGTCGCTTAAAGTACATAAATTCTGAGTTTTGTGATCCTAAATATTATATTGCAGCCGATTCTTTAGTATTCTGCTCTATTAATTTGAAAAAAAAAAAAATAATACACATATAACTCCTTGCTGATTGGATAACCATTACCGTTGGTAAGAACCTCCTGTCATAACCAAACAAGGAAGGAAATAATATTTTTATAAGGTAGTTTATTGCTTACTTATAGAAACTTTGTTAGTTAAACATAATGCCAAAAATTTAGGGTTTCTTGGCAATTTTTGTAAAATCAACGTAAGGCTTTGAACAATGTTGATTCTAAATTTTTATTTTATTTTATGAACTTTTTTGTTCTGTTCTTTCTGTCTGATAAAAGTAAAAATGCTACACAAATATTCCCATTTTGCTATATAAATTTTACGGTTAATTTGTATTTACAACGTAGACTCAAGCGCATAAGTCGGTATAAGCGCTAATGTTTTATATCAAAACGAAAGTTTTTATATCATTGTTGATTATTATTAAATGGTATTCTTTAACAATAATTTAAAATATACCGCGAATCTATTCCAATTGCAGTCCTTAATTGTCCTTTTATTTTATGACATACTTTTTCTTTTATATTGTAATAACTTATTATTTTATTCTTTGGCAAAGCGAATACGTAATAATAATATAGAGTTTTGTAGCCGTACTAAATGGTTCACAATGAAATTTTGGACGAGTGTGTGTTCGACAAAGCTGTACAAAGTCATCAGATTAGAACCGGCAGCAACATCCATAACTATTCATATAGACAAATGTAACTTCTTTACGTATCGATGACAATTTAGATTTCTCCGGCCCAGAACTTGGCAAATTCGACTGCACAGTTCGTGGCGTCCATCAAATCCTGCTGCAAACAGGTGGAAGGGCAGGCAGGCAGGACAGTACATCAGCTGATGAGCCATGGACAAACATAACAAATATGACATGGACATGGATAAATGTAATAAAGAGCTATTAACAATCGAAAAGTGAGACGGTTATTTTTGCACGAAAGTAGTCCGATTTTATTATAATTTATCACGTAATGATATATATCATTACTTTCGCTAATTCTAATTAGGCATTTAGTTAGCTCGTTCCGTAAGCGCGACCCTCCGCTTTCCCACTCAATCCGGGACACGCTAAACGGGCATTTTTCCCGGTCCATCCGCGAACGGGACGCCCCGGGAATACAAATGGCCGTTTAAGTGTCCGAAGGCATTTTTTACACGCCGGGAAACTGCGGGAAGCTAACAGATTTTTACCCGCATATCCCCGGGGCGGGTTATTACGCTGATTAATTCAGTGTTGCCGAGTCGTGTTAACGCGTTTTTTTTTCTCCTTTTCCTCGCTTTTTTCCCAACGCTCTCGTGAACCCCGGCGCTCGTAATTTGTCCGGCGATTTGCGACGGAACCGGGCTTTTTTACGCACGCGACTTTTCAGGTTAATTGGACGCTTTAGAAGGGTTTTTTTTATTTTTATTTTTCGCACGTCACACCAGGGATCGTTCGGCCGTTTATTTATTTGACAATTTAAGGGCGCAGTTGGCGAGTGAGTTTATTTGGGTCCATGCGTGTTTACGACGATGCGACGTATGTGCAAATGGAAAATGGCGCGTGAGTGTGTTAATTTGAGTGTAAAGATGTCATCATCATCACAGTCTTTTTTATGTTAAAAGTTGACAAGCGAGTAGAGTTTCACCTAGATGTTTAGCGATAACCGTCTGTTGGCATTAGCAACACCCGTAAGGTTGCATATGCGTTGCCACCTTTCAATAAAGTCCCGGCTACCTCACTCACCAGACGAAACGCATAAGTACAACACTTCCATTTCACGCCGGTCTTCTGTGAGGTCGTGGTATTTACCCGGACGGACCTGCCCATTCACAGTTAAAGCAGCCTGTTTGTGTCCACTGCTGAACACAGGCATCTCCCACAGACTGCCTCGAAGCAAGATCCTGACCCTACTGCATCCATTGACTTCCCGCGTAACGGTGGATAATGGTGTCATTACCTTTTATGGGCGCTTTTGGTGTGGCTTAGTTGACGTACTTTTAACTTGTCGTTGTGACTTCAATCCCAATCGTGTGCAGTAATAGCTTTTCCGTTCCGTCTTTCCAACTTCTAATTGAATAATCGTTTTCACTGTCTCACTTTATGGTTTCGTGGGTTCGATCCCCACTACTGGAAAAATATTGTGTGATGAACATAGTGTTTTTCTATTGTCTGGGTGTTTATATATGTATAATATGTATTTATTTACACTGTTTAGTTAATTAGTCCCAATAAATCAACAAAAAGTAAAAGTGACCGAAAAACAAAATGTAAATTTGCGTGTAAATAAAATTTATAAAATACTTAGTTTCCTGTATCACATTATATTGAAGCCGTACAGCGGTAGCAGTGAAAAATAAAATGAAATTGTATTTCATGCAACTTTAACTGTGCTCTGAACAACAAAAAATAATGATGACCTCTCTACAAGGCCACAAACGGTTCTGAATTAATCTGTATTAAAATATGTATAACTAGTTAGTTTTATTTATACATCACTGACATACAATTTAGCATTATTGGTATTGTGTGATGAACATAGTGTTTTTCTATTGTCTGGGTGTTTATATATGTATAATATATATTTATTTACAAAAGAAAAGTATAAGTATGCTTATCTGTTATCCAGTCACCATACGAGTAGTTAAGCGTTGCTTAGTTTGGGACTAGAGAACGTTGTGTAAAAAACGTGTCCCAAAATATAATTATTATTTTATTTAAGGTCCGGTGTAAGCCACGTTCTGGATGTTTGTATAGCATGTGATACAGCTTTACGCACACTGGTGATATGAATCGGGCGTTAGCTTTTGTACGGGTATAAAATAATGTACAGAATATGATGCCATTTTTTAATCCGCGTGGACATTAAGTCGTAAGTAGTTTTAGGATGTAGAGTCACGGAGCAACTTCTGCTGTTGAACGAATGGCCGGGCTCATCTGAGGCAATACCGGCGTGGACTGGATGTATAATACTTTCGCCTTCCGTCTGGTGAGTGAGGTATCCGGGGCGTACTTTAAAATCAAAATGAAAATCAAAAATATATTTATTCAAATAGACACTTGCGCGCTCTTTGAATCGTCAAATTTTCCATCAAAGATTATGTATGTGTTCGTAAGGTACCACCGGTTCGGAAAGCAGTTTCTGTTGAGAAGAAACCGGCAAGAAACTCAACAGTTGCTCTTTTTCAAAAATATCAGGGTACAATATCATATACAGGTATGATAGTGTTATTCTAGCCTACGTGAGTATCAACAGTATTAACTCTACACATTGGCGTCGTCGAGATATTCCGAAATTGTATAATATGCTTTAATCATCAGTTGATTTTTAATTTTACATTTAAATTGGTCAAGCGGCAGACTTAATATCGACTGTGAGATTTTATTATACATGCGCACACTTGGCCCCATTAACGATCGATTTACTTTTTGTAGACGAAACAATGACGTAGTAAGTTTGTCCTTATTTCTAGTGTTTACTTTATGTCTGTCACTATTCTTTAGGTAATAATTAAGGTTATGACGTATATACAAAATATTACAATAAATGTATTGAGAAGCAACATAATGGATTGTAATTTAATGGATTGTAACGCTTCTACAACCCAGGCGTGTCTATGGACGGCGGTAATAAGTTAACATCAGGTGGACCGCCTATACCCTTGCCAAATTTTCACATAGTAAAAATATTAAGAATTATCGAGATACGTTAAAATGCATAGCAAACTTGGCTGTAGTCTAAAAATGGATAAACGGATTCATTTCTAGGTAATTTATAAGGGAATAGGACATTGAACGAAGGGAATAGGACACTTGTTCGAAAGTTTATTGCGATATATAATGATACTTCTAAGGCCAAGACGTGTCGAAATTATTTGCTATACGTTAGTTATCATGGCTCTTGATTATACAGGATTTATAGACGAAGTACATACTTTGACATAATGTTAATTGAGCGTTCCATAATTAAAAAGAAATATAAATATTTTATTTTGAAAATATGACCAAATATAAAAAAAATATATTAATATTTTTTTCTTATGATGTGTCCTGTTAATATTTCTATTATTACTCCTTGGTCCTGTTAATATTTCTTATTAGGAAATGTCCGATTAACTCCAATAGCTAAGCATACTTTAAAATTTAGACACGGAATAGTACGTTACTATATATTTTTTCATTAACTAGCTTATTCAAGACATTGGAGAAATCATTGTTAAATAGCTTCATATTTTCATTTATAATTCATAATATTCGAACTTAAATTTATGTAAAGCTAAGCGAAGTTACTATTTATGTCCCAGGCCTCCTTTGTACGAGGTTATTAGAGCATAGTGCGGAATGGTTTTAGTAATACTGTTTTTATTATTCAAAAATATGTTGTACATGAAGTTTTCCGTCACCGTAGTTTTGTAATAATTGTATGTAATTGTAAATATTATTACATGTAGAGATCGCAGTTCATAATAAGGTTCCTATTTTGTCTTGTATATGTGAAATTATGAATAAATAAAATAGATGACACGTAGATTGATTTACAAAAAAATTACATTAGACGTTATCCAGGTTGAATTCTGAATAAACATATTTAAATCGTTATCTTTGTTTGCTCTCTTTCATCAATATGATTATATATGTAAATAGACTAATACGTAGATTCCAAACACTAATTTGTAGGTCAAATAAATATTCAGTTTCAGGATATCTTCTAGAATTCTTTGTTTCGCTACAAGTTTAATTTCTTTGGAATTAGATCATTCCGCGAATTCATAATTTATTCCTTTAAAATGGTATTTTGCTAATTTTATTTGTGTCTCGCCATGCTAATTATTATTTAATTAAGAGAATGTCGACACTTGCGATTTGATATCATAGATTTGTAGACAGTTGCTTGTACGAGATTGAGAGTATATGGATATTTCAATCCAGCTCTAGTCGCGTTATCTCGTGGGTAAAATTTCTCATCGATTAGCGATGGAACCAAAACATTTTCCTGGTTCAATTTAGAAAATTATTATCATTTATTTAATAACGTCATTAGGTAATTAATGTGAAAATTACACATTATTAAACAAGGGAGATGAGGATATTTAATAGGGGATAAGTTCATGACCACGAACGTTGCAACAGAATTTGAATTTAAAATGCACGACAAATATAACTGTGGTAGGGCCACGTAACAGTGTTCGCTGTTGCACGAATGGGCAGGTCCGTCCGGGTAAGTAACACGAGCGACGTTATCGCTTAATATCAGGTGAACCACCAGCTCGTTTGGCACTTTCTCACATAAAAGAAAAGAAAAATGCCATAAATCCCATAAATATATTTCCGTTTACTATTTATACTTTTTTAAAATAACTTCCATGTCAAACTGTGCATAAATCCCCAAACTGCGTCCCCATTTACGGACCGCTGGCAACACCGAGCGAGCTATCGTCGCTAACAATCGGCCGCCCCGCCGCTATGCGGGCCTCACATAAATTTTCCCGCCATAATCTCCACGGCCGCAAGACTCACTGGGCGGAAATTTTAAGATACACGAACCCCGTAGCGTCCGCACGATAAGCCACGGACAAATATTTCTTTAAATTATCAATTTTACACTTAAAATGTGAAATGTTTCTTGTAGATAAATAGACGAAGCTAAGCTAACAACTTGTAAATTTTGAGTCATACGTAACCGGCCTTACCTGTTGCAATAAAAAAAAAAAAAACATTACATCCAACCTCTGTAAGACATTGCACTATGCTCTGTTGAAAATTTCAATCGATAATACCGTTCACTGTCTTAAATGTTATGTTTCTGAGATTTATAATGCTCGGTGAATTATAGATGAGTTTTTGAAAATGTTTTCGCCTTTTTAAAAAATCGTCTCTCGATGTCTTCTGTGAAGTGATAACATTGTTCTTGTTACTTGTAAACAAATGAACATGTCCAAAGACTAATAAGAGTTTATTGCAAAATTTGTTCCAATAAGAAACACCTCCATTCTAATAATGTATCCAACCTTTAGATACTCTTATAACTTAACCAATAAAAGCATTCCATAAGGAATTCCATTTAATTTACCAAATCTTGATAAAGTACATAAAATTATCAGTTGGTACAAATAGAGGATCCGTGTGCCGCTTTTTCAATTCAATATAGGCGAGCAACCTGAGTTCGATCCCCGGTGCCGGCACCAATGAAGTTGTTAATTTTAAGTGCTCAACAGTGCTCAACAGTGAAGGAAAAAGTCGTGAGCAAACCTGCATATTTTCGAAATAATAACAAATAAAAATATTTCAAAAGAAATTATATAATAGTATATTTTATAAGAAGTCCGTCAGTCCGCGGTGGGTCCGCGTATGTCCTGATACTATATGTGCAGAGGAGGCCATTGCCCAGCAGTGGGACATGTACAGGCTGCTACTTTACTTTTTTTTCCACTTTACAGATAGACTTTAAAGGCTTTTCATACAATTTTTATAAATATTATCGATAAACAAGTGTATAAATAAAGTTCTATAATGTTCGGTTCAATACGTTAGCTAACATTTTCAGAAAATTTATAATTAATTTTATTTTTAGAAGCAGTTTCTTCACTTAAGATGAAATTGAAAATGTGTAAATAAATCCAACATCGCGTCCAAGATACGAGCCTACGCCTTCGGGGTAAGGCGTAAGTTTTGGATAATTTATTTACACAGTTAGAATTTTAAGATAATTTATTCGTTTTTAAACTGAGAATAAGCCCTCATTTTTCAACCGATTTCAAAAATAGTGCAGGTTCTCAATTCGACTGTATTTTTTTTTATGTTTGTTACTTCAGAACTTTCGACTGAATGAATCAGTTTTGATGATTCTTCTTTTATTTCAAAGCTGGTGCTTCCCACGTGGTTCCCACATTAATATTGGTATTGGATCTTGGGCTCCGGAGATACTTAGGAACTCCTGGAAATCAATTATAAAATGAATTTTAAGTCGGTCTTGTTTTTCGTTAATAAAAATATTGGTTTGTTCCTTAATAATTTCTTGTAAGTCTGTCCCGTGACCATGAACGCTGTAAAGGGTTCGAAACGTCGGGAACTAAAATTAAAAATAAACGCGATAAATCCGTAAAATTAGTTTCATTTATAATGATTTGTTCCTTTCTCAAATGGTGAGGGCCATATTGACGTGATGATGATGAATTTTAAAGTTTTTTATAGTGCTAATCTCTGCACTTAAGATTTGAACATTAAAACATGTAGAAAAAGTTCGAAAAGATTGTCGCCGCTGTGGGAATCGAACCCACGTCTTGCATTGCTTCAAATGTTAAATAACAATGTAGAAAGAAGGCGTTAAGATTTTCGTCGCTGTGGCTATCAGCCGTTTAGCTCAGTGGCTAGAGCGTCAGGCCGCGAATGCCGAAGCGGTGGGTTCGATTCCCACAGCGGCGACAATCTTTTCGTACTTTATCTACATGTTGTAGTGATGATGATGATATTGAGTGATATTGCACTGTACCATCTTTTTAACGAAAATCAGCCGTTTAAATGCCGAAGCGGTGGGTTCGATTCCCACAGCGGCGACAATCTTTTCGTACTTTATCTACATGTTGTAGTGATGATGATGATATTGATATTTAAAAAAAATACATCCTCGACGCTCGATAGTGAAAATAAGTCAATAAGGCACTGTACCATCTTTCAAAATAATAACGAAGGATTTGAATCGTTACTCTGCCCACCGTACCCGTTTCACTAGGTCAACTTCTAACAACGTCTTTGCGTTTAATCAAAGGAAATTTCCAATTAAATTGATTACGATCAGAACTAACATCCGACAGGGCCCGCCCGAAATTATCTGTATTTATGTTCAACAGATTGTTTCGTCCGCTTAATATAAATATTTGTGCGTTAAGACCGGGAAAGATTGCCTCTCTCGCGACTCATAGTGCTTATGGCCACATGAGACTACAGTGCTCATTTTGTACGCAGAATAATGCTGTGTTCAATGAAGGTTGTGACTACAGCAATTGGTAGTATGCTGTAGAATATTCTAGAAAGAAAATGGAATTTTAAGGGGTATTATTAGCTTACATACTTAATCCTTCCTAATATTATAAAGGCGAAAGTTTTTATGTATGGATGGATGTTTGTTACTCTTTCACGCAAATTCTACTGAATGGATTTTAATGAAACTTTACAATAATATAGCTTATACATCAGAATAAGACATAGGCTACAATTTGTATACATATCTTATGTATATCTGTCTTTATGTCTGAATATTAAGCCTTCAGCATATTATACGCAGTATATATAGATAAGTCATTTTTCACAAAATTATTAAAAGAAAACATTTTAAAAAAAGAAACTAGATTTTACAAATTGGTATCTAATGTTACTTTGACGAATATAATTAAATTTTTTTACGGTGCAATGTGTTGGCATAAATATTCGGTAGTCTCTTGACCATTACCAATTTGAAGGGCTCGTTTTATTACCTTAATCGTAACTCATAATTGTGGAATAATAAATGTACCGTATAACTGCATCGGTTGTCACTTGACAGGAGTTGCAGGAAGTACAATATTTCTAAGATGAATGAGATCCAACTTATTTGCAGGTTGCATGCATCCGGCATTCCCATCTTATAATAAAGTAGTCCCCGGCTACCTCACTCACCAGACGAAAAACAGAAGTATAACACTATCAGCACATTATTAGTATAGCCCAGTGTCCGGGCGCTCGCCTTTATTTCAATATACTCGAGCAACCTGAGTTCGATCCTCGGTGCCGGCACCAATGAAGTTTTTAACTTTAAGTGCTGTCTTATCACGTGCTCCGCGGTGAAGGAAAACATCGTGAGGGAGGGAACCTGCATATTTTCGAAATAATAACAAAAAAATACATATTTCGAAGATATGTAAAGTCCGCCAATCCGAAGTGGGGCCGCGTGGTGGACTATGCCCTGATACCCTCTATATAGAGGAGGCCTTTGCCCAGCAGTGGGACATGTATAGGCTGTTACTTTACTTTCTTCTTTTTATGTGAAAAGCTTCTACTTAGCGCTGAAAATTTGATCATGCAATCAGTTAACTTAGATAATAAATGTATTAATTTACGTACAGTTACAGAATCCTTACACATTCTGCACATTGTTTGTTTACTATCACAACGTAGTATAAATAAAGCAAAGTCTTCCCACTGTCTGTCTGTCCCTATGTATGCTTAGATCTTTAAACCTACGCATCGGATCTTGATGCGGTTTTTTTATTTGATAGAGTGATTCAAGAGGAAGGTTTATATGTATTTCATTGCACACGAGCGAAGCCGGGGCGGGTCGCTAGTATAATATAAACATAAAAGTCTAGTAGCTAATAGTAAAGGATATCACAATATTATTTTAGATCTAAACTCGAACAAAAACACCATGAATTTCTTATTGCAAAAATTTACAAATGAAGAAATTATAAGATTTTACAATACGATTTCTGTATAGAAATAAATTTTCCACGGTTGAATCACTGTGAAGTTGATGAACAAAGGATTCATTTAACGATTATTATACGAGTTTATTCAGCAACTTACATACATACATTATTGAGCTGATCCTCGAGAACACATAACATCTAAGACGGAGGCAATAACGGGTTGAACAATATTAGACATGAACGGAAAGCGTAAAATTTGCTTATATTTCTGCGTTGAATATCTCATAAAGCGCCTTCATAATCCGACACAGCAATCTACCAACACAGATACAATATAGCAACGTAAAACTTCATCATATAAGGAGCTTCCCAAGGCGATATTAATATTAAGATTACACCCTTCGGCCCGGGCAGAGCTGTATCGCGACACGCGATTAAGTGCCTTAAGTGTGGGCAGTAAAGGATAGTTTGCGATGAACGCGACACGGGCGGGTGGCGATGGGGTGGGTAGACTTGGGGCGAATGTAAAAACCACCCCCGCGATCGACTTATATGCTGTATCAAGACACACACGGCTGTCGGGTAGAGCGACGTCAGTGAGTTTGAACGTCTTTTAAGTTGCAATTCTTTTGGCGCGTAGAGAGATAATTGTCATAGATAATCATCATCATCATTATTTCAGCCTGTTTGAGTCCAATGCTGAACCTATGCCTCCCCCATAAACTGCCACGAAGTACGATCCTCAGCAATCTGCATCCATCGAATCCTTGCATATTTGCACAGGTCGTCACTCCATCTAGTGGGGGGTCGTCCAACAATGCAATGGCCAGTACGAGGCTGCCATTCGAGAAACTTTCTCCCCCAACGGCTAACAATTACATAAAGCCATATATAACTATTGCTATTCGTACATTACTCGAATAGACAATATTTATTTATTTATTTATTTGGCGCGGTTACAAAATACAAATATTAATAACAAAATTATTAAAACTAATGAATGAATGAATGAATGAAATATACTTTATTGTACATTAACAACGGATATTGAATAATCAACAAAAATAATACAAAACCTTATCACTAAAAAGAGATTTTTTCCAGGCAGACTACTAAAAGGAGATAATAAAAACATGCAGCAGCCTCGGCTGTTGCACGAATGGGCAGGCTCGTCCGGGTAAGTACCACGACCTCACATAAAACCGGCGTAAAGTGGAAGTATAATACTTTCACGTTACGTCTGGTGAGTGAGGTGGTCGGAGCCCAAATTTCAAAAGGTTGTTAACGCATCTGCAACTCTCGGGTGTAGCAGATGTCTATGGGCGGCGGTATTCACTTAACATCAGGTGAACCGTCTGCTCGCTTGGCAATTTTTCACAAAAAAAAAACAGAACATTTTCGGAGAACTTAATAGTTTTTAAAATATAATGCCAAGTTTCGATGAAATATATCTATGTCTCTACATAAAATATTATGCCGTCTACACATTCGAATTAAGTATCGATGTAGTGTAGATTTTCAGCTACCACCATTTCCCTCGCGACCGTTGAACCCCCCTAAAATTTTACCTCACCACTCCGCTCGCGGCGTACGTACATATTTATCGCTTTACCCACTGTCTTACGTACACGAAGACAAAGGTAACATTTATTGCCTACCTACGTTCAGACTATTAAAATTGAACCGACGCTTTACAACACTTTACGTATACGATTATCAAAATTATCAACTCACGATGGTGTTGCCATAGTGATATCTTATGTATTGTTTGAAGCTATAAGAACAGAGACAAGAATTGAATCTATCTTCCTATATTATACTCTGGACTGGTTTGGACTATTTCTGAATTCTCCTAGATTGCGATCTCAGATTTTAGTTAGCCTATTTTGGAAAAATGAAAATTTGATAACGACTCTGATTACTATTACGTATTAGTTTTATGTCCAATTGCTAGCGGAATATTAAAATTATTTTTATTGTGCAGGTAAGTTGCAGGAGCCGGTTTAGTTAAAATGTAAATGTTTGATTTTACGAAAACAAAATTCTATCTGCTTCTTAAATAAATACATTGGTGGGGTCATTAAAATTGTATTTAGGTACGTGCAGTAATAAATTTACAATATAAAATAACAAGTAGTTAATTACCTAATTATAGATAATGTTTCATAACTATAATAATTAGGAACCTTTTACGTAGGCTTTATCTATCTACTACTACTTAATTAAACCTCAGTTATCCATCTTTGGACAAATTTCTGTACTAATTATAAGTCAAGAAAGAAATAAGATATAAATTATTCACTTTCAACAATTTTAAACAAATGTAAAAGGTACAATTTATAACAGTCTTAAGATTTGAATTTAATATTTCATCGTGAGTGATCTCATATAATTATTTTGCATATGTTTCCTATAATCGATTTATAGTGGAGGTTACAACGTAGGCGTCTTCATGGCAAGAGTGTGTAGGCTTTTACTGAGCTAGCGCGCTTACCATCAAAGGCTGCATCGCCACTTACCATCAGGTGGGATGGCAGTCAAGTGCTGGCCAGTTTGGAATTTAAAAAAAATGTTAACACAAGGCATTAAGAGCCGTCCTTTTTGAAAGAAATTCTATTAGATTAGGCTTTATAGGCCACTTCGTTTGGTGAATTAAAAAATCTAAACAGAATTACAAGTGAAGTGAGAAGACATTTCATTCGAAACAAAACAATTACGTCGCCTTTGAATCACGGGGCAATAGCGATGGCCGCAAACCGCCATCACTATGCGCGCCGCATCGGCAAAAACGAAAACATCGCCCCATTTTCCCCGAAAGTCCCGCGAAATTAAAACTAAAATCGCGTGACCCGAATCCGAATATCCCCCCCCCCCCTCCCCCCCCCCCCCCCCCCCTAATCGCACACTACGACGCAACTAATAAGCGCCGCATCGAAGGCGGCCGGGGCCAGGTATCGCCAACCCTCGGTAAGAATTCGCCTTCGCAAAAATATACGAATAGTTACACAGCGGGGCCCCACCCGGATGGGAGTTGGGAGCAGGAAGTGGGCCGAAGTAGTGGGGTGTCTGCCGCGGGCGGGGTGTCTCCTAAAAACGGTTAAGTAGCTCCCCCCCCCCTCACCCCGCCTCTTCGCTCCATAACTATTTTATGTGGTCCCCTTAGAAAGACAGCGGAGATGGGGCGGTCGCGATACGCAGGCACGGCAAGTGGGGAAGTAAAATTTTAATACGTCTAGCCCGTTAAGAATTCATAGCGGATTTATAATTGAATGGCTAATGACGTTGTGCGAGTTTTTCCGCGTGCGTGTACCTCTGACCCCGAACGGAGTTTTTCGTTGTATATAATTACGGTGTCCGAATATTCGAATTGCGAGTAGACTTGAAAATTCGACCAGCGCTAATTCAAAGTTAAACTGTGTAAAAAAAAACTGCGATTGGATTGACGATATAAAGTAAATCAATTTCAAAATTGATGTCAAAATCATTGGAATTGAATTTTGGACTTCTAGGTCAGTTTCTTTTGTCTTAACTACTGATCCAATTTTTTTTATAAAGCTTAGGACCATTTATTGAGTATAAAATCAGAAAATGCTGACATGTTCTCGTGGTGCGTGAGGAGACCATCTTCAAAAATGTGTTTGGTTGATATCTCCGAAACTATGCACTTTAGCGCAAAAATTATGAATGCCAATTCTTTCTCGGCCGATAACTCTTATAATATTGTATTAATCTAAATTATAAAAGGAGTCTGTCCATTTTTAAAGATCGATCTTCAACAATTCTCCATAGCCTTTATCTTAAACTATTTTTTCTAATGTCTATATTTTTTGACGTTTAATGAAAGGGTCTAAAATTTCATGGTGTGCAGATAGAGTATAATTATAGAAAATCAACAAATAATCCAAAATACACAAATAATCCTGATCACACCTTATAAAAATTGGATCAGAAGTTTAGTACAAAATTAAATTAAAGTATTTTTATTAAGTATGAAAGTAATCTAAATTCATTGTTAAACACAATTTTTTTGCGGATAAATTTTATTTACATTTATATTCTCAAATGGGTGTCAAAATTTGAGAATATAAAATTTAGATTTTTGTTTCCGTATAATCTTTAAAAAATATTGTCTTTTGTGCGTTCAGACTTCAGATCTTTAAAATAGTAAATTTTATTTGAAGTTTCCAGTCCTTTAAGTTTAAATAATAATTTTTATATTAGACGCAAAGGACTAGATGTAAACACAACAATCTCATTCCCATGTGAATCAAAGTATGGTAATTTATATTTGAAATAAATTCATAACAATATTTTAATTGATTATCGCGTAGTGTTCGGGGAAAATATAAAAAAAAATATTGAGAACCGTTTAATAATAATAATAACTTTAATAATAATTCTTAACAATAAATAGAAAATAAAAATGGATTCCACCAAAGTATAGTTCATCCAGTTTTAAGTTTCATGAATAGCATTTTGCCAATGGGATTATAGAAAGAAAATGGAAATCATGTACTACTCAAATACTACTAATCACTACAACTCGATTTTTGTGAAGTTTTTTTAGAAAAAAAATCACCCGATTTTATTTCTATAAAGCATCGGACGCGAAGATCAAATATTACATTTCACCTGTATGTTTATTCCAAATGGATACAGGTTTTTGTTCACAGCGAACAATTGACTGTCACAGACTTGCTCCAAGAGTGTGCGCCGTGAGAAAGACTTTTTTCTAAACCTGTTGCTTTCGTTAAGGGTGGGTGCGACTTTTTACTGGGGGGTGCAAATAAATCTTGACACAAAGAAGACTTTTTGTCGCAACCACTCTCGGTTTTTCGGTTGAGTTTCTCAAAACGTAACAACTCCCAATTATTGTCTTAATCGCGTTATATATTTCTATTTAAAGAATGGACAACAATTTAGTTAATGTTAGTAATTTTCTGAATTTATTCTTCCATGTTGATTCTTATAATAGTCATATAATGTTCAATTTTATTTATGAATTTAGCATAATATTAAATGAAAGTAATAATGAAAATGCTTTGCTTAAATATTATTCCATTATCATCATTAATTTCGTTAACATAACGAGAAATGTAAGCGTAAAGTATAACAAATAACCATTATAAGGGACGGCTTTAACATACCTCTGGCAAATGGAGATCACAAAGAGATAGTAAGGAATAAGTCAAATGCGTTATTGTTACAGAACACAAATCGTACGGCGAACGGAACGAGTTTCAAGTAAACTAGATTCAATCAACGCTGCCCTAAAGGATGGACGTGCGTAACACGTTAGTCGACAATCGTGTCGGATCGGACCGCTCAATCGAATTCCCACACGACTGGTATCTTGTATTTCACACAAGTTTAAGCTTATAAAAAACGAAACAGATAGTCCAAGTAAAGTGGTAATATCTTGTGACCCGGTTTATATTGAATAGGGATTGTATTTAAATTGAATTGGTTTGGGAATTGGTCGTATTGAAATTTACCACGTTTATTCTAGCATTTAAGAAGTCGACGGATGCAGGTGTACCAGGATCGTGATACGTGGCAGTCTGTGGGGGTGGCCTATGTTCAACAGTGGACTCACACAGGCTGAAATGATGATGATGAAACACGGTCTGTTAGTTGTATTCAGTTTAGTGTATTTACTTACACTGTGGGTTATAGAACATTCGGAAATTAACTTAAATATCGACATTTAAGAAGAACATTTTCAAACAACTTGCGTAGATCGAACGATTAATAATTAGAAAATTAATAATTTAATAACTGACGGTAGTCCAGGTAAACTCTAACGTTCAGACGTCCAGCACCTCAGTCCGTCCCGTGACCATGAACGCTATAAAGGGTTCGAAACGTCAGGAAATAAAACTAAAAATAAACGCAATAGATCCTTAATAATAGTTTCATTTAATAATGTGTAATGGCGTAAGTACAAGAAATTATTAGGAAGAGGTCACATATCTTTAAGTTACCTCAGAACTTCATATTTATAACAGATTTTAAAATTCCTTTTTGTATTTGGTTCGCTTAAGCTCTCATGTAGTACACTCATGTAGTACATTAATGCCATTGTTACTGGGCCTAGAAGTGAATGGTGAGTGAGATATTTGATATTGATTGTGTTTTTTGTTACTAAAATACTTGTTAAGCGCTATTTGAGTTAACATTTTTTTATAATATATAATATATTTTAATTTAAAATAATAGACATATTGAAGGTTTATTTTTTGTTGTTTCAATTATGATCTTTACAAACAAGAAGAATTTTTTAGCAGTCTACAAATTAATTTTAAATTTTTATACTTATCTACGGTAAAAGAATAAAATCTTTTTGACCGTCTAAAGTACTGTTATTTTATCAATGGCATGATAAAAGCTTTAAATAACTTTGCTTCAAATTTGAAAAGTTTTTAGTGTAATAAATTTGCTTTAATGATAATAACAATAAAAATCATGTTTTCGTGCATGATTTTTTTTTGTAGAGGATAACTGATAAGCATACTATTCACAATTTTATTTAGTAAGTAAATATGTGCTATAAATACACATCTATCCAGAGACTAGAAAAACACTATGTTCATCATACAATATTTTCTTGTAGTGGGGTTCGAACTCACACCCTCTGGCATAAGAAGATTCATCATCCATTGGGCCATTGCTGTAGAGGCTTATTAAAGTATATTTATTAACGCCAATACTCTTAATGTATACTAAATACTTTAGATCATTTACGTTTAAATAAAAAAAAAACATCTAAAATAAGACGTATATTAGATGCTTAATGACATTGACATAAGATATGATATATTTTTTAGGTAAATTTATTATTCGATAGATCTGTTATTATTATTATTATAAAATTAATTATAAGTACCTTTGAAAATACTAGCCTAAGCGTCTTTGTTCGTTGTTTTAGTCTGACTTAGTTTACATAATTATGTAATACTTTGACTTACTATGTAATATTAGTTGTTCATGTAGATTACAAAAACATCATTGTTATTTATTATTGAGACAATATTAATCTTCTTTCTTGATTTAAATCATATTTATTGACTTTGATTTGAAATTTGAAGCCATCGTTTTGCCCGAAAGAGATGGAAGCCGTGTAGTGTAGACCTATTTTTTAGATGTTTTATCGTTTTAATTGTTGACTAATTATTTCACTAGAATTAACTTTATACGTTGATAGCATATTGGCTTATCTGTGTGGCCCAAATTTATTTTTAAACTAATAAAATAACTAAAACCCGCATCGGGTTGTGTATTACGCACCCGTTTACCTTTTAACGACTCAAATATGACTTGAGTCAATATGGAGCCGAGAGTTGCGCGCTCCTGCACGGTTGCTTATACCCATGTAAAAACCTAACGTCTAAGGCGCAAGGGGGGCGGCAGGGGGGTGGCTTTGCCCTCCGCGGCTCGTATACACACCTTCTCCGCGTCTGTGTGCGTCCAAAACGCCCTTGTGAGCTTATATTTTCATTTCAATAGTTTTTACGTTGCCCGCGTGTGCGTTAGGCGTTTGTGTGCGTTGATGCCGTATTGATTCCGACGCCGCGAAGTCGACAAGAAATATTATCTGTAAGACGGGTTCGATGGCTTTCGAATACTAAGCATTCCTACAGTTTATCGATGGTGATTATTTAATGTTCTAATATTCATTTTGACAATTTTATGATTTCGCCTGGGATTATATTTGTGTATTGGCATTGAGGTTAATTTATGAAATAATTTATGTAAAAATTATCGGGTTCATCAGTTTAAGCTTCAAAGCTTAATGGCTATGATTGGCCGAAACCAACTAGGCAGAATCAAAGGACATGGCGGAATCCAAAATGAGAAAAAAATATTGGGACCGTGTACGATTCTTAAATCACATAAACACATAAAATGCAAAAAATGCAAGCTTTATCATGTTGCGTCCACAGCAGCGACCGCGTAGTAAAGGAGCAATTAAAAATGTAATTAACAATTTTACATGTGTCGGCGCTGGGATTTGAACTTAGGTTGCTCGAGCGCAAATTAATTTAAGAGCGAGCGTGTCGGCACAACGCCGATGTGTCTGGTCTGTATTAAGTCGGTGAACAATTTTGATGACAATTTCAAATTCCCATATACAATATCATTCCGTATGCATTAGTGTATGCCAAATATTTAAAGTAACTGGTACGTACTCAACATTTTTCTTTTAATCTTAGCAATATAATCTCTATCTCACCGTATATGTTATAAACAAGTTCAAACATATAATGTTATTAATGTACCCACATGATATTTTTCAATGAAACTACTTTATGAAGTTTAACGGACTGCCGGTAAGATAGTTTTTTTAATTACTTCAAATATTTCTGTCATTTTCTCATTTAATACCTATGTCGTAATACTATGGACCATTATTTAAACAATTGTAATTTACAACTTCAGTTCATATTTATAAGTATAAGTAATTTACAAATTTATAGTACAAATGACAAACACAAAAGGATAGAGTAAAGGGGGAAAATGTTAGGTTATTTTTTTATTCCTTCCCAACAATTATTGTGACGAAACTATAGATAATATGAATATACAGGCTAGTAATAAATATAGAACAGCACTCACTAGTTGCATAATAATATTTATTACTTTAAATATAAATAAAAAAAATTATGTGGTACACTCTATGGCTAGTAACAGAATATGTCGTGCCTCGCTAAAGAATAAAATAAAATAGTGGGAATAATGACATGTTATAAGTTTTCATGAATGAACTTACGAAATGAATAAAGATATTTTCATTCTTTTACGCTGTCATATTATCATTTTTATTAATCTAACAGTGCTTATACTTATAACATGAATTTTAATTTTTATTACACCATGAAATGATAAAATTCCTGATTATAAAATACAGACTGAACATTGAAAACTAGTAATGTAACTTAGGAAATTAATAAAGATATTTTCATTCGTTACGCTGTAATTTATTATATTTTTTTATTCTAATAGTTATTATACTTATGACGTGAATTTTAATTTTTATTATAGCATGAAATGATACAATTACAGATTATAAAATACAGGCTGTAAAGAGTCAGAATTATTGAGAAGCATGCGCGCCAAAATGTTGACGATCCCCGCGCTCGGCGTTCGCCGGCTCTAGTTTGAAAAAGCGACCGTCTAAGGAGGCGAGGCGCGGCGGGGGCGCCATATTTTAAGATGGCTTCCGTGCGCGAATATCGACGCGGCGACGCCCGCCCGCGGCCTCTGCCGCAATTCCTCCCTCAACGATCCGCACGCTCGCGTGGATTTTTTGCCCGTGGAATGCTACGAATGCCTCGACGATTTTTTTTTTAAATTAAACATTTTCAAACAGTTCCAAATTCAAATTGCGATTATTCGAAATCACAATTCGCGAGTTTTTTGAGAATGATTTTGTTATTAGCACGTACTTAATTCTGTTTTATGAGTCGTCTGATAAAAAGGTGTTAGTCTTATGGAACAACATTTACAGTTAAGGATAATGCACTAAATGATAATTAATTTGTCGGGCAGATTTGTTATTCTTTATTTGAAAAGTTGCCAAATGATCAGGCGGTTCACCTGATGTTAAGTGATTACTGCTGCTTAAATAGGTACAGTGCGCTCGGGTTATCCTACACTCAAAACATAAATATTATTATATTTCTACTTCTCGCTGGCTGTGATATTTTCCCGTACCAGCTAGATTTAGAAGTTGTGTGGCCCTGATATATTCACTTGCCTTTATTTATTTTATATGTAACTATTCATTCGTAATTTTGATTTAATTTTCAAATGTTTTGTAGTTGAAATATAAGTCTGACTGATTTTCTTTATTCTATTCCTATTTCGAACCTTTACTCGAAAATCGTCGAATGCAAGGGCTTCTATGTAAACGAACGCGAATAAATTTTAGAAATTTGAAAAAAGTGTCTTATCTATAATACTTTGGTTATACACAAATTGAAAGAAACGAAAGTTGTTATTCTTGTTAGATATTTCTTGCGGTTCACACACCCTATTTTTAACAGATAACACAGGTTCCGTAGCCGTATTTAGTTAAAAGTTGAAAGTTATCTATAGCCATTGCTTCGTAACTGTAAACCAATGAAGATATTTTATGAGATTAGCCGCACCCTTGTAAGTAGGTACTCCGATATCACTTTATAAAGCTTGTGAGAACAAATAAAGAGCAGTTCAGCCAATTCAGTCAGTTCAGTAAGTTCTAACTTATCATCACTATAAAGCGGTTGTCCCTTGTATATAAATCTTTCTTAAAAGACTATTTATTGAAGGAGCCCAACTTATAGCGCATAAATAAACAAAATTTAAAGAAAAACCATCAATCTTTTGATTATGGCTTTTGTGCTTATACGGTTAAAGATTAAATAATAATCTTTTATAATCAAATTAAATAAATTTACTTGTTGTTGGCTTGATCAAGATGTTTTTGTCTCTCTCCATTAAAAAAAACTGCCAAACATTACGTAATGGAGTTATAACCTGTGAAAAAATGTTTTCCATGATTCACTGGAGTTTCTTTATGATTAAATCGCGCTAGTATAAAAGATTAACAATGATGCAAACGTCAAATTTAAAAATCCATTTTTTAATTCTGTTATTGAAAGGACTCATTCAATCGATGCATCTTTGCCAACGCAGTGGTAGTTTACTGATGCCCTTCTTGTAAAAATCAGCTGGACGGTTGGTAACAAACTGTTCAGAGTCTCAAAAATAGAAATATGAATAGATGACAGGCTAACTTGAAAGGGGCAAATTGAACATGTCAGAGCAAAACTAGTACTAATACTGGGTGCACTGAGAATAGTCTCAAACTGCTTTCTAATTATAAAATGTTAGTAAAATTTAACATTGAAGATATAGATAACAAAAGTCAGGGGATGGGTAACGGTGGTAGGGCCACGCAGCAGCCTCGGCTGTTGCACGAATGGGCAGGCCCGTCCGGGTAAGTACCGCGACCTCACATAAGACCAGCGTAAAGTGGAAGTATGACAAATACTTTCGCGTTTCGTCTGGTGAGTGAGGTAGCCGGAGCCCAGTTTTCAAAAGGTTGTCAACGCATCTGTAACCTTTGGATGTAGCAGACGTCCATGGGCGGCGGTATTCACTTGACATCAGGTGACCCGTCTGCTCGTTTGGCAACTTTTCGCATAAAAAAAAAATCTGCCGCTAAAATAAAAATTTTTGGTAATTTTTGGAAATTTTTGGTTTATCCAATATTTGCTAAAATATTTCCTATGAAAACTAAAAATTCCATGTAAATAATTATTACCTGAGAGAAAAATAATATAAATTAAATTTATTATTAGTACATATTTTATTTATATTAAATAATTTAAAATTAACATTTTTAACTCTAGAATAAGGTACATGATTACGACTATTAATAATTAAATTATCTCAAAATTAAATTATGTAATTATTAAACATTTCAAACCTATTTCCCAGTCATCTTTGCTTGTCGCTGCTTCTTGTTAACCGGGCCACTTCTTTGAATACCGCTTTCCAGTAACTGGTTGATCAGCTTCAATTCCTCGCAAACCACTGGCAAATTGTTGCCCTCTATAGATACGTACACCAAACCGCACGGTTTTCTGTCAACTTGTCTTTGGTATGAAAGGACGTTGAGCAGTTTGTTCAAAAGTAAGTAGCTCAAATCGTTGTAAGCTAAACTCAAATAGCACAGGGTGTTGTTGCCGAGACAGTACAAAACCTCGTCCTTGACAATGGTGTGCTTCGAGGAGAACGGATCAGTAAAATCACCCAACGTTGTCTGGACTATAGTGAGGACCTTATCGAGGAGGTTTGGATCTGAGCAGTTCAAGTTGACCGCGTCTCGCACAGACTGAAAAGAGCCATCTCTATCCGACGCCTTTGTTTTTCTCCTTACGCTAGTCGGTGTTGAACGAGCAGTCTTCCTCTTCGCCGTCTTCTCCGAGTCCCCCTCTTTTATCTCCTTCATTTTGCTCGTTATCAAATCGTTCCTCCTTCTCAAATATGATATGTATCGCGATTTGGATGCCAACACTTCATTAGGTGTCATGCAAAACTCTTGCAAGCTATTCAAGATTTCTATGGCCCCGTTGTCCGTTATCCAATTATCGGATAAATTTAAATATGTCAGGCAACGGTTGGACCGTAGTGCATTTCCAATGGATTTTGCACCGATATCAGTGATTCTGTTTGAGGTTAAATTTAATATTGATAAAGATTTGGAAGCAGGCAAAGGATGAATTAGCTTTCCGGCTATCTTATCGATATCTTCATCAATAATATGGCATCTGCATAGGGATAACTGCCGTAACGATTCGTGATCTAGTAAAATTTCATAGTTTGCTCCATTAACTGGACAATCGTCAAGACAAACATCAGTTATGTTGGATAGAGATAACATCTTTCCTAGCTCGTATACCGTGTATACATCTGCCCCCCGATCTATCATTATACTGTTTAATTGAGGATAGAATTTGATAATCATAGCAATGGTTTTGAGTAGAATGCGCGGTATATATTTGTTATTGTTGAATACGATTTGAACAAGATCTTCATTGGTATCGTACACTGCGGTAATATTAACCGCTCCATCATATTGAATAGCTTGTTGGGTTTTATTGACATCCCTATCAGACGTTGTATCTGCACGAGACCTAATAGGCCTCGTTTTACTTTTACTCTTACTGCGGTCGCTTGATGACCCCACATACTCACCTGTAATATATATTTCATTAAATATTTTATTATTTCCAAAGTTGTTTGCGTTGTATAAAAGTATGGGATTATGCCCGCTAGGCCGTTCCGTCACCGACCAGCAGTCACGTACCATGCGTTAACAATTTTGCTGGTGCCAAAAACGCTTGTATATTTATATAATTATATCATTGTCAACTTTTTACTAGCTATCATATCACAATAAGTAAAATTTTCTCAACAAAAGAAGTCACTCGCACTGTTGCAGATCTAAAACAGGTGCATACGATAAACGTGACTACGGGAACCGTACATATTCCTGCGGATACACACGTGGATGATACGGAGATGATATGCGGAGGCCCCCCTCACAAAAGCAGTACGCACGGATATTACAATTCATTGATACGCTCGATTAGCGGGTAATAGTAGTAGAACGTGTCGCGTTGCTTTCCGATCACGATACGTTCATAGCACGGTCATGGTATGGTATGGTACAGTGTGCAGACTGTGCATGTGTGTCTTTAATGATATATCATTTTCAGTATGTATTAAAAGCTTAGGTATTATACTGTTTTTAAGGTTTCGTACCCAAAAGGCAAAACGGACCCAATTACTAAGACTCCGCAGTCTGTCTTTCTCTCTGTCTCTGTCCGTCTGTCACCAGGCTGTATCTCATGAACCGTGAGAGTTAGATGGTGGAAATTTTCACAGATGATGTATTTCTGTTGCCACTATGACAATAAATACTAAAAACGCGAGGCGGTTGCTAGGTACCAATCAGTTTATTATAGACAATGGTACAGAACCCTCCGTGCGCGAGTCCGACTCGCACTTGGCCGGTTTTATTAAAGTTTTTATTTTATACTTACTTTGATAGGTCTTGGTTACCACAACAGTGTGTTCCAATTCAAGCTGATTGCAAGCCCAGGGTAAGTAAACAACGAAGTCGTTTGGATGTGGTCTAGTGTTTACCGCAGTTGTTTCTTCCAATACACTCGTTTTTTCCGCCTTATCCATTACGTTCCTAATATCCGATTCTTAATATGTTACTCTATATCTGTATAATAATTATGTAAATATTATCTTCTTTTTATTAATGGTTTATTTTATGAGCTATCACAATTTCACCAATGTCAAGTTGTTCTTAAAATTCTCTTGTTCTTCTTCTTCTAAGGCAGTTGGCGGTCCATATGATATCGCCAATGACACAATTGTGATAAAGAAACAAATGGTTTCAAATATCTAAGAATATTAAAATTCTCAATTTTATAATCATAAAAATTATCAAACTAACGTATAATCAAAAACAATTCATGTGTCAATGTATGATATTGGTTTGATTTTAAGCCGCGTTTATTTTTCATTTTTCAAAGAGTTTCTTATAGTTTTGAGGTTTTTAAATGTACAGTTTTAAGAGTTTAAAGAGTAAATATGTGGCTGACACAATATACGAATCATTTTAAATCTAATCCGTTCTTAGAAAAATAAATAAAAATGAATTTATCCCAAATGCAGTTAAAAAAAAATTTATTTATTTTTCTTAGAATGTTCCACACATTTTATATACAACAATACAAAATATTTTTACCCAAATGCTGTTAGTTTACAATTAATTTAGACAGGAAGAATTTCTAAAATACTTTAATAAAACAATGTGTATTTAGTATTTACGTAAATATTTGAGTATTTAAATTTAAATGTGCTGTAGCCATGCAATATGTATTATTGTTGTCTGAAAGGGTTGGCTTAATCGGCGAAGTAAACCCGTGGAATCGTAGCCTTTCTACGGTGATAAAAGGTTGTTATAAATATTGTAAAATAAAATAAATAAAATGTATTTATGTATGATATTTTTCATTCTTTGAATTTTTTATGTCTGATCTTTAGATCTCTTAACGATTGAAAACGAGAAAATGTAACCAGGGAAACGTACACCATACCTTTACAGAATAACGTTCTACAGCAGTCATACCTTTGCCTTTTTCCGATGACCATCCTTAACACTTCACATTTTTTGTTAGGGCATTTACAATTAATGAACTTACTCTGACGGATCTGCTGACTATACCGTACCATACTATGATCGTACTATGAACGTATCAGGATCGGAATACGACAGCCCTGTACTCCCGGGCTCATAGAACAGGGCTAAGGTATCCCCTAACTGTCGTAAAAGGGGACACGGATGGGCAGCAGCACGAAGTGGTCTCGTGCTGCTGCAAGAGGGTGAGGGAATCGGAGAAGGTCTGTGCTGACGTACAGCCGGTCAAACAGAAAAATGTTTGTCTTTGCGTATGTTTAGACCGAGGACGGCTTGTCGTAAAATGCTCATCGATAAAGCATGTAAGTAATAAAAAAATCGCGTTAGGGCTTGTTCAAGCAGTGATCGCTATGATGATCGGAGTATCTCTGGCGTATATGATCCAAAATGTGGTGATCTAATAGTATACCAAAGTGATTGACATATTTATTTATTTATTTATTTAAAAAGGACATGCATTAAACAAACAAGTAAGATATACACAAAAATCCTGATCTATGTACATGATTAGGTGAAACAGCAGATACTGGAATGAACAAAAATAATAAATGTAACAATATTTAAAAATAAGTTAATTTAAGAATAAAATTAATAAATAAAGAAAACAAACATAAATGTACATTAAAAATACAGAATGAATTACAACAATCTAAATTAAAACTAAAATGGTTAGGAATTAAAATATTCAAAGACGTGACTCGAAATTAGGCATCTCATCTTCATAAGATACCTAATTTCGAGTGAAATCTAGTGACTAAAATGGAATAGTACTAATATATATACGGGGTATTTATAGAGGCAAGTAAGCTGAAATTGCTTAATATTTTATCATGAAACGAAAAGAACATTTTCTTAGTTCATCACGCTCTACCATAGTAAAGACATGGAATGTCAGCGATTGAACTGATATAGTTTTGATATTAAATAGTATGTACCATATTTATGGGGTTTGCAAACTCGAACTCGTCAAATCTCTCCTATATCAAGATTTTGGATAATCTGAAGGAAAAAAGAAATTGTAACTCGATAAAAGTAGCTCACAACAAAATCAAAGATAAATAAATAACAATAAAAATTGTATATTTACATAAAATGGGCTAAAAGTTTTTAGCAACTGCAAGTATTTAACTGTGTAGGGCCACGCAACAGTGTTCACTGTTGCACGAATGGGCAGGTCTGTCCGGGTAAGTAACACTACCTCACAGAAGACCGGCGTATAGTAGAAGGGTTACACTTCTGCGTTTCGTCTGGTGAGTGAGGTACCCGGGCCCACTTTATTTAAAGTTGGAAACGCTTATGCAACCCTACGGGTGTTGCAAATGTTCATGGGTGGCGGTTATCACTTAACACCTGGTGAGCCGTCAGCTCGTTTGTAACTTTATCACATAAAAAAAATTAAATATGCATCTTCCGGGATACACACCCGACGCTCCAGCCATTGAGCGAAATCTTCGCACTGACGAAAATCTCAGCATATTTTTTTTGTGGCAATCAACCGTTTAGCTTAGTGGCTAAAGCATCAGCGCGCGAATCCAGAAGTCATGGGTTCGATTCCCTCAGCGGCGAAAGACTTCGTACTTTTCCCACAAATTTTAATGTTTAATCTAAGTGCAGAGATTAGCAGTATAAACATTTAAATTTCTAAGTAGCAATGGCGACATCATAAAAGTTGAGACTTTCCTCGATGTGGCAATCGGCTGTTTAGTTTAGTGGCTAAAGCGTCAGGGCGCAAATCCTGAAAACGTGGGTTCGATTCGCACAGCGGCGAAAGACTTTTCGTACCTTTTTCTACAAATTTTAATGTTTTTTTAATTACTATTTAATCTATCTTTGGCGCCATCTAGTGTGTTTCCTTGACAGCAACGATCATTAATTTTTTCATACAACATTTTACAATGAAATATTTGAAAACTAGAGACGACACCTTTGCTACTGAATGTTTTAAACGATATTAGTTTAACTGAGCTAAACGCTTACATATTCCTCGCGGTGGCGAACAACCTTTTGTACATTTTTCTACATATTTTAAAATTTCATCTTAAGTGCGGAGAATAACGCTATAAAAATTAATGTATTTATAAATAATATCATTTGTAATACGCATACGAGTGTGAGGGGGCGCCGAGTGTGTTGTACCGAAAGAGTAGGTACGTATTATATTTTAATACATTATCTTACGGTACGTGGAGCAAATAGGGCCGCGGTGAGGCTGGGATGAGATTCAAGATGGCGTTCCTTTGAACACTTCTTAGAAGTTGCGCGGCGAAGGCTGAAGTTGATATTATGGAGAAGGCTCCATTTGTTTCATAACCTTTTATTACCAAATATATTCAGCTTTAAGAGGCCGAAATTTAGACAAATAACGGCTTAAGGCCAAGTGTATAAAAAGCTTTTATGATGTAAGTAGAACTAATGAATGCCATAAAATATAAATTTTTAATTAAATAACGCTAATAGGCCATGAAATTTTATCAGAAATTTTGGGATCTTCATGAAACGCTCATTTCTTGTTAAGTGAGTACCTTACATTTACGATTAAACACATCAAAAGGGCCTTCAGAGCTATAGTTGTTGTGCAAATCTTAAAAAGATTGCGATCCGGCTACCTCACTCACACTCTACCACAATAAACGAATACTATGAAATGCAGAATAGATATGTTATGTACTGTTGGTTATCACATTTACGAAACGTTAAAGGTATAATCATTTTAGATCAGGCCAGTCTTCTGTATGGCTACACTTCGCTCATCGAGTTACCCTATTTAATGTTAATAGTTGTTGCTCTACCGCGCTAATCGAATATTATATAATGTACATTTTTATTAACACGACACAGCACAGACAATTTCAAAAATAATATTTATAAAATTCGTCCAAAAACGACCGAGTTCTTATGTAACAAAAAATACAACCGAACTGAGAACCCCTTTTTTGCAGTCGGCTGAGAACAACAGTAAACACGAAAACCCTTTCCATATTTCAAAACCGGCAAGGAGTTATAATATCGCTAGTAGTCTTCGCGGGGGTTTCCTCGAATGGGGTTGGGTGGGGCGCGGGGGTGGCTGCGTGATAACTCTCTACTACGCCACTTATTTACATAATTACATATAATTCGTGTTGCGTTAGTTACGATCATATAAGAACGTCTCCCGCGCGATATAAGACGCGAGTTCATGAAAGACGTTATGTATATATGGTAACGGTAGTGATGTATTGATAACATGAATTCGGATTTTTTTTATTTTATAACCGAATTGTAACAGTTTTGAATATGATAATAATAAGTATACTGTTATCAATAGCTGTTATCCATAATGAGATTGATATAATTGCGTAGATTTCGAGTTATATTCCAAATGATAGTTCCAATAAAATACTATTTTCTTGTTCAGAATGGTTGTAATAAAAACCGATACTGCATAAGTTTACATTTTAAATTTATTAATGTTTTTTTAAGTACTGAGTATAATTATATTTGTTAATCTGTATGCTAGTTATATCCTATTTAAAAGAATACCGATATTAGATTATCATATGACGCTCCATCGAGACACTTTAATATCGCGCACACGGAGCCGCGCTCCCGGCGGAACAAGATGCGATTACGGAACACCTAATATCGGAATGCAGGAACATCTAATATCAGAATCACGGAACTTGTTCCGCCACGCGCCGCGTGCACGGAATGCGGCCGCCCGCAATCCGCGGCGCACGTACCCGCCTCGTTCGGCTTTCAATCTAACTTTGCTCCTTGCTTTGCTTTCTTGGCATCTAGGGCTGGCCCAATGAGATGAAACATTATCCACCTTCACCATTTAATTTATTTAGGTTACACGTTACGTATTTATTCCTGTTGCCTTCGTCGCGTCACCAAATCTACTATAATCGCACCTAATTTTCTAAATCACACATGTCTTTCCAAAATTTTCGCGCTGGTCCAACTGTGGCAGGGCCTCGGTCGGGCATTGGTCTTCACTGTTGTAGGAATGGGCAGGTTCTCACAGAAGTCTCGTGCAAAGGAGAAGTGTTAGACTTCTGCGTTTCGTCTGCTGAGTGAGGCAGCCGGGGCCCACTTTATTAAAAGATGGCAACGCATCTGATACCTACGGGTATTGAAAATCTACGGGCGGCGGTTATCATTTAACATCAGGTGAACCGCCCGCACATGAGAAAAACTATGTTCATAATCTAAGGGCGCGGCACGATCCAAGGGCGCCTCAGATGTAGGTTCGAACCTCGGCTTAGAACGCAATCGACAAGGGGAAAGGTATCGGTGTTCGAGAAGGCGGAAAAGTTTATTGTGGTCGACAGCCCTAGCCCGTTCAAAGGCATTAAGCGAAGTACGTGTCTTTAGTAAAACTACGGCGGTCGAAGCGAGTGCCTGTTACCCAATAAATCTTATTAACGGTTTTACTAAAGATAATAAATGCAAACACCCGTCCGAGCTTAAACACGGATAGAGTTTCAGCTTCGAACGTTATGAAATTATGAGTTTTATTAGAGTAAAAACACTATTGAGACTTCATAGTAATGAGATAAGGAGTAATGTGGAACGGAGGCAGAGTTTAGTTTTAAAAATATATTATGTGTTAAATATTATGTGTTAAAAATGTTTACTATAAATATTAATTTTTCACATTGATTTCTAATCCTAGCTTATAAATGTATGCTTCCACATAAATATGAGAGACTTTAGTCTAAAGGGACTAGAAAGAGAAGCTTAGTTTCTAAGTTTAAAGTTTTAGTTTGGAACTAATACAATAAATTTTGTAATCATCCATCAGCTAACTATTCTTTAATATTGTCAAATCTCTTAAAATGTTATAAGTTTCAAACAAATTCCATAGCTTACCAATGAATCGAATAATTCTCAAAATATATACAAGTGGTAAAATGAATTGTATTATTAAATTTATACATCCATTCATAGTTACGGGAGTCTGTAAAATAATACGTTGTAATGAAATATATACATTTAACAAAGCGTGATATTAATGTAAATGGTATAAATATTTATTTCCATTACAAAAAAAATCCAAACGCCGATTCTAAACCAAATTAGAGGTTTAATATTGTTGTTTATACCTTGAAAATGATACATCTAACATTTAAAAAAGAATCATTATCATTATTATCATCATCACCATCATCATCATTTCAGCCTTTTTGAGTCCACTGCTGAACATAGGCCTCCCCCACAAACTGCCAGTACGATCCCGAGCCATCTGCATCCATTTACTTCCCGAAAAGAATCATTTAAAAGAACATGTATTCATTTATTTGTTTAAGGCCAAGCCTTGTACAAAGGCAACTAAAAAGTGGTCTTAGTAATGCTAGATACAACCCCACTTCCAAATACCATCTAAATAAATAATGATGGTCTCCAGTGGTGCGTGCATTACGGAAAAAGTACTGGATAGATTTTTATTAAATCTTCTAAAGTTTATTTCTTAGACACTAGACTCTTCATCGTCATCATGTTTACTAGCCGGTGGACTAACTGTTGATCAAATGCCTCCACCTTATTGTTTCAATCAATCAAATATCTTTATTCAAATAGACGCTAGTGCGTTCTTATGAATCGTCAAATTTTACATAAAAAATTATATGTATAGGTTCGTAATGTACCATGTCGTTAGTTCGTAAATTCGTTAGTATGCAATAACGAACGACAGTTTGTTATTTGCATCCATCCACTAAGCCCTTACCTAACAATATTTGTGATGTCTTTGTTTAGTGTAGTTATTAAATTTTTAACAAACGACGATTTTTATAAACACTACGTTTTGGATATGTTGCGGGTATCAGCTTTCTGTTTTTATTTCTGCGTTTGCAAATATAATGTACATATTGTTAATACGATAAGCAACGCAGACAAGTCGGGGGTATCAGCTAGTTAAATACAGCAAATGTAGTCGCGGAAGCATCGTCGGAAGGCACTGAAGAATTTATAATTCCGCTTCCCAAATACCGAAATATTCCGATATATAACGGCGGTACACAACGGCACATTATGTGTAGGAGGGGAGTTCGAACCATTGGAACGTGGCATTAACCACTACCTCACTCATTCGCCTTGGAAGCCGCGAAAATAGAGATGTATCGCGTCACCCTACTCCCCTCTCACCCCCACCCCCCACCCAATGGGGGAGGAGGGCCGGGTGCCACCTGAGACACCGCCAAGACGGCACTCAAAATTTCGCTTATATAACGTGGAATTAATTAGTTTTAGAAAGTGAAGTTTTAACCGTTATGTACCGAGTTAACGGGTATTAGATGTGTCGGGCTGCGATACCGATTTAATTGGTTTCAGCTCCCCCTTCACTGTTATCGCTTCGGTTGTTTTACGCGTTGTGACGTAGTACTTGAATTTTGCTGAAACTAGCAGGTTGAAAGTCTCATCAAGCTGAGAGAATCAGTCAGTCGTGGTTTTTCTAAGTCGGTTTAGAAAAAATAATTGGCAGCTTTTATATTTTTACGAGCATAGGTATATGACTTGTCACTGCTATATCATCCACTGCTGAGCCTTGTCTGTATATAGAGTATTAGGGTATAAATACCACACGACTCAACCGCGGATTGGATAATTTAGTTCGCGTTCTATGCGCGATTATTATCAGGACCAGGACTCAGATTTTCAAGTATACTAAATTAAAAGACGGTACAGACACTAAGCTATCACGGCTCTGTGTGTTTTGATTTATTATTGAATTTAAAATGTCAATTTAAATTCCTAATATGTTCAAGTTTCAGTGGGGTCCTAAGAAACTCTCTCCCGTAACCATGAATTATTAATTAATAAGTAATGTAGATGTAAATATCATCAGTAAGGTAAACACAGCTAGAGTATTTTTCAAATTTTCTTCCATTACTAGTGCCTCTGACACTTTTTAATAAGTTTAACAAATCTCAAACACAAACTCTCAAAAAACTCAAAGTCTTAATTTTGCTCCATAACCAGCCTAATTTGTCTATGAGTAGTAAAAAGTATGAAACATCATCATCATTTTAGCCTGGTAAATCAACTGCTGGACATGGGCCTCCTCTACAGACTGCCATGGAGCACGACCCTGAGTCAACTGCATCCGTCGACTTCCCGCATATTTGCACAGGTCGGCACTCCATCTAGTGGGGCAGTGTCCTACACTACAATGGCCAAATCGAGATCGCCACTCGGTAATCTTTCTTCCCCATCAGTTATCGGTTCTACGGGGATATGGCCGGGCTAGGTTACCTTGGTTCTATTGGGTATATCAGCATAACTCACATGTGAGCTACGTCGCTTACATACGAGGGATAAATTTCCTTGATGGAACGCGAGTAACATAATTCTTCTTTTTCTGGTCTTATTTAATTAAAAATACATGGGTATTTTTTTCTGTCAAGAGTATGACTAGACATAAAATTTAATATCACGCCGATAAAGAAAATGTTGACGTGGATAAGATACACTGATATAACGATATTAGGGCTACGCAAAATCTTCATTGTTACACGAATGGATAGGTCCATCCGGGTAAGTATCACGACCTAACAGAAGACCGGCGGTTATATTTTAATGAGCATGAGCATTTAAGAGCCGTGATAGCTCAGTGTCCGGGCGCTCGCCTTTAATTCAATATACTCGAGCAACCTGAGTTCGATCCCCGGCCTTCGACCAATGAAGTTTTTAACTTTAAGTGCTGACTAATCACGTGCTCCGTGGTGAAGGAAAACACCGTGAGGAAACCTGCATAAATTCGAAATAATAACAAAAAATATATATTTCGAAGATATTTGAAGTCCGTCAATCCGCAGTGGGGCCGCGTGGTGGACTATGCCCTGATACCCTGTGTATAGAGGAGGCCTTTGCCCAGCAGTGGGAATATATAAGCTGTTACTTTACTTATTTTTTTAATCGTTTAATATCAGTGACCCGCTTGCCACCTTCTCATATAAAAAATATAAATTTTTACCTACGTCATTTTAAAATGACAGTTGAGTGACGGTAATTTTGAGTGTATAATTATGTACATATCTTCTTATCTTCGTCTGGTGTCAGCCCTCAATAAACATACCCTTAAGAAGCTCCGACAACTATAATAATTTTAATGGAATCTTGTTAATCCTGGGGGGATGTTAATAAGAGGGGTGCGAGGGTGTACGCAGCCTAGTTGCTGCCGCGTATAAAATTATGTTCATCGCATATTGTGCTGTTTGGTGGTTGGCATCCGCGAACCTTATGTATACAATCCTTTCAGTTTAGGTAGATACGTAGGTTGGGTTGGTAGGTCTGAACTCAAAAGAGGACAGACAGATACGGAGATCAATTAGTAATATACAGTGGTGGTAGTTACGAAATATCAAGCGAGCTGTCAGCTGATTTGTCAAATTTTCGGCAAAATAATAACCATCCTTAAGTTTTTTCCGAGGTGAGCATGAAGCATTTGAACAATCGGGAGATAGGGGTGAAATTGAATTTAACTGAGATTAATCTCAGTATAGTATTACGTCATTATTTTTTTTTAATTTATCGGTTGACACCAGGCCTACATACATTTTACATTTAAATTACAGTTCCAATTCCGAACCGGTGCGGTGGTAGCGTCTTGGAAATCAATAAGTAAGTGTAATGCTTCGATATTGAATAAACGTATTTGATTTGGAAAAAAAAAAGCTGAGTTTCTTTCGCCGGTTCTTCTCAGGCCAGTGGCTTTTCTTTCCGAACCGGTGTGGTAGCGTCTCGACAATCAATAAAGTAGTATTTGATTTGATTTGATTTGAAATTAATTTCTGGTGCAATCGCACTAGATGTGGATAATTTATCCATTATCCACATCCACATTTGATCATTAAATATCGCTATGTAGAGACTAATTCCAAGAAAACACGAAGAGAATGCCACTCGTGCGGGGCAATTCCATATAGCTAATACACTCATCCCACCGAGACGCGGTAAAATGTCATGGGTCGTAAAACTTTGGCGAAATATCGTGAAGAATCGAATTTAGCGTGGGACCAAATATGTCTCAATTTTTGTTATTATCTTTAACATATTGTTAGCTATTAATCATTCATCACCAGAAATCTTTGGTTGTCCTTTGCTTGTCGTAGACCTCTTGTATGAACGCTGCTTGAGTAGCGGCCCTACCCAGCATAGAGGGTTGTGGGTTCTTGCTAGCCCACGAGTCTATCAGGTGAAGCTATCATAATAGTCTCCATAATGGACTGAAAGCAAAAGTACCAGTTAAAGTGAAGTAAAGTAAGCTATTTGACTCGATCTTGCACCGTTATAGTCCTGTTTCTGAAAGCAAAATTACGCAAGGTTCTACGCTATGTTTGTATTATATGTATATACAAGGACTTAACTGAAGAACTCGTCTGCTTCGTCGACTGTCGGTTTTGCTAGCAATGAAACCAGTTCAGCGTACTTGTCCTGAGTTCTATGGCGATAACCTTTGCTCCCTTATTTAATATAATTATATGCGAGCATAACTCTCTTCATGACTCGATTATCCACTCTCAGCTTGCGGACTAATCCGACCGAGAGACGTTTCAGGTAAGTACCACGACCTCACAGAAGACCGGCGTAAAGTGGAAGTATAATACTTTCGCGTTTCGTCTGGTGAGTGAGGTAGCCGGAGCCCAATTTTCAAAAGGTTGTCAACGCATCTGTAACCCTCGGGTGTGGCAGATGTCCATGGCCGCGGTATTCACTTAACATCAGGTGAACCGCCTGCTCGATTGGCAGCTTTTCACATAAAATTGTTCAAATCAAACATTATTGAAATGTTACTAAATAAATTCATTTATTTTGTATAATGTTTATTTTTTTATTTTAAGGACTTTACATTCGTGTGTTCATACATTCTCCATAGTGAAGAATGATTATTTAGGGCGTAGGTTTAAAAAGGCAATAATTTCGATAGCCGAGTTATGGAAACAGCATAAGTTTGAGCACCACAGCGCATGAGATCGCCTTATGGCGTTGATCTTTGCGAGAAGGACGGCCGGCGTTTTCCAAGGGTGGTACTCTAATTTAACGGTATGTTGTTATAAGGAATAGTGGAATCAATTTTGTTTTAATGTGTTAACTTTTTTTTAAAGGTTTAAGTAATATTTATTTATCTAACATTTACAACATTAAATCTATGTTTAATTACATATTATCTAATAAACCTAATCGACGCGGCATGGTGCTAAGAATTCTAGCTGCATTTCCTCGCTGACTAGTTATGTTTAACCTTTGAGCGGGAAAAGAACCAACTCTCTTTTCTCCAGCCTAGGATGTAAACCTTTAAAAAATTTGATGTACGGGTTCTGCACCGGCCCAAAGTTTCAGTAGGAAATGGCAAAAATACATATTTCGATTGTGATTTCTTCACAAAATAAGTACCAATTTTTAAAATAAGTACCTTTTTAACCCACATAAGGCTTTGCCTAGTATGTAATAAGGCTTCTACTGAATAAAGTTTATTTATAATTATACTTATTTGACGAAAACCTCACCACAGTGAGAGTACCGTTAAGCAACTTTTTGAATTTAGTTTTTAAAAATAACGTCTTCGCTTCTTATTTGTATGAATTATAGGATTCGTTGTGAATTTGGTACATATGTCTATTTTAAATAATAGGCATGAACAACAAAAAAAAACAATCCAATGTATGCAAGTAGTTGTAAGACATTTGCATAAATTACGTACATAGGATCATAATCCTTTTGTTACTTAATGGATGGGCAATAAATAAATAAATAAATAAAAAGTTGCATAGGGCCGAAATTTATAAGAACATGTAAAAAACCCAATGCGCTTCACAATTATTAAAAAAGAATTGAAAGAAGACGTGATATGTGGAACGATAGAAAATAATTTATTTTTAATTCACGAACTTTCAGCAACTCTATTACGTCGTAACGAGACTTTAGCGAAACATTCAAAATTCGAATTCAACAATTTCTTTTCGAAGGATACATTCTGCCTTATCATTGTATCTACAATATTGGCAAAACGTCCCAACTGTATTGTAATTGGTGAAACTTCTGGACAATAGACTTGAACGATCTCAAATGCCCAGTAAACTACTATTTAGGCAAAGTAAATAAATAAACACTGACTTTTCATTTTCTGATCAATTTCCCAACTGTTGTAGTATGTTGTATAAATACTGTAAATCCAAATTGCCTTCAATTTTTTAGTACGTAAGATGTACGAGTATATATTTGTAACAAAGTGCTGTGTATTTTGTTTCAAAATAAAACGAAAATGGAAAAAAATATATTTCATGACCCATCAACAAATCAAGCCCATTCAACATTCAACACTGAATGTTTTCTCACGAATCCAGTTAGAGGAATTGTGTGAAACGTTTTTGAATCAAAACCGAGCGAGCAGGAATCCTATAAAAATCGTGTTTCGGAAACTAGTTACTGACCAAAGCTCGCTTTCAAAGAGGTCGATTTTCGTGAGTAATATAGCCCCTTTTCTTCACCGGGTGTGTTTGAAGTCGTGCATGACGACCCGTTTTTCGGGCAGTTTAGTGACCCCAAGATGACCCCAGAAAGCGTGGGATTATAAAGTGGACTCACGTAACTACAATTTTTTTACTCGACCACTTTACCAATTGACGACTTACAATAAACTATACGGTTACTAACAAGTAAATAATTTTGTGTCTGCTCGAAGGATGAATTAGATTTTCGTTTTTCAGTAATTGATTAAAAAAAAATTGTTTCAAGTAGCCCAATTTTTAGACCCAAGGGTCAAAGGAATAAAAAAAAATGCTTACAACTCTGGAAAATGATGTTAATCTCACAGCAACCACTTACGGTGGTAGGGTACTCACAGAAGACCAGCGTAAAGTGGAAGTATGACAAATACTTTCGCGTTTCGTCTGGTGAGTGAGGTAGCCGGAGCAAAATTTTCAAAACGTTGTCAACGCATCTGTAACCCTCGGGTATACCAGATGTCCATGGGCGGCGGTATTCACTTGCCACCAGGTGAATCGTCTGCTCGTCTGGCAACTTGTCACATAACAAAAAAAAAATCACCACAATAAGTACTAAGGACAAGCGAATGATTTTCCATGGCTAACATGTTACATAGTGATGATGACGATGAGAAATCTGAAAAGAAAATGTTAAATACGAAAACTAATTTGCTCATACACTATATGTCAGAAAAAAGATTATCAAGAGACCAAGATTCACTAAATTATTGGCAGATTAACAGTAAAAACTCTGGAGATCCTAGTCATAATCTCGCACATGTTCATACTTTGTCATGACTTTTGGGAGAAAAAGCTGCCAAGTCACTATTTTTGAGGTACTTACAATTTACCGTTCCTTTCATTTTCACTGCGTTTTTATAATCTAAAGGTAACATTTTAAGTGTCACGGTGTATTAATTTACTTAATTAGAATTATCATTTAGTTACGATTATAAAGATAAAGATCCGTCAAAAACGTAGTAGATACGGATACGGATACGGAAATTCAGAACATCACTAGTAAATATTAATCTTTAGTCGATAGTATCGACATTTGTTTAAGAAATTACGCTTTACATTTACTGATTGGTATGTTATACTTGTATGTTGTATACTTACATACTGTATATATCGTGTCTTTTAATTAATCTAGTATATAAAGTTTTTATGTCACAGTTTTAGTTTCTTATATATTATTTTGATGAAATTTTATATCTATATTCAGTAGGTATGAAAATAATAACATAATGGGTTCATAACTAATTTTTATACCCCTAAGTGATAAGGGTGGTCCACCCCAAACATCTTTTTCTACCCTTCAAATAATTTATATGGCAAAACAACGTTTGCCATAATATACGTTGAAAACATTTAACGTTTCTTTGAGCCCTGTCTTGTCACTTTAAGAGATCGCAGATTAGAGTTATTTTTTTATTTCTGCAAAATATTTCAACAGATACAAAAGCTAATATCTATTTCATCAATACGAAGCAGAGCTTGTAGTAAGCAAAACGTCTATTTACTCAGCGATTATTTAGCATAAAATCATAGAGTCAGACTTCGAGAACGCAGTTGCGACGCCCTCGCTTCCGGCGAAACATGTTTATGTGAAATTAATTTGAGCCTACGCGGTGGCGCACCTCGACTTCCCACCCCCGCTAATGTCTACCTGCACCCCCACCCCTCAGCTAAATCACCTGAGTCATTAATTCATTTTAAGACGCCTCGCGCGGCATCCCTTAGACTCTACATTTGCATATTACAAAGTATGGAAGTACCCTAACGAACTATGAGGGTTTCTGGGGTGAAGGGGGCGTGGGGTGGGGGGGGGGTGTGTCTAAGGTTGCGGGCGTAAGACGGGGAATTGGGCACAGGGACGGACTCCGGTTCGCCGAATTAAACTTACATTTACTAACATCGAACAACACATTTAATAGATCTAGTATATCGAGATAATATTGAGGTACACGTTTGCTATTAGGCTGATTAAGACAATTTTAAAAATAGGTAGTTTTATATGTAGGTATATTTAGATATCGTTTCTTAATTGCTGCTCGTACACTTACAACTGCTAAAACATAAATTTGGCGATGTACATTAATTCATGTTACTTTAACTTGGTGGTTTTGGGTTTAATGCGTGAGGCATTCTGTACCAATCGACCTAAAGCTTGATGCAGAGATGAAACAACGATACATATAAAACAAAAATAATGTATATATAATCTCTATCATCTTGTTCAACTAATATCTTTCATAGTTCAAATAAAATAAACATTTGTACTGATTGTATTGAAGTCCACAACAATAACTTAGTTACTAAAATAATAACGTACAAGACCCCAATGGAACCTAGAACCTTTTAAACCTATCGTAAAAACATATTTTTTTCATTGCTCCGAATAAAAATATTTGGTAAAAAGTTATCATATAACTGTCATATGAAAATAGTAACATTAATATATTAATGTTTCCAATCTTTATTGATCTAATATTTCCAAGATTAAATCTATCTAAAATTACATATTATCTAATAAACCTAATCCACGCAAATAAATCTTATCGCTTAGATGACATCAACTAAATCATTAACACTTTCAATGAAATACGTTAGTGAAATAATTCAAATTAATGACGATTATTGAATTAACTATTAATTTCACTTAATCGCACTCACCTGTGGCGGTCCCAACTCCGTCCCTGTGACCTCGAAAGCGGGGAAAGATGAAGGAAATGAAAATGTACGTCGCAAAAAGGGGGGGCTCCGCGCCCCGCCCGATTTAGGGGAAAGCCCGAAAATTCTATAAAGAGGGGTGGGAGCCCGATACCTTTTGTCGACGATAGCGAAGGCGGGTTGCAAGGAAGGGAAACATTACTCTTAAACAGTCACCGAGTTCTTATCGCTCCAGGCAATTTCCTACAGAAAGGAGGCTTTATGCGGGCGGGGGAAGACAAGTTTCTTTTGATAATGGGCTTCCACATTCACGTCTTAACGGTAGTAATCCTTTTGCGATATTTAGTAGTGCTAATTAAGGTTCCGGGACGTAGTTATATGGATGGAGATGTCGATATTATATATTTTGATTTGAAAATATATATACATTTATAATTAGTTAATTTTATGTTTAAAGTTATAAATAGTAACAAATATTTGGTTGATTAATTTCTAATTAAACTTTAATTAGTTTTATTGAGGTTTGTCCATTAATTTGATTAATTCATTCTGTAATTATATTTTTTATCTCATAAAATTATTAATCATATTTTTTTGCCTATAATTTCTATTTTATTTTATTTCTTTATTAATACCTTTTTATCTGTAACGTTCTATAATATTGCATTTCAAACTTGTAGTGTTTTGATTTTACTTTTCTATTTGTTGTTTGTTTGTTATGTATAGTTCATTTATTTCGTCAGTGCTGTCTTGTTTTTTGGCAAATGAAAGTTTGTGTCCATGTTTATGTAAGTAATGTTTGATGAATAAACAAAAACCAAACGTGAAAATTGTACAAATTGCCCTCTATAAATGAGACATTTAAAATGAGAGATCGTTATATCACTATCTCTCTCTTCTTCGACCTTCTGTCTATCTGTCAAGACCCTTTTCTCCGGGAACATGTAACGGTAGGTTTAAAATAAATTAGCAAATAACAGTGCCATAAAGTGCATATTTGTTTACACCCATAGTGGAATCATTGACAATGAGAAAGTAGAGAAATGATGTACTCTACTTGGATTCCTTGTATGTTATAAATATAACATAAAATATGTGAAATTTCACTTTATAATGCCGCTATATAATCATTTAAACGTTAAATGATATGTTCGAAAATATTTCGATACGAAATATATAGATTAAGGATTCTTGTATATTGTTTTGACCATCATTGTCTTGTGTACTTTAATATTTGATTGCTATGAAATTTTGTTGACTTGTTCAACAGTGTTAAATATACATTCATATTTTTAAAATTTTGTTGAAATTTTATTTTAATTAGTTATCGAAACACTTCAAAAAAGAAATTACCACAAAGGAAAATAAGATTGTTTCGCAAACCACACCGTTAACCAAAATTTGAACAAAATTTGTTTTGTTAGAGAAATTATAGTACATATTATGTTTCACTCAAAGCATTACAATGTTGAATCCAAAATGCATCTTATATAATTTATTATAATATAATACAGGTTTCTAATAGTTGTTGACTTGTTCTGCTTACATCAGCGAAGCCTTCGATCAACTTTGGTATTAAAAACTACATATAATATATATGCTACGTAGATCGACAGTTAATCTTGATTTGAAGTAAAAAAGTACTTTACATTTATCAATGTTGTTTGCAACGTATTTAAATTCACGAGAATTAATCTTGATTTTAAGTACAAAAATACTTTATTGTTGTGTACAATATGTTTCAACACACTTAATTTCGGTTTGAAACGTCAAAACGAAAATGTTGAAAACTAAATCAAAGAATCTAATTCTCTTTTACTCATTTAATCTCTAATTGTTCGAAAGCATCCTTTTTATCACTATTTCTTTAGTTATTTTTTCTTTATTGTACACATAAAATAAACAAGCACAAAATAACAATAGTCATAAAAAAATAAAAATAAAATAATAGTAAGTACGACCTTAACTAAAAAAAAGTTTTCTTCCAGCAAACAGTTTTCTTCAAGTTAGAAAATCAATATTATGTAAGCCTACTAAGGTATAGGTGTGTTATTTATTATAAATCTTTACTGATATCATCATTGCATTAATTTCAAACATACATATATACAAATATTTAAACATAAACATATACATAATATATAAATACATGCAATACATAAATGATAATAATACACACACACACACACAAACATTTTTCACACAATTTGTATTTTTTATTTACGTAATAAATACATACATTTGTAATTTTCACTCCATCCTCATTAATTTTTTAATCATATTATGCTTGGCCACCTTGTAAAAAAAAGAGTATGACAGTTTTTCATAATTGTATTAACTCATCAATTGCAATGGTTTAAGCCATGGATTAGGAATGGTTATGTAGAACCATGTCAAATTATGCATATAAAATACTAATAGAAAACGTTACACACACTATTATGGTACCATGTATTTGACACGTACACGTATATATACTATTTTTTATTGTGTATTGTATTTTTGAATAGATTAATATTGTTCAAACTTGGTCGAATTTAGACCTCTCGGCGTCGACTAGTAAATAATAAATCCGTCAAAAATTCTTTGATTTAGTATTTCGGTTTAAAAATTTATTTTGCGGTGAACAAGGTCATTCCTATGAAATTATTGTTTTTTTTTTTAGTTGGTCCCGTGTGGGAATCGAACCCACGACCCCCGACGCCGAAGCCAAATACCTTGGCAACTGCGCCACGGAGTCATTATTCTATAAGTGGTCGTCCGTCGGTTCATATGTGTGGAACATTACAGCTTATTTTTATTCCTTGGAGTGTATATAATTTAACGATTCCAACACATATTATGTCAAATTCTTACTATATAATAATAACATAATATTATAAACGCGAAAGTTTGTATGTATGGATGGATGTTTGTTACTCTTTCACGCAAATACTACTGAATGGATTCTAATGAAACTTTACAATAATATTGCTTATACGTCAGAAAAAGACATAGGCTAAAATTTATATACATATTTTTATGTATATCTGTCTTTCTGTCTAAATGTTACACGTTCAGCTTATTCTAAGCAGACGTAGTGGCGGGCAGCATTATTGTAATAAATACCAAGTCGTATTAAACAAGCAATTGACATTTGAAATTACATATTTGAAGTAAGACAACCAAAGTTAACACGAAATCCTATTAAAAAGCAATTGTTCAATAAAATTGTTCTATAGATTTTACCACTTTTAATTTGAACATATTTGATACAAGTAATTTAAAAAATAATTATAATCGAATTTAAAGGCGATAATATCCATGAGTTCAATTGATTTAACAAATAGAATTTAGGTATCAGAAGTACAAGTTGTAGTTATTGATACAGACAAATATTAATCGTAAACAAAGTGTGACGTTATCTCCTACCGCCTATGACATAATATTGGCATAAGCCCCTACCATATGTTCGAAGTTTTAACGAATGCATTTCATATTTGATTTATTTCTAAATTAACGAGGGAAAAGGCGAATTCAAAAATTTTGATTCAAAAAGGAAAGAAACGTATTCTGTCAGTCGTTTTGAATCCTTGGCTGATATAGTACGAGATCATTTACTAGAACGATTTTTAAGGTTTTAATGAATAAATTTTCATTTAAAATGGCCAATATAAAGGAGTATAAATTCCATTTTAGCTTGATTTATACCCTGACAATTTATAAAAATCGTCAAAAGTGAATGTAAACACTTTCTAAGCGGCATGCTTTATCAGGACTACACAGGAATTTATTTTTGCTGTGACACAGACAAATAATCCCGCGAAAAGCGACATTACGGTGTTAAATATACATTTTTAAAATTTTGTTGCAATTGTATTTTAATTGATGACTCCGTGGCGCAGTTGCCAAGGTATTGGCTTCGGCGTCGGGGGTCGTGGGTTCGATTCCCACACGGGTCAACTATTTGTGCGACCCACAGATAGTTGTTTCGCATCTGGGTGTTTGTCTACGTGAAATTTATGTATGTAAAACGTCCTTACAACACAGGATAATGTTGTCCTAAAGTGAGGGCAATGTTTTTAAAAAAAATACTTTTCGAAACAATTTTGAAAAAGAATTAAGATTGTATCGCAAACCACACCGTTAACCAAAATTAGAACAAAATTTGTTTTGTTCGAGAAATATATAGTACATATTATGTTACACTCAAAACATTACAATGATGAATCCAAAACGCGTCTTATATAATTTGTTATAATATTTTCCTCGAGTGCATATTCTTCTCTCGATCAATTTACGAGTTCATAATAATTGTAACAAGTAGTACGGGTTTAGGATGGCGGTCAGTTTGGCTGACCTGTCTCGATATACATGTAACTACTAATCTATTTAACTCTAGGATCGACACGAAGAACATAGTTTAGTCAGATACCTGAGATTTCCTCGTCCGCAAAACATTCAATTGTGGTAGCAATTTTGTTTGTCCTTACAGCTTCTAAGCTACTACACAGAACGCCCTTTTGTGAATACTGACTTTACAAATTGATATTGTTAATTATAAACAAACGTTATCTATTGGTAGAGATGACGGATTCCATTATTGAAGTTATAGGTTCTTTTGGCGCGTTTGGAAAAAATTATGACAGTGATTTTTTTACGATGCGCTCGCAAACCGACATTCAAAAAGCAACATGATGAAGTTCTTTGCAAAGCGAATAACTTCACGGTATTACCATGGCAACCAATAACAACTTTTCACACACTTTTGACAATAACCGATAATTCCGAATTATTATTTAATTGAACCGTTATCAATTCATTTAATATCTTTTACCAAAGAGTGTTGGCATGGATAAAATTTTTAATCGAAGGGTTCCGAACAAATATTTATGAGATACAGCCTGGTGACAGATGGACCGACCGAAAGACAGTTTTATCCTTTGGGCACGGAAACCTAATACAGGAACATCGCAATTTCTATAGAGAAAATGAATGGGATCTCCCATAGGCTTGGGGTCCATCATCAATGAAATGAAATACAGACCTGGGCGCCACTGCAGGACTTGATACTGTAAGCATTTGCTGAGTTATTATTTTCCAAGCTGACTGTATACCAAGTTACCAATGGCACCAGGTCGCCTGACATCTCCAGTGATCTCGGTCCGTGAACACGAATGCTGTATACTATAGGAGCTATCAAAACGTAGCGTGTTTAAAATTAAAATGACCCACGATAAAATCTATAAATACATTTTTATTAAAATGTATAAAATTCACGTAAATAAGAGAAGTTATTTGGTGGTGCGTATGTTATCATCGGCTTGGGATCCTACTATTAACGCAATTAAATCTAGGACCAAACAAACCACTGCTGCAAGACAAGATAAAACTATAGTATCTTCTGCGTAGATCAACACAAAAATTAATAATTAACAACCATTCTTTTACTAACGAAAAACAAAAACGACTTCAAATATCTCGCTCTGTATTCATTTTATAATGATTTTCAGGAGTTCCCTAAGTATTTCCGGAGCACAAGATCCAATACCAATGAAATTAATTTGGAACCAAAGGAGAAGCACGAGCTTTCAAATAAAAAAAAGAATCATCAAAATCGTTTCACCCGGTCAAAAGTTCTGAGGTAAGAAACATAAAAAAAATACAGTCGAATTGAGAACTTCCCCCTTTTGAAGTCGGTTAAAAAACTGACGGTAGCCCGGATTAACAATGACACTCTGACACACTGACAGACGTCCACGCCTCAGTCTGTCCCGTGACCATGAACGCTCTAACGTCGGGAATTAAAAAAAAAGAAAAATAAACGCGACAAATCCGTAAACATGTGTCATTTAGTAATGTGTAATCGCTTAAACACAAGAAAATTATTACATAACCCTAGTTCAGTTTTCAAGACAGTTTTTATACACAAAATGTTTACCGCCGCCCATGGAATTTTGGCCGCGAGACGAAACGCTTAATAATATTACTTCCACTTCGTTCTTCTACGAGGACGTGGTACTTCCCCGGAATAATTCGTAACTGTCAATTCGTGCAACGCCAGAAGCTGCTTCGTGGCCCTATCACATCATAATATCCTAATACCAACAATTACTTGAGTGTCTTTCCTAAATATGAACATTTAATCGCAATGTCATAAAAAGTTCGTGCGGCTATTCGCAAGGAGACCTCCGTTTTAGGATTCCGGGTTCAAAGGGTAAAACGACATCAATTACTAAGACTCCGCCGTCTGTCTGTCTGTCCGTCTGTCACCAGGCTGTATCCCATGAACCGTGATAGTAAGACAGTTGAAATTTTCACAGATGTATTTCTGTTGCCGCTATAACAACAAATAGCAGTGGGGTAATACAACAGACATGAGTATTTTTATTGATAGTGGTAGGGAACCCTTTGTGCGCGAGTCCGACTCGCACTTGGCCGGTTAATCAACGAACATTTCTAGAACTAAAAGTCAATTTCATTCGCAAAAGAAGGAATAAATGTATTTTAACACAATTTAACAAAAAAAGAAGAAAGAAATTATTACAGTAATACATACTAAGGCAGAAATAAAAGCAATCCAAAATTCAAATTGAAAACTATGCTCTAACATAAAAACAAAATAAAAATAAATTAAGTTTCAAACGAAAATAATTAAAATTACCCGGTAAATTAGGTCAGCATTATGCGCTAGAAGTAAAACCCAAACACAGCGCTGATTTTCAGTGCTAACCTAGGTGCTGTCGGCGCTTTCAGTGCTAAGCTAGGCTTCATGATACTTCGATGCTGTACTGACCCATACACATCGATAGAATGATAATAATATTGTTACTTACGTTAAAATTAAAGACGTAACAAAAGAAAGTGTCGATGCTGTACTGACCCATACACATCGATAGAATGATAATAATATTGTTACTTACGTTAAAATTAAAGACGTAACAAAAGAAAGTGTCATGATACTTCGATGCTGTACTGACCCATACACATCGATAGAATGATAATAATATTGTTACTTACGTTAAAATTAAAGACGTAAAAAGAAAGTGTCGATGCTGTACTGACCCATACACATCGATAGAATGATAATAATATTGTTACTTACGTTAAAATTAAAGACGTAACAAAAGAAAGTGTCATGATACTTCGATGCTGTACTGACCCATACACATCGATAGAATGATAATAATATTGTTACTTACGTTAAAATTAAAGACGTAACAAAAGAAAGTGTCGATGCTGTACTGACCCATACACATCGATAGAATGATAATAATATTGTTACTTACGTTAAAATTAAAGACGTAACAAAAGAAAGTGTCTTAAATAATAACAATTATGACTATAAAAACGATGACATTGACAATTTGGCGGTTCCCTCTCCTCCAAGCACTCTGTCTTAAATAAGAAAATTAAATAGTATTAAATTGTATCGTGATCTTTGTTTTTTCGATGCAATGGTAGTAATGCCTTTTAATTGGGATGGAAATTGCCTGGTTTTAGTTTCAAATACTTTGTAAATCTCAAAGATTCTTTTAAAAAAAATATACTTATAAATATACATGAAGTATATACTAAATATGAGGCTTAAAAACTTAGTAGTTTATGCAGTCAAAAGTTTTGGCTTACGTAATCGCTGTGAAAACAAAAGCGCTTTGAGAAAAAATGGAATAGATCAATATAAGAGCTCTTCTAAGATAGTTCAACGCTAAAACCTGTAAACACGTGGGAAAAAATGACAATAACAAGTGATGTCCTCGAAAACTTGATTTTTGTAAACTGGTATTGAATCTTCAATCCTATTTGAGGATGTAGCTCATGAGTTTTAAGTTGGAAATAATTTATTCCCACGCACAACCCTCGTAGGCAACAACAGGTTGGGCCGGTTCTCTTATCGTCTTCGTTTCAAGTAGACCAAACGAATAAGTCTAACGGAGTGGGTGAAAAGACGTTCTTTTTGGGGGTCCACCTCGAGACCTGTCCGCAGAAACAGGTATCTATTGTAACACGAACAGAAACTGGTCAAGTGCGTGTGAAAGTATAAATTAACTATACATTCTAATATCGTTTTTCTTTACGTTTTAATGATTTAATATAAAAAAAAAAAAACTAAGAAGATTTTTGATTATTCGTAATTTCTAGATAATAATTGAGTTCCCTTACTTCATTGGCTTATAATTTCTAAATGAAGAGTAAATTTATTTAGGAAATTTTCATGTGAAGTAAGTACCTATTAGATATATGTAACCTGTTGAATTAAATCTAAAATTAATGATAATAATATAAAATACCAATTTATATTGCCTTAACTACTGATTTTACTTGTTATTAATTTTATAAATATTTTACAATTACATTACTTTGGAACTAATATTCCCACGACTGTTGTTACAGTAATTCTTCAAACAGAAATTATTATATATAATAGAAGTAAGCAAGTATTCTAAAATGGAAGCCGGTTTCTTAAAATCGTTCCATTTTCAAATGTTATTATCATTGTGTTCGAATTTGAAAGCGACTTATTCAAAACGCCATCTCAAGAACCTGTTTTCTTATCAAGGTATCCTATACAATAAAGGTTTAAGGCCAGCCAGTTTAATAGCGATAATTTTTTTTTGAGGATTTGGAAGCAATATTATTTTAAAAATTTTCATTTTTCAATATTTCAAGGTTGACATATTAAAAATTCATGTGACGAGGTTTTTATCGAGGCAATTGCTGATTATGTGTACTTATGTACTTTCGTAGTTCAGTTACGACACAAAAGACGACAATATTATTAATTTTAAATTTTTGTTCTAACATTCATTATTATTTATTTTAGTAATGCAATTTTGTAATATTTCAAATGCAACTAGATTTAGAAAAAAAGTGAAAATGAAAATAATTTACTAAAATAATAATAATTACAATGTATGTATTTTAATTTATAAAAATGACATAATATAATTACTCTATGTTATATTCGAACATAAAAGTACGATTAAATAATTAAAACAGCAAATACTATCGCTAGACGGATAAAAACGATTCTCCATAGGAATTTACGAAAGCGCTCTGTAGCGCTTCAATCGCCAGTGGATCACAAAAGCCCCCATAACTACATTCATATAAAATAAACACCCCACCTATTCCTCTGAGAAATTCAAATTCCGAACGCCTCTCGCGCCCGCCATCTTGCGCAAGACGTCGATATAGAAACTAGGAGTCGCATATTTTTTTTCTAGAACGTCTTAAGTTGAACATTTTTACGCCACTATAGCTCTTACGGCATCATCTTACGCTACTGAATCGCTCGCGGAAAAATGTTGCTCTATTCCGTGCAGCATGTAGTAGTCAAAAAGCTTATGAATTTATTTCACCAACAGAAATTAAACTCTATATCCAGAGTATACAGTCTATATTAATTGTGATTTATCTGCCAACTATGTCGCTTCGCGTTTCAACGCAGAACTACAATAACAATGATTGCGGTTTTCGTAGTGCATTTCGCGTGTTAGTGCAGCTTTCCGTGTGTAAGAGAGAGACGCGTATATTTAAGCTAATGCGCTTAAAAAGGTGGGGCCTGAATAGTTACGCTAGTGGAACAAGTTTGGAAGAAAGTTTGGAAGAGGGAACGTTTTATTGGATTTTCGCTGCGCGTTTGCGATCGGCAATGCTAACCGGATGGCGGGATTATAATTTCCAAGATGTCCGACTTTTATTTCGCGTTTCTATTAGTAATCCTTATTAATTCTAATTTTGAATATTATTGCTTTTTGCATTAAGTCCACCTTTGTAGAAAAATATTTTTAGTGCATAATTAAAAGTATTTTTTATAAATAACTAATTAAAAGTAACCGAACAAATGTATAACTAACATTTAATGTTGTTCTAACTCGCAGAATATAGATTTCCAATAAGATAAGGCAAATAACTAAATAAGTTAATTCTTATTTTTCAAATAATCTGAATGGATATTTTTTTTATTCTATGAGATTTTTTATGAAAATGATAAAAAGTCTAACGTTCGTTATAGTAAATTAATTCTAAGTAAATTAATTCCTTATGTTTGAATGCCATTTTCTTCTACAATTCTTTATTTGTTTTTACTTTTTTGATACATATATAATTTAGATAATATATAACCTATATCATTTACCGATATATTATCATTTATTCAATAAAATCGAGAAGAAATTTATAGTAAAATATAAAATTAGTTACTATAAACATAGGTAAAACCACACATTAATTCTAAAAGGAGTCTTTAAATTATATTTCCAAAAATCCAATTTGAATATGGCTTACCAGAGAGTTTTTGTTAGATAGAACTGTTTTATAATGTCCGATCGAATTTTGCACTTTGATTTTCTTCTTATTCTGCCGTTATAAAAAACATGAAAATTTAAATCCAATTAAAATTATCTTTTCCAAACAATCAAATTATAAGTGTTAGTGTTGATAAAATGCTTAAACAAACAATAACATTTTATAACCTCTATAGGAAGGAATTAATTATTTGAGTTGTTTTTTTTTTAATTAAGTTATTTTAATTAAGTTCGTAAAGTGATTGTATTTTTATAATGCCGTATCACATCCTAATTTATTTTCCACAAGAGCGTTTCATTATTAGATTGTTGGTGTAGGGGAGACCGGTGTTGGAAGTCACATTTTGGATTTTGAATTTTTAAGTGCCCATATTCTTGGCAAATCAATGAAATTGTTATCTCAATGGATAGTACATCTAGTCTAGTTTCAAAATAATTTGAATCTTCTTGACATTAACATTATCCATTGCGGAAATATTACATTTTTAGAAAAAACGAAAAGTGCGACTTCTAACCCCATGTCAGGGATGTTGTCACAATGCCAGGGGTATGTAGTCACACTGTAAATCAAGGGAGGAAAATATATAAAAAATCACTTATTTAACTTATTCACCTATTAGTTTACTATTAACACACTAACATCTAAATCTAATTGGGACTAATTTCGGAACTTAGAGTGGTTTATCTCAATCACCAGGCCAGGTAAACTCGCATATAAGCTGTATTTTACCGTGCCTGATTATAATCATCTAACATGTATCTTTTTTTATGGAGAAAAGGTGCGAACGAGCAGGAGGCTCGCCTGATGGTAAGTGATCACCGCCGCCCATGGACACCTGCAACACCCGAGGGCTTAGTAGGGCAACAGGCTTACAACACCTGTAGTAGGGCAACACTGTCACAGTCTATGCTGCACGAATGGGCAGGTCCGGGTAAGTATCACGACCTCACACGAGACCAGCGTGAAGTGGGAGTGTTTTACGTTCGCGGGAGAGGTAGCCGGGGCCATTTTATTTAAAGTTGGCAGCGCATTTGCAACCCTACGGGTGTTGCAAATGTCCCTTGGCGGCGGTTATCACTTAACATCAGGTGAACCGCCAGATAACTTGTCACCTTCTCACACTAAATGAAACTTGAGGTGAACCGTCTAATTATTTACCACCTTCTCTGTGGAAAAATCACGGTTTTAACGGTGGTAGGGCCACGCAGCAGCCTCGGCTGTTGCACGAATGGGCAGGCTCGTCCGGGTAAGTACCACGACCTCACAGAAGACCGGCGTAAAGTGAGTCTAGTAATTTCGCGTTTCGATTGGTGAATGAGGTAGCCGGAGCCCAATTTCCAAGGTTGTCAACGCATCTGCAAGCCCTCGGGTGTAGCAGATATCCATGGGCGGCGGTATTCACTTAACATCAGGTGAACCGTCTGCTCGTTTGGAAACTTTCACAAAAAAAAAGAAAAAAAAAGCAATCCGTTATCATGACGTTATTTGAGTATTAATTTAATGGTTCCTTCCGAGTAACTGGCTTTTATAATGGTGGGCTTGTGATGTAAACTCAGTAAATTCCTTTTGATGTATTTTTGTTTGTCTGCCTATTCTAAAAAGCCTCTAACGCATTTGAATGTATTTTATTTTCATAATAACACTGAGCTGTTAAATTTTTAAAAGCTTTATTGTCACTTCTTTTATTCTTATTTATTTATTCTTCAGTTTAAGTCAATGTTTCTGGAATCTTTTGATATTTGCTACTGCATATATTATTGGGTAATATGAATTACAAAAAAAAAATCGGAATGTTACCATTTTTACCTTGATAATATCTGCTACGGATAAAATTGTATTAATTAAATATGCAATTCATTGTAATTGTACGAGTGTAATTATGAAGCGGTAAAATTATGATTTTCCAATAATTAAATTTGTATAGTTAATTATAAAAATTGTTAAAGCAAAAATTTAGACCATGAATTCTTCAATTTAACCAATATAAAAGACAAGAGTTCCTGTATTTTCGCGAATACTACACATGGTTTAATTATCTATTTAATTTTATCGCGTCTAAACGTCGGAAAATCAAGATAAAGTGAAAAATCCGTGAAACAGTTTTATTTGATAATTTATTAGATACTGTAATATAAAATACTTAATCTCATCTTTCAGTTTCATATCTATTCAGCTATGAATTTGTTAAAAATTCTTCGAGTCTTTGATGAGATTTTTGAACTAGGATCAAGGCCAAAACCTCATTTATTTATATTAATCTCTCCTTATAACTTTATAAATTTTATACGAACATATCTAATCATATCTAATAATCTTTTACATCTAATCATACTCCAGTATTATTAATCATTAAGAATTAATTAATTGAAAATTTGTCACTCGCACATACCTTATTAATGATAATTCGCATGCTTTCAATAGACAACACTGAATGATGGGGAATAAAATGGGCTAATATAGAAATTATTGTAACTTTTCACCAAACAATTGGGAAGGTAGAAACAGAAAGTTAATTATTGATTTTAGATATTAGTGAGAGACACTAAACCCAGTAAATACGTTATAACTATGCAGTGATAGACAAAACTGAAATAACTTCACTACTGACCTGGGCACAGGAATGTAAATTGGTCTTCGAGACAAGAGTAGATTGGCTTTTTATCATCAAACTGGTGAATACAAACGGCTCATCTTTTCACGGGCTCAATATTAGATGAAGATCCAACTCTTATTGAAAGTAAAACTTCTATCACAGTTTTGTGATTTTTTTTATATGAAAAATTGCCAAGCGAGCAGGTGGTTCACCTGATGTTAAGTGAGTACCACCGCCCATGGACATCTGCTTCACCTAAGGGTTTGCAGATGCGTTGAGAACCTTTTGAAAAATGGGCTCCGGCTGGCTCACTCACCAGACGAAACGCGAATGTATTAAAAATACCTTATCTCCGGCTATCATTTAGTACGTAACATTGACTGAAAACATTTTTAGTATAATAATAGCTTTACATATGATATTGACGTGTACATAACATGTCTGATTTATACATAGAAATATTAAAAAGTTATAGTTTGGTAGGTATCATTCATCGGTACTAATGTTATAAATACGAAAGTAACTCTGTCTGTCTGTCTCGCTTTCATTCCAAAACTACTGAACCGATTTAAATGAATTTTGGTACACAGATAGTCTAGAGCCTGAGGAAGGACAAAGGCTATTTTTTTAATTGGAAAAACTTGAAAATATATGTATATTTTAAAGAAAGATATTTATTTAAGGGATTCAACGCGAGCGAAGCCGCGGTCGAAAAGCTAGTTGAAAATATTTTTATTGTATTTATAGACTTTACATGTAACATTGACGTGTACTACACGTGTTTATTTTATATATAGATCTCGTGAATATTAAACAGAGGTAGTTCTAGTATATGGATTTTTAGGGTTCCGTAGCCAAAGGGTAAAATAGGACCCTATTATTAAGACTCCGCTGTCACCAGGCTGTATCTCATGAACCGTGATAGTGAGACGGTTGAAATTTTCACAGATGATGTATTTCTGTTGCCGCTATATCAATAAAATCTTTCTAAAAAGCAGAATAAAAAGTATTTAAGTGGGGACTCCCATTCAACAGACATTATTCTTTTTGCCGTTTTTATAGATAATGGTACGGACCCCTTCGTGCGCGAGTCCGACTCGTGCTTGGTCGGTTTTTTCAATATTATCATAATAAATTCCTATTGTGATAATATTGAAGAAAACCGTGTCTTATTTTATAAATTGTCATAAAAATATTTACTCTTATGCTAGGCACAATGAAAAACAAAAGAAAGGTAAGAGTCTGAAGAGTTTTCTGTATCACACAGATATAATCAAATTGCTGAGATTATAATCCATTTATTGTTCTCAACTAAAACTAAAGTATTATAACAAGTGATATCTCATTACATATATTTTTTATCGACTCGTATAAGACGTTGAGCTTACTACTATAAATCCACCTGCATGACTTTTTTTAGAGGTCTCTGTATGATTTCTTATAAGACTTTAAAGTCAAACGGATTCTTCTATTAAAGTTAAAAGGATGAATGAAAGAACGGTACGGAATGAAAGCGTGTTGCTTTCATTCCGTACTTTTAGAACGTTAATTAAACGTGGTACCGGTTACTGAAGTAAACCTGTTCCTCCAACCCTGCAACTGTTGTGACAGGTCAGCGGCACCAGCCCGTGGGGAACTACCGGGGACAGAAGACCAGTGCGAAGTGAAACAAATATACCATCGCCTTCTACTGGCATAGGATCTGTGGGTGATAATACATAATCAAAATCTATGGCAACGATACGTTTCACTTAGTTTCCATCCCTTAAATTAAGAAAATAACATTTTCAATGGTAATTTTCTTATTTTCTATCGAAATTAAATTCATTATTCAATCAATAATAACAAATTCAATTAATTATTCATCGTTTAAAATAACAAATTTCCATTTCATTCGTAATCTATTCATCGTTATTATCATCATTTCAGCCTGTCAGAGTCCACTGCTGAACATAGCCAATCACTGCCACGAAGAACGATCCTGAGCCACCAGCATCGATCGACTTTTATTACATCATAATCTAGTGGAGGGTCGTCCTACACTGCGAGCAATATCAAATATCTTGTAATCTCTTATTTTTTTACTAATTGTAATCTCTTATTTTTTTATTCATTGTAATCTGTTATTTTTTAAATTCTTAACCGCTGTCTCAGCACTTAATATCAAGCGTAAAATGTGTAAAATGGCTTCGAAATTCTTTTTCACTCTCTCGATTCGAACCAGCGCCTTCAGCCACTAAGACAAGCGACGGTCTATCCGTGAGATGGTGTCTACGTCTCGTCTATTCTGTTTTTATTGCATTTTAAGCGACGACTGGCAGTACTTACAACTTAAATAGATTAAAAAAATATTTTTAGTGGAGTGGTGGAGAATAATATCCATAAATGTTTACCAGTTTTCTTAGCGTTGCCATAGTTGTGGAGCCCCCAACAGTGGACAGACAGAGTTATCTAATATTTTCAAAATTTTAATGATCCGCGAATTAATCCATTTATGAATATGAACTAAGGGTTTAGTCAGGTGGGTCAGTTTATTATGAAGTTAATAATTTTACAATTTTCTTAGTTACGGAAATTTAAGCCTGAAAGTAAACATGTAACCGGGGATTTGAATAAATATGACAATTTTGAAAACGGAAAATTTGTTGATGAAGCAATATCGAAAAATATTAATTCAATTCAATCAATTATTTGTCATCTAAGTGTACATTATATAAATAGGTGTTACAATAAAGAAGTGTACAGAAACTTACATCTTAAGGAACTGCAAATTTATTAAGGACACTGCTCACTTGATACTGATTACCGATAGAGCTAAAGATGCCATGACAGCCTTTGACAAAAATAATATGTCAGACAAAACTAAGCTATTACGACTCTAGTGCTTAGAAATGAAACTGAAAAAACCGGCCAAGTGCGAGTCGGTCTCGCGTACAAAGGGTTCCGTAGCATCTATGAAACCGGCAAAAAAATCATGTCTGTTGTATGGGAGCCCCACTTAAATATTTTTTTATTCTGCTTCTTTTCTTAGTATTTGTTTTTATAGGGGCAACAGAAATTCATCGTCTGTGAAAATTTCAACTTCCTAACTATCACGGTTCATGAGATACAGCCTGTTGACAACGGATAGACAGACAGACAGTGGAGTTTTAATAATAAGGTCCTGTTTTACCCTTTGGGTACGTAACCCCAAAAAGACCTCCTACTTCTACGTCTTTTGAGGCTTCATCGCGCTCTGTATTCATTTTATATTTTATTTTCCTAAGTATCTTCGGAACCCCAGACCAAATACCAATGAAAATAGCCTCAAAAAGACGTGTATTATATCTTTTGATGCTACTCGTGTATTGACAAGTCCATTTTTTTACTTTTTTGTTTTTTTTTTTGTTTCTTTATGTTTTAAAAACATTGCCCTTACTTTAGAATAATATTATTCTGTGTTATAAGGACGTTTTACAGACATAAATTTCAAGCGGACAAACACCCAGATGCGAAACAACTATCTATGGGTCACACAAACAGTTGCCCCGTGTGGGAATCGAACCCATGACCCCCAACGCCTAATACCTTCGTCATCGAATTTTTATTTATGAAAAACAAAACAGACTTCAAATATCTGGATATCTTTTCAAGAGTTCCCTTAATATATCCGGAACCCAAGATCGAACACCAATGAATCAACATAATAATACCACACGGGAAGCACCAGCATTCTAACAAAAAAAGGATCATCAAAACCAATTCACTCACTCGAATGTTCTGAGATAACAAACATAAAAAAAAAACAGTCGAATTGAGAACCTCTTAATTTTTGGTGTCGGTTGAAAACAGAAAAGTAACTACTATCTTATGAGGGATCAAACTTTAAGCCTTGTATGATGTACAGGTCATCCGCTTTACGACAATACTGCGAGGTACGACGACTATTCACCGACGAATAGTACCTTCAAGACACCGCTGGATGTAGATGTATGGATAATAATTGCTGGTTTCAATGCGGTTTGTTGTGACCGACGTCCGAGGCGGCTAAAAACGAGTGGAGCCGCCCTTGGCACTAATATGTTTCGATTTCAACCGGATCGTCGGATGTTGAAACGGTAAATGTGGAGTGTTAAATATTCTTTCTCTTATTTCTCCTGTTCCTATCCCATTAAGTGGAGTCGGCAGAAAATTGAACCATGTTGCAAATGGTATTAGCTAGGTGTTTAAGACTGGCCTTTGAGAACAAACACCAGACCCAGATCCAGCACAGCTGTGGGGCATATGAAGACTTCCCTTTATTCTTTCTCCTGTCCTCATCCCGTCTCATTAAGTGGAGTCGGCAGAACGTGTGAATCATGTTCTGCCGACTCCACTTATGTGACCCATGTTGTTAATGGTATTAGGTGTTTAAGACTGGCTGCCCTTGGGAGCAAACACACAGATCCGGAACAGTTATCTATGGGGCATATGAAGACTTGTCCCCTGTGGGAATCATACCGCGGTGGGTTCGATTCCCCTGCAAAGAAGCCAATACCTAAGCAACTGCCACCGAGTCATATGATAATGTATTGATGAATGTATTTGGGAAATGAGACAACGGCAGGGAAATAAATCAATTAATAAATAAATAATATTTCCAACAAATAAGAAAACGATCGATTAAACTTGTTCTTCAATATTTTTTAAAGCTTCTTTGTTCACGAATGGGCAGGCCCGTACCACGGTAAGTATCAAGACCTCACTAAAGACCAGGGTGAAGATGTCTATGGGCGGCGGTTATCACGTAACACCAGTTCAACCGTCAGCGCGATTGTCACCTTCTCACATAAAAAAAAATCTTTGTTCAAATCTACAATTTTTCAAGTATTTATAATTCCGTTCGTTTCGTTTTACCGTCCCGCTAGATGGAACGTACATGTATTATTTATTATGTATTTAAATTGTATAAGTATTAAATAATATAATTTAAGGCTAAGATGGCAAAAACTAGTATCGGTGGTGTTTCATTTATTCCTATGTTTTAAGTTGAAATCATTGTTTGCCACCATGCTGCGTGGATTGATGGTTTATTGTCATTTTAGATAGATTTAATGTTGTAAACATTGGATAAAATAAATGTTAAATTAAATTCAATGTTACAGCATACGGCAACAGTTGAAATGAATTATTGAGATTCGTATCAAGTAGATATTATGTTGTAGACGTACTTGAGCCACGGTTGTTACTTAAATCTGGTGAACCGTATGCTCGCTTGCCTTTAAATTAAAAAAAATCGTTTAGATAAAATAGACAACTTGGGGGGCATATAGCAAGAAAAGATATAGTTTACATGTAGGGATAAAACTTACTATATACTAGAGTATATATAGGAGAATAAAACAAATGAGATAATTCTTTTTTTTTACTTAGTTCAATCCATCTGTGATCGTGAGTATGTACACGACTTTTGTTAGCACTTATCTTTTCTTTGCCAATCCCTCCATTATACTTTATACGCGATTTAACACGTAATTCCCCCGCAAACGTCCGGTTTGAAATTTTCGTGCGAAATAATTTTAGTTCTAATTTTGAGCCTCGACTCCATTCGGTTGTTGTATTGCGAGGGGTCATCGGCCGGTCACTCGGCGAGCTCGGCCGATTGACGTTACTGAAGTTAATTATAAACGCGTTGCAGTACTCTTAGTCTTAAGGTTAATGGTTTGGTAATTATAATTAGGAAATTATAAGTAGAAGTATGAACCTAAGAGAAAATTGTTAGAGGACGGTGGAGGAAGGAAATTGGTATGGAAGGAGTTAGTATGAAAAAAGGGCGAAAACAGAGAAAAACATCAATACGTAACATTTAGAATTTTCATGTAAGAAAAAAGACTTTCTACTAACAGAAGTTTAATAATAATTTTACTTATTTGATTATGAGTGTTTATTTTGTACACTACAATCTGAGGAGGTTACAATTATCTAAACTTTTACAAGATTTTCGCAGAGCAAACCTTAAGATTCTATCATGCTATTGAAATATAGGTGGCGGGCTTTTCATATCTTTACTATCTGACGATAGATGGCGTATATAATTTTCAAAGGTTAATCAACAGATGGCGCTAGTAACCGTCTTCTTGGATTGTTGTCTCATTACACAATCATGTGTTCAAATAGGAAAAAGGGTTTGAATTTAATGTAGGTAAATATAAAATAATAAAGTATCCAAATTTTAAATCATCTCAAAAAAGGAGACATCTTAATAAAAATTGTTTTTATTAAATATTTGTCTTAAACTGTGCAGTTTAATTATATTTGTCTGAAGTAGAGTTAAAGAGTCTAAAAATAAATTAAAGTCTAAAAATAACAGGTTTACACCGATAATAATCTTATGAAAACCATGTGCAGAGAAAATAATAAATAATCTTTGAATATACCTATGTATTTCAATAGACACTCTTCAGTAGTAAAAGGTATTCACCTCATATCTCGGTAGCAGAGAATCTACAAATTGAAGCAAGAAGCTCGAGAACGGCTAACAGAAAACTGATAGCTGGAGCATTTTATGTTAACATAACGACATTGTACGGAGTTACGTAACCGTTATTTTAATTTATTATAATGACACGCGTATTATTTAGTGTTACCGTAAGTATTTCAGGCCAGTCGGCACCTAACTCTTTTAGTAGATAGTTGATTACTATATGTAATAAATGCACTTTAATTATCGTCAAGTTTCATTCAATTATCCTTAATACAGCAACAATGCCGCACGACAGTCATCTTTAAAAAGGGTTAATTGCATTTTACATTAGGATTTTGGTAACACTCTTGGGTGTCAGATACTGTGGTAGGGCCACGCAGCGGCTTATGCACAAATGGGCAGGCCCATCCGGCGAAGTACCGCTGCCTCGCAGAAGAGCGGCGTGAAGTGGTTATTTCTAAATACCTTCTTGTATCCCATGGGTCCCACTGTTTAAAAGGTTGGTAAAGCATCTGCACTGAGGTGTCTCAGTTGTTGTATATGACCATAGGTGGCAATCATTTAACATCAGGTGAACTGCCTGTTCGATTGCCAACTTTTCACGTAATAATATATACATATAAATAAACCAAAGGCCAAAACATTCAAGTAATGCGGAAATTTATCATTTTGTTCAATATAATGCTACGATTACATTAAATATTGCTAGTAAAAGAAAGCCAGTTATTTAGTTTGTACAATTAAGTATATTGTATAAAATATTTCTCTTGTTGGATATGATATTTATATGTATGTGGATATATATTTTCATAATGATGGGAAAATAAAACACTTTTACGGTGGTAGGGCCACGCAGCAACCTCGGCTGTTGCACGAATGGGTAGGCTCGTCCGGGTAAGTACCACGACCTCACAGAAGACCGGCGTAAAGTTGAAGTATTATTAATACTATCGCGTTTCGTCTGGTGAGTGAGGTAGCCGGAGCCCGATTTTCAAAAGGTTGTCAACGCATCTGTAACCCTCGGGTGTAGCAGATGTCCATGGGCGGCGGTATTCACTTAACATCAGCTGAACCGACTGCTCGTTTGGCAACTTTTCACTTAAAAAAAGAAAAAAAAAACACTAAAACAACAAAACAGTTTTTTTATTCGAAACATTTGTACAAATGTCTAAAGAATTATTGATATAGAGTGCGGGCCACGACGAGTTCATTGTTACGCAAGACTGCACAGGAATTGACCCCTCGGTGTCTTTGAATGTTCAGGACATGTTCCAACCAAGTCGTTTGACCAGTTCTACACATAACGAAGAAATCTTGTGATTAGTGAATGCGCAAAAAGTAAACAATTTCAACAATAGCTTTTCAATTAATTTATTTAACAAATAAACGAATGAATTAACTTTTATAGGAAGGTAGGTAAAAGTTTCATATTTAAATTTGTGTGATCGTGTTAGAAATTAATTGAAAATTTAAAATGTACAAATATATCTTGTAGCGTATTGGCTAGAGTTCACCCATGTAAACCGTTATACTTCGGTTTAATTTGTGCTACCCTATAATATATCACTTTGGTTCGACGAATTGTATTAACTTATTGGAAAAAACATGATTTATTGTCTGCCTGCCGGTTAGGATAAAGTAGTTTATCTTTACTTAGTGTAAATTTAATAATATGTTATAATTACTAATATCAGAAAACCGTATAAATCATCTACAAATTGATTGGTCATATTTAAGTCATTTAAATCTCCTGACTGACGTCCCGGGATTCTTCATGCATTCCCCTAATTCTTAAATACGAAGACAACAAATAAGAAAATCTAAAAAACAAATTGATGTTTGTGACAAGACAATTTTCACTGTCTCGTCTTAAAATTTGCTTACACAATATCCCACTTCGTAACTACTCATAATTTCTAAAAGCTATAAAAATTAGATTATACAGTTTGGAAATATTTGACCCAATAAAAACTTTATTAAATAAATAAACTTTAGACTTTTTCTACGTCTAAAAATAAAATCAACGTATATACATGAAAGCCACATTAAAAGAAAAGAGAAGGAATAAGAAATTTAGAAAGCGTAATTAGAGACTGAAAGGCTAATAAATATGTTCTTTAAAATATTTACGTAAATGAAAATATTATACTATTGTAAAAATTCTATTAAGTTTAAAAATAAGATTATATTTAATAAGCATAGGGCAAATAAAAATATAATTACAATCAAAATGACTTCTGTCTGGAGATCAATCGCCTTCCTTCGTCATTTGTAATAACAATTTGGCTACTGAACCCTAAATCACAACGGACTACAAACTGCGGGGCATTATAATTAAACAACCCCATTTTTCCCACACTGACCGTTGTCCGGCGCCGTAAGCTTCGACCCCTTTACGATGACACCAAGAAGACAATTTCGGGAATAACTGGTTCATGCTCACACGCTATACCGGACTTCGAAATCGTCTTCAATTCTTCAGTATAATTCCGAACCGTCGAGGCATGATCGGTTTAATGTGGATGTGTTAAATCGTGCGTTGTGACGTACGCGGGTGGTGTAAGTGCGGACTAAGACGATTTCAATACGTGTGTAAAAGTATTGCCTATTTAAACAATATACTTAATTGTTGTGATAAATTGAATTTTTTTTTATCGGGCTATTTTGTCAGGCAGTGAAACTACCATGTGTTTTAAGATTAAATGGTCAGTATGTAAACAAATGTTCGAGTACATTGTAATAATGAGGTATGTCAATATAGACCATTTAATTGTTTTTATATTTTTTTTACTTCATTTATGTATATGAAATTATCTAAACTTACGGCTGTTCCTTATCCCGGCTATATTGATAATTAAAGAAAGTAAAGATAAAAGGCTTCGATTAAATCAAGCTTACAGTTGATTTCATCCTCCAATACTGAACCAGTTTAGCAAAATAATGTAATATACGATATAATCTCCCTATAAGAAAGTATTATTAATATCTTTGCCTCGTTAAAACATGTAACCGAATTGAAGCTTAAAAATAAAAAAAAGAATGAATTTTGATAATTCCGTCCACTTGCAATAATATAAATGACTAGTAAATATATTAAAGTGAAAAATTAGGACCAGCACTAAGATGTTATTCTTAATGATTATTTTTGGCTATCACATTTTATTTATTTTGCAAAAATTTTATAGCAAGTGAATTCCATAAGCGATAAATATACACTCGTTTTAGTGACTCTAGTTTAAAAATACAATTAAAATTATAAGTATAATATACTCAGTTTTATTATGTCCATATTATTTGATAACTTTCTTTCCAAATTCCAACAAACACTACATTAACTAGAGTGGCATGCTTTAGTTATTACCATAGGTATGTACTAGCGTCTTACCATACAAGAATAATTGTAGTTTATATTTTGTGAATTACAATTCCATCTTTTGCATATTTCCTCACTAGTGTTAGATATGTCTTATGCACATGTTTACAAATACTAATAGTTAAAAATAGTATGTTCATACTGGGCAAGTTGAACTTACAAACATTTTAAAATAGTAATGGTAACCAACATTATGTCCACAAATAAGCAATATTTTAATAACATCAGCTTCATAGCAAAATAATAATTAATTGACAGATAAAATCCGAACAAAAATTTAAATAATATACCTGAAGTTTTCCACGAAGCCAGTCTTCTCTTCGTTATCTTTGTCCTCTTATAAATTAAAAAGGAATGTTCGTATCTTAATCTCTACGCATACCTCAACCATTCATAACCATGTCATGAATCTTCCTGGCAACTCTTAATTTTATTTTCTCTTTATACGTTTGCATAAAACTGTTACAAATACTTTTTCGTTCCGTTAGTGACACTGAAGCGCATGTGCGTGTTACGCGGTTTAAACAGCGTGCCGTAAAGCGCGACAATAAATGAACACACATATAGAGGATAACTTTTTAAAATTGTATTAAACATTTACATTCTTTAAACATTAATATTTACCGAGTTATTAAAGTTACAAAACAAACAATTTACAACACCTTTACGTATAAAACTGTAACGTAAAGTTCATTTGTAAAGGTCACAAAGCATATGAATGGATTGAATGAATTTAAAAAAGACAAAACATACTGTTAGATGGAGAGGCTTGTAATGCGACGCTGTGGCAACGAATGAAAAAGTCTCTGAATGTATGAATCAGTCAGTTGTAGTTGTATACAAATTTTGTTTCTTTATTACTTAATTAGTTTGTTTGAAAAATGTTTTTTTTTGATTATGGATTTTTTTAACGTTAATATTTTTTTATGATTATTGGCAAGCACCGTTAGACGTGTGTTCATTTATTGTCCCGGTTGTAACGACACGCTGTATAATAAATTATCACAATTGATAAATATGCAAAACCTATTTTTATATGCTCTCTATATACCATGGAAAATTTTACGTATTGTAGTTTTACTATTCATACTGACGCAGGGTAACGGTAATGGTTTGTTTCCAAGTAGGGTAGACATCACGCTAGCGGCCAATCGTACAAACGAGCCTTGCCAATAACATAATTCAGACAACGTCTGCATTATGTTATTGGCAAGCCAACCGCACTTACGTGGGATAATGGTTGCAGAAAGAAGAGTTTCACTTTTCATAACAAGACGTAACGAGCAGGTAATATTAGTTTTAAGACATCCAAATAAACATTTCCCTAAAACGTAATCGAACTATGCAAACGCCGACTTAATTTTCCGCAATTAAGCGCAATCGGACTATTAAATTATGCGACGCCTCAACACCTTTGAGGCAGCGTCGGTTTGCGTCGTTTTGCGTCATTTCGCGTCGCTTCGCGTCGGCCCGCGGCCGCCAAGCGTCGGTTTGCGCCGAGCAGGCGCTCGCCGGCCAGGTCGCTAGGTGTGCCCCATAAATCTTGGCGCGCTAAACGAGAAAACGTAATGAAACGGCCTGCATTTTCTCGGGGCGTCGTCATCAGTCAGATGGAGTGGCGGGAATATGGAGGCAAGTGTGATTTCTCGGATCCATCCTGTTATTTGATGGTTCACTTAGTTACTTGTTTCAGTTCCCCCAAAGCACATTCGACTCAAAGCCAGATAGCGTCGTAGTCTGAAAAAAACCTTGTATGATTAGACTTTGTTTATTTGAATAATATACAGAAGGTAAGGGGTAACGACGCAACACATAGGCTTTTGTCCACTTACCTTTACCTTCTTTTAATATAAAACATATATATGTATTTATTCATATATATATATTTATTTGTGTACATGTAGTAGTTTTGTGTACATGTGTCTATAATACCCATATTTACAATAGCGTATGCCTCAAACCCTTCACACTGATCATTGTATCCTCTGTAACGTGGTTGCCTGGAAGAAATCGCTTCTAAGCGATACGGCCGCCAATTGTACCTTTACGTAATTGTTTGTTACTTTTGTAATTTTGTATGGTGTACAATAGAGCGTATTTCATTCATTTCATTCATTCATTCACATAGACTACGATAAACACTTAGTGTCATTCCAATCTTAAAGTCTACTAAATAATAAAGACATCACTATATAGAACAATTTGCAGTTGAGAATTTCTGTGAAATCAGAGTGCACAAGACAGTAAGTCTATGAAATGAAATTCACGTGAAATAAATATGTAAAAGATCAAAAGCTAGACTCGAACCAATTAATTATGATCAAATATATTTTTATTTTGAGTAAAAGGTGTACCAATACATTTTTCCTAGCAATGTCATTGTAATTTAAAAGTCAACTTAATAATAAAGACATCTGTATACAGAGCAACGAATTTGAATCCGAGAATTTAACTCAGAGTGCACAAGGCAGTAAATGTCTGAAATAAAAATTTGCCAAGATACGTGATGTCACTCCACAGAGTGGTCACATTACACATATACGGACATACTAACTGTCCCCTGCCCACTTCGCTGGGTCATACCATCTTCTTTAAGTCAAAAAATTTAGGTTCCGGATAAATAATCACCAACATATCATATATTGAAACCTTCTTCAAAACACGCTGCATATCATACTGTACATGCGGTATTCCGATCAACCGACAGTAGATTTTGCAATATAATCGAACAAAAAACCGTCCCTCCATTCATTGGTATAGATAGAAGATAAATATAGTTAGGCTGTTTTTTCTAGATATATATCTTTAATAACCATTTATTTACTAACGAAAAACAAAACCAACTTTAAATATCTCGCTCTGTATTAATTTTACATTTGATTTCCCAAAGTATCTCCGGAAGCCAAGACCAATGAAATTAACACGGGACCACATGGGAAGCACCAGCCTTCAAATAAAGAAAGAATCATCAAAATAAAGAAATAATCATCACACGAAAGTTCTGAGGTAACAAACATAAAAAAATACAGTCGTATCGAGAACCTACCTTTTGAAGCCGGTTAATAATACAGGCTGTTACTCTACTTTCTCACTTTGACCAACTCGATGTGGAGTTTTCAGCGGCGTCTCTCTCCAGGCGGAGCGGATTGAGGCAAGAGCTAGAAAACATATTGCGAATCATCCGCCCGCCCCCGCAAGACGCCCCACCGGATGACTCGGTTAAGGCTAAATTGCTCGAGCGGCAGATTGCCGCGTCTCGAGCAAAATTTCCGCAGGATTTAAATATAAGAACGCAAGCCGTTATTGTGTTCCGGGCCTAATGAAATCGCATCTATCCGATTGCGACGTCGCGTTTAGATTGAATTTGAGAATTCCCACGCACTCTATTTACTGTTTCACGTAGAACGGTGATCATTATCAAATTCATTTTATATACAATCTAGCCGTTTGGGGTTGGTTGCTAGTAAAACGGGACCCTATTACTAAGACTGCGCCCTCTGTCTGTCTGTATGTCAGTCTGCCCATCCGTCCGGGCGGTAGTTATAAGTTAACATCAGGTGAACCGCCAGCTCGCTCGCCATCTTCATTACATAAATAATGAAAATAAAAACAGTCAATTTATTTGAATGAAAATAGCTGTAGAGAAGTAGGTAAGGTGATCCAAATTGAATGTGCCTTTTATTCTATCGAATACATTATGGGCCAAGGAGTGTGAAAATAAAAAAAGCAATATACAAAGTAGGCCAATTATAATGATATGTTCTTATTTTAATTTATTGATGTTAAGCATTAACATAATGTCACAGTTTCTGTTACACATAAGATTATTTTTGCCATTCATTGAGTTTTGTCCTAATGGTAGTTCCCATGTGGTCCCATATTGATTTTACTTTTTAGACCTTGGAGTAGACCAGAAATACGGAAGAGAACTCAAAATTAAACAGAAAATGTAATAAAAATGTTACACCTGTGTTTACAACGATGTACCACTGTTTATTTTCTTACAGACGAGGTTATATATGAAAAAATGCCTTAAATCCGTTCGTTTGGGAGCGCGCCTCGCTTTCATTAAGCCGCACCGCCACTTTGTCACCGCCGCCCGCGTCTTGCCATTTCTTCGGGGTCATTAGTAGCAACGACAGCCATTCCGGGCGCCCATTTAGATAAAACGTCGCAGATTTGAACGAAGATTCCCGAACGCCCGCCCCCCTACCCTCCGCCCCCGGCGAGTAATGAGACGCGAAGATTTTCGCAAGGGTGCAAATGTTTATATAGGGTGCGAATTTGAGTTACGCAGGTCTCGCGCGGGGCGTACTTTATTGTTTGCGTTTGATCGTTACGTTTGCTAGTTTTCGATTTTCAGAAACAGATAAAAGTCTAAGCCATTATAGTATAACCACAGACTAGAAAAGAATTGGCCAAGGACTAAATCCTCCTTGTGTCTTTTACTCACCCTCAGATGGCGGCTTTTTCGTCGAACTCAGAGACTAATAAGTCCTTGACAAGCATTAAGAATAGTGTCTACGTAAATCTTTCCTGTGGTAGGGAAACGCAAAGATGCCCGGATAGCCAGGCCCGTCGTCTGGTAGTTACGGCAACGGCAACCCTCTTTTTTAAAGTTTGCCAACTCATTCGCAACCCCAACAGTTTTTGTCTTAAAAAATGGAGTCTTTGTTGTTGAACTGCTCTTTCCTAGTACGGCCTTTATTAATCAAAAGCCTAAACACATGTTCGCGGTGAATGCGACGCAAGGAAACAAGTATTTAAGATATATGTAGCTTATGTATCGGTGCTATCCTCATACAAATTCTCACTCGTCTAGATTTAGAAAGGTAACAAAACTTATCAAACTATCTGACACGTGTAGATATAGAAAAGTAAACCAGTTTAAGCGAAAACGAGGAAAACACCCGACAAAAGCAACCGGCCTGTATCTGCTTGCAACACGTGTGAGACTCCCGTTCTCTTATCTTTGAACCCCGTTTCTTTTATAAAGCCCCCATCGCGTTACAAAGGTAGTAAGGGGGCACATGTTTAAAGGATTAAGGATTCTTGAGATTTTCATTTACGATAGAGGAGATGTCTTTCAAGTATACCGATGTATTAATTATACTTATGTACTCACATAACCTTATACGTCTTTATAAACATATATTAGTATTTTCTAAAATGAACAAACATAGTCCTGATTAAGTGCTATTGTAAATCTGGGTGTAGACGTTAATCTAGATATTATAATGTTCATAGCCGTTCTGATTACCAGCCGCAATGGGCAGGCTAAGGGTGTAAATTAGTAGAACTGCTCAATCCCATTTCTTAGACTTTTTCCGGCTAGTGAAATTATGACGTATTTGTTGCTTTATAATTAATTAAAGTAAGTCAAAAAAGTAAAGTACTAGCCTTTAAATGTCCCACTGTTGGGCAAAGGCCTCCTCTGTACTGAGGGTATCAGGGCATAGTCCACCACGCGGCCCCCCTGCGGATTGGCGTACTTCACATATTTTCGAAATATTTTTGTTTGTTATTATTTCAAAAATATGCAGGTTTCCTCACGATGTTTTCCTTCACCGCCGTGCACATGATAAGTCGGCGACTTAAAATTAACAATTTCTTTGGTCGAGTATATTGAATTAAAGGCGAGCGCCCGGACACTGAGCTATCACAGCTCAAAGTCAGTCATGATAAATTAATTATTAGCCTTATTTCAACACATTAACCAATGTATCACGAGCGTTGAACTGTAAAATGCATACTTTTTAACTGCATCTAAATTGACTAACACTTGTACAATATCATGTTGACAAATAAATAAAATACACTGGGTCCGTTTGGTTTACATTTTTGTGGTAAGCACTAGATCTCTGAGAAATCATCCCTTAAGAAGCTCCTAAATAAGAAGGCACACAACACAACACTTTCACTAAAACAAGTCGCTTTATTCAATATAAATTGATTTAGTATCACCAGTTTAAATCTTCAGCATAATAGATCCACTTTAAAACCGTTTCTTACTCTCCATTACCAATGCGAACAGAATGGAATCAGTAGAAAACACAAATACGCCAACATATAATGGAGGTTATCAATTTCAGGAAGAAACTACGCCGAGAAATTACGTCGTTACAGATATATTTTAATCACAAAGGAGAGTAGAGGGATCCGACCGCAGTAGTATCGAGCGCTTCAAGCTCTCAAAAACTCCACCGTAACCTTTTCAATTCGTTAATAATACTTACAACTAGACGCACACACACACACAGCGCCCGCCCGTTAGGAGGCCACCCCGCGCCTTGGGGCAATTCTTCAAAGGGTGGAAAAAACCACCCCGACCCAGCCCCCGAGTGCCCGCCTTAAAGCGATTCTTAGGGTGAAAAAAGGGGTGGACCCCGGGCGGCGAATGGGTACAGCGCACCGGTTTTTTACTATTCGTTTTGCGGAGAGCTTTAATTCCATGTTTTAATTTGTCTCCTTTTTAACTGGGCGTTCGTGTTTAAGCCGCCATAACCTTCATTCGCTTATCACCATTCATATGGTGTAAATGATGTTTTTTTTAATGAAGCTACAATTGCGTATGATGGTTCAGTTAACGTAGATTTATTTAAAGCATCTATGTAAGCAGCAAAACATATAATAATGTTTTTAAATAAGACGCTTCATTAATTCGTTATATTAAAAAGAATATATCTAAAATTGTCTCAGCAAATATGTCAATTGATTTAATGGTTATACTTTGGAGTCCTATTTATCATTCTGATCAACAAATTAATTAGTTCTGTAAACGAGTAATTTTTTTTTATTTCCGCGTAAATCTAAATGGTAGGATTATTTCGGAAACTCAATAAAACGTACTACTCGTTCCGTAATAACGCTCCTACGTTTAAAACTAACACCTCCACACCACTAGCGACACACACCAATAAAAATCTCCCCGTCCCGTTAAACGGAACGTACACAGACAAAAAACCTTAACTAGTCGCCCCCCTCCCCCCAGGGAGGGGGCCCTCATATCCTTGCAGAAATTTTGTTTACTTCTCTCTCGGCAAGGAACCGGCAATCCGGGATGGGTAGGGTTACCATGATAAAAGATTTCCGCTTTTTTGTGAAGTCACATAGAGTTTAGTTTCCGTTAATTACCTATATAAGTAAACGGAATAATGATTGTTCGTAAAGTTTCTTCGACGTATTATTAGCTGCTGAAAACGCGAAATAAATCTTCTTCAATTTCTCACTTGCTTTGTGAAGGGAACATTTTGCACGTGGATAAAAATAATCAGCATGTGTAGTTATCGTGCATACATAGTCAGTTTTTATATTATGTAAGTATTTGCATTTTTGATATTATTAATTAGTATTTATGATCTTTTTAGCTTATTGTACCTACCACGATCTCACTCCACGCCCCGGGTTGACTGGGATAGAATACCCAAATGGAATTAAGTCCGCCCTTTGTAATACTTTTTTTAAGGTTTTGCCATAAAGCGTAAATAAATAAATAAATAAATAAATAAATAAAATAATCATTATAATTATAATGCCGTCGAAAGCGTTTATCCATTGTTAATTTGCGTTTGTGTAAAAAAATGAAATTGTTTTATTTATCATCCTGTTCTTGATTGAGTTCCCGAGTTCCTGATTTAAAAAAAAAACGTGAGAAATTTGTCATCTCATGATGATTATCCTGTCTATATCCGATTACACCAAATCACATCGATGTGGAAAAATACACTTAATAGTTTACGATGTTTTTATTCCTGCTGGCCCATAATGTATGTTAAACAGATTTAAGTTTGATAATAGTAGGTACAAAAGGTCTTGTAGAATACGTATTATAATTTCGATAATAACAACTGGTAACCCTAGGATTAGAAGGAAGCGTATACTCGTTTGAAATAGGAACTCGGCGGATTGGTTTTGCGTTCCTAGTTTTATGCTGGTTGGTTATGTTTTCGATGAGAAAAAAGAGATAACGATGTTGCCATTTCATTTATTTTTTATTGGTTCCTTAATGTGACATATCACTTTATTTCTCGAATTACCAAAAAAAATTTTTTATTCCACATGTATTGAAATGCTATTTTATGTTTTGTACGTAATGTACTCTAAGTTTGATGGATGGTTTGAAATAAATTTATTTGTTGTATCCTGAACTATAATAGCACATTTTTGACTAGCTATCGTTGCTGAAAGGAGACTTTTTAAAAAACTTCTCAAATCAATTAACGGCCTTTAGAAACCTCGGTAGAGGGTGCAGTGTGAAAACTCGTGTTGCGAATTCGGAACGCGCTCAATTCCAACTTTGAATTTCAACGTGCCGCGCTCCAAGTTTGCGAAATTTGAAAATTAAGGCGACTTGGCGCGAATTAAATACAATATGGCGGACGTGGGGAACGTTCAAGTTTACGAATTGAAAATTTAAATGCGGCATAATCAACTTTTGGGAAGTTTGTTAATGATTTATGTGGATTTGGCATTCTTCATTCGATGGCACGGCGAAGAGGGGGGGGGGGGGGGGGAGTGTTTTGTGATTTTCTAATTCGAATGCCATGGCCTTTAAATAGTCGAAAATTATTATTTTATTTTTGAATGTTGTCTTTTCTTTGAGCATATAAGAATTTAAAATTTGTTCTGAATTAAAACGTGAAGTTCAGCCTCGACCTAGAAATATTATGTGCATACCAAATTCTCTTGAAATTTCATTAAATTTTGGATGCATTTCAAAGAGGACAATTGAAGTACGATCTTGTCTGTGTTTCCAATACCTTGGTTCAAGAAAATAAAATTTAATCCCTTCTTCCCCGGCTACATTAATGGAGTCGGTTCCTTCTTCAAGGGCCCTAAGGGTTGTGTTTTTCCGGAAATAACGTTGGCAAACATTTATTTCACAAAGTAATTGTGCATGGCTGGAAATTTCTTAAAAAGCGTCAATGCAGTTTGATGTTTTTAGTGGTTTGTCGCGAGGTACGGTGAAATTTAGCAGCGGATGGTAATCAGAACTCTTTTAGCAGCATTATACGGGTCATTTAATTATAATTATAACAATAACAATAAAAACAGACGCCATAATTGCACTGCACTATTTCCTCAAACACAGCTGTTACCCGTCCCTTACCTGGAAGGTGTTGCCACTAATGAAAACTCATCTAGGCTAGGCAACAAAACAAAACGTATTACCACGGGTTCATTTAGACGCTCGTTATCAACAATTTAAATAACAGTATTTCTTGAAGAGTCAAATTAAGCCGCGCGCTGCTGGGCGAACACCTGCGCAGGAATTTTAATGCCCCAACTTACCTGTAATTACAAAATATATTCAGAACTTGTAACTAGATTTAAATAGTAACGCGATTGGGGCAGTGCGGGGGCGAATGCGAGTTGTGAGTTATCGAAGTGTTTTTTTAACAGTCTTACCTTCTCTCTTCTTTGGGTTTCAAAAACTTTGGAATTAAAATTAAAACTAAACGCGATAATCTCCGGCTCCAGGTCCATCTATATGTAATCTGTATGAATTTACAATTTTATTCGCTTTGAACGTAGAACGTTTAATGAATCGAACAAATTATAATTATTAATGTTTTTTATAGTGATAGCACTATTAAACTACATAACACATTAAAAATTACATACACTTTAAAAATTAATATTGCACTATAAATAGTTATAACTATAACAGTGCTAATCTCTGCACTTAAGATTGAACATTAAAACATGTAGAAAAATATTAATTATAAAATTGTTCAAAAACAAAATGAAATTACGAAATAATCAAGAAATCACCCTTCGAGTAACATCACGCATTCAAAGAAGTTTTACTTCAAAACTACTGGCCGCTTTTTCCGCCACGGTTCCCCGAACCCCATATCCGTAGGGCTCTTGTTTCAAAAGCTCAGAGGTTAAGCATAACTAAGGTAAATCATAGGTTTATTAGATAATATGTAATTTAGTTAATTAATGTTTTAAAACTAGATAGAAAACAAATTATCCTTTTCATAGTAATTTGATATTCTTTCATGAACATCGATAGAACCGTTTCTTTTAAAGCTACCCCTCACTAGCCCTTTACAAAGAGACACCAAGAAATTATGTATTCCCTTTAGCGTAGTTTCGGCTCAAGTTTATTGAATTTGTTCTGAGGTGCTCGCCGTAGTCGGGATGCAGTACTTTTGTCGTGTGTTCGTGATTCGAATGCCGCCGTCGCTGTTTTGTTTGAAATTAACCTTACTTTTGACGCCATCATGATGTTAGTCGGCGGCTGTTTGTTGATTTTGTGCAGTTTTACGGACACCCCGTATTTCTATCCAAGTTTTTCAACCGACATCAAAAAAGGAGGTTCACAATTCTATTGTATGGCTTTTTGGTATATGTTCGTAACCTTACAGCTCCGTCAATGAATTGATTTTAAAATTTTCTTTATATCGGCTTTGGTTTGGCTCCCATGTGGGCTCATATGCCTTTCAATATCAAAGACGGGACTAGACTGACAGTCGCTGCCACGCAAACCATCCGCACTTACTATAGTGTCGTATCGATAACGTAATTTGTTCAACCGCCCTTTCTATGCGAAAGTCACAAACGAAGTATTCGGGACGCTTTACGTAGAGAAAATTCGTCGACAAAGCGAAATCGCGTCCCCGCTGTATATCGTCGAATTTATTGCCACCTCTTCCACCCTCCCCCTTTAAGGAGTTTCGTTTATCGTAGATGTACGGAACTGCAGAAATTAGCTGTCGAATTAATATCCGGCAATTACGTTTCCTTTTCGTGGCCTGAATAGGCGCCCTGTAGGTTCGCAAGTGTGCGTGCGCGGGTGCGTGGCTGAGTTTACGTGTGTGCGTAAACAATGCAATACATTGATGGCAATAAGTTTGTTGTTATACAGAAGCATAAAGAGCATCCATTAAATAAGCCGGTGGGTACATGAAGACTTCTCTTTAAACAGAACATTTTGAACACTATTACGTACTTTATAAATCGTAAAATGTCCAAATGCAACATTTGTAATTTGAAAAGCGATTATTTGACATTGTATTATATTCATATTTTAAAACTAATATTTAAGATCAACTAAGTAGGCTGAAAAGGCGCAATTTTGTATTTCTACATTTGTGAATCAATTCATCATCCAAATAGATAAAATAGTTCATAAAAATTTAAATTACCGACATTCAGAAAAATTTGCAGTATTTATAGTCACAAGAAAATGTAAGATAAAATTCGTAAAAACCGTTTCATCCAATAATGTTTATCGTTTGCGTAAATGTAAGAAAATTATTTGATACACCATATTTAAGTCTATAAACATTGATCACTGTTTAACGTAATAACGCGCGTTCCGGGTTTAGCCATTTATCCTTTTAAGACCAGGGGGTGTATTTTGGGAATGACCTCGTATCATATGGCGGAAATACTATTCTCAAATTCAAAGTTTCTCAGTTAATCTTAATTTCTTATTACTCGGCTTTTTATCTATGGAATGTAACATTGTATTGCTTTGATTACAATATCTTATTGTACTTTAGTTGATAGGATTTTTTTTCTCTTTAAAAAACTTTACTGCCCTTTCTAAGGATAACGTTATCCAGTGTTGTAAGGACGTTTTACAAACATAAATTTCACGTGGGCAAACGCCCAGATGCGAAACAACTATCTGCGGTTCACACAAATATCTGTCCCATGTGGGGATCGAACCCACGACACCGGACGCCGATACCAATGACGTGACAACTGCGTCACAGAGTCATCGAAAGATAATAACTTAATTTTCTGGTAAAAATGGATCAATTCCTTTTTCGATTATTCAAATACCAGTATAGAAATGAGAGAAGTATTACAAACTGTTTACAAAGAATAACAAGTAAATATAATTTTCTTGGAATGAATCTTTCTACTTCGGTGAATTGGATTTAAGCCGGTAGATAAGTAAGGGTAAGGTAAATGAATTATGAATCGTTGCTGATATAAAATAAATACGTGATAATTTCAAGTGTTTATGGTGCATAGCCACAACGTTTATTAAGATATATTGAAATACCGTAAGTGCTAAATTATACGTCTTACAAAATTACAATATTACAATTACTTTTTTTTATTAAAACATGTAGAAAAAGTACGAAAAGATTGTCGCCGCTGTGAGAATCGAACCCACGTCTTCGGCATTCGCGGCCTGACGCTCTAGCCACTGAGTTAAACGGCTGATAGCCACAGCGACGAAAATCTTAACGCCTTCATTCTACATTGTTATTTAGCATTTGAAGCAATGCTTGATGAGAAATATATTCGGTATGCATTTGTATAAGAGCCCCTACGGATTCCACAATATTGAGAATTTAAACGTAAATTAACATTCTGTTAGTTTAAGTCCGACCCTGTGGATCACAGGTTAGGAAATATAAATTGGTATCCATATATTTAGACGCGGGACCCTAAAATGCTTTGAAAAGTAGTTGGCGCGGGTCCTAATTCCTTTAGTTTTACTGCCTTTTTGGGCGCTTTTTAGCGCACCCGGCCCGGGTGTTTTATAAGGGTCGCTGTTTGGTTAGGCGGACCTTTTTTACCCGGATAGTTTTCGGGCGAGCTGTGCGAATTACAATCGAAAAGTTCTTTCGGCGGGCGCTATCTGGGGCACAGGGTTGCCACGCGGCAGTGAACATTAAATTTTACTCTTCTCATTTAAGAGAGTTAAAGAGAGCACTGCCTTCCTGGTAGCTTCTCGCTAAGTCATGCAGATTTAAGGCAGCTTACCCTAGTCTGTTATATGTCCCACTACTGGGCAAAGGCCTCCTCTGTACAGAGGGTATAAGGGCATAATCCACCAGGCGACCCCACTGCGGATTGGTAGAGTTCGCATTTATTATGACAAAAAGAGCGAATTACTACTCTATAACGCGTAAATACGTTGACAAGATTAATATGTATCTATTGATAAATCTTATTTTTAATTTGATTAAAATTTTTTTATAACATAGAACTAACATAAAATATAACATTAAATAATGAGAGTTTTCGTATACTGAATTATCGTTATAATCCACAAAGTAAATTTATTAACGCTATACCGACTTAACGTACACCTATTTAGCAAGATATTATTTTTATAGGTGATTATTCCTCAAAAACCCATTAGCTTTAATACCTTTCAGGGTAGATGGGTCCTTCTCAACTTCAGTCTACTTCTTAGAGACCTAGTAAAGTGTAAATCGTGACAGTGCCAGCCTTTAATGTAATTATTTTTAAGTATATAATTATGTATATGTGACTTTAGCATGTAATAAATCTGTTATACAATTACATTCTGACTAACAAAAAACAAAGCCGATTTCAAATACCACCATCAAGCAAAAATCAATTTATCATCAATATTAAATCACCATTTACATTTTCTTTTTGATTTCATCTCCGGATTCGAACATAAGCCGAACCCAACCCAAAAAGCAGTTGTAAAGTCAAAAATGATGGATTTTTAATCTGCAACATAGAAAAATAGGATACAACTGAATTGAAAACCTACTCTTTTTTTGCAATCGGTTGAATGCTCATTTGAGGTATATTTTTTTTCTTTTTTTTATTATTCGAAAAGTTGCAAAACGAGCTGATGGTTCATCTGATAGTAAGTGAATACCGCCGCCCATGGACATCTGCTACACCCGAGCGTTACAGATACGTTGACAACTTTTTCGGAATGTGGGCTCCGGCTACCTGACTCACCAGACGAAACGCGAAAGTATTTGTCATACTTCCACTTGGTCCACTTCCAGGTCGTGGTACTTACCCGGACGGGCCTACCCATTCGTGCAACAGCCGAGGCTGCTGCGTCGCCCTGCCACACTTAAAATAATATCATTAGGAATCAAATGTAAGCGCTCGGATGGCAAGCTGATGCCATAAGCCTAACACTTTCATCGTTAGTAAATTTTTAATCATTACCTTTTGCTGAAGTTAGCACTTTCAGTGCGTAGACTGTTAGGGCTTCATCGAAAGCAGAAAGCGTGGCCTAACCAGAACCCACGTGTTTGGAAAAAGGCTCTTCCCAATTGGTAGGGCTGTTCGATGCTTGCGTTAACTATAGGAAGGAATTTAGTCTACAGGCCATCGAGGTTCCGTAAGATCTTTGAAATATTCGCGAATTGTCGAGAGTCTGCAGTCACTATGCAGGTTGACGATGCGTCGATACCACTGCGTTGGTTCAGTCATTCTCCATTCACGTGCCTGTCAACTAAGTAAGGTTAATAAGTGATATCGACATGCGATAAGGATGCCTCCGATGTCATAGACTCAATTGCACTCGAAAACGTCTGGCGAGGCGTGTGAGGAGCGCACCGGCGAGAGTTGAATGCAATCGGTAGTTATGAAATTCATAGTGCCGATATTAGCGAACTAACCTGTGTTGCTATTATCACGATTAGGCAAACGATAGTTTTAACCAACTGTGGATTTGCGGAAACGGTTGCTAGAAGGCCTATTTCGTCCAGATACTGTGACCTTAAATCTGATCGTAAAGTGAGAAGTGTGTTTGTATAATTTCGAATTTGGTGAGTGTGGTCAGGTGGACTGATTACCCGAGTAAGGTCGATGGTAGTGGCTGGATGAGGAAATCGTGTAGTGGGACGTGCCCTTGGGAGGCCTGTCAGCAGTGGACCTGGATTGAGCTACTGAGTGAGGTAGCCTGGGACCACCCATTTGGCAGGTGGCAATGAATACTGCTACCAATCTTTGGTACCAATCATTCACCATCTATCACCTGATATCTTGGCTTCTGCTTTCTACTAAAAATAAAACGCGCGGAAACACTTTGATTTTTTCCTTCCTAAGCGCGTGATAAGTATTCAATTTCATTGATGCCAGCACCAGGATTTGAACTCGGGTTGCTCTAGTGTATTGAATTAAAAGCGAGTGCCCTGAGCTGTCACGGCTCATAACATAATAGTAGTGTCCATTATTTGGGTGTCCCGCCAACCCTGTCAGCGAAACAGGTTTTGTTATTCGGAATGTCGTTGGGAGTTTTAACCGATAGTTTCGGCTTTTGTAATATTTTGCACGATAACGAGCTCCGTAAAGTGTAACGCGGGAACCCTTTTCGTTATTTAAATTATTCCCGTAATGAACTTTAATATTACTAGAGATCAGATTGATGAAAAGATGTGTTTTTTACAATATTTTTTAAATTTAAAAAATACAACAGTCACCAGGAGGCTGTGATCTGAAGTTGTTATTTGTTAATGTGAATAATGAGTTTATCAGTTTGTAAATGAGAAGAAAATTCTAAAATTTTTCTAAAATTTTTTAGTCTACATTTAATCATGTTGTTGAGAGTATTAACTAATAACTAACTTAAGGCTTGACATGTTATGACCAGCCGCCTGCATTACGTCAACCCTCCTTGAAAACAAACTCAAAAACAAGATTTGGACTTGTCCCCAATGGCTATCGAACCAACAATCCCCGACGTTTTGATTGAAGTTAATGGCTTAACAATTGCACCAACGAGTCATCTCTCTTCTATGAGAAACCATATTATATAAATTAATCAGATAATTAGAATTACCCTCAAATCAATGGCTTAAAAACTATGCTATACTCGTAACATGAATAATATATTTGGTGTTGAAAGATGTAGCTTACGTTTATTAAATATCATTGCTGTGCAAATTGCGAATTGAAAATTTCATTATTAGACTCTTACATTATTTGGACTTCTTTGATAAGTAGATGAAAAATAGTCCACTATGAAATCGCCACAAAAAATCGTTGCTAGATTTTATTTAAAAGGAAGCGATTCAAAGCACAAGAACATTCCAGACTATCGTGCCGGTGCCGAATCGCGGCGCTAGGCGGGAAGAGCCGGGCTTGCAGGCGAGTTCTAATTTTAAACTTCCCCGATCCGTCTTCGGTGCTCGTGCCTCATTTTTGCCCCCTTTTCTCCCCCTCGCCCCCCTCCCTCGCCTCGACGCCCCCACTCCGCACGCCCCCTCGCGAAACTTTGACGTTTCCGTGTAGCGGCGGAACTAACTCGCGCCGAGAACGCTCCGTGCGGTCGGCGGGAGCTTTAATCAATTTTTCAACTTCATTTTCGGGTTGGTTAATTAATTTTGGGCAAGTTTCTAGTGCGGGAGAGAGACGGAAAATAATGGTATAGAAGTCTTCATAATGTTTACGTACTTTTATTTAAGGCGGGTGTCAACTGCGTAATGCATGAAAACAGAATGCAATTATTGCCATTTAAATGACATTAGAAAATGCCACCCTGAACATTTTAGGGCTAAAATTATTTCTGAAATTTTAATAGAGTTAAATAACACGTGTTTTAATCAAGATAAATTCATCTCTCGCAGACAACAATCAAGGAACTAAATGTAACTTAGATATGTACGTGGAGTATGTTTTCAAAAGACAAACTATTCGGGCTACACAATGTTCAGACGCATCGCGGGCGAGACTCTTGAAACAAAGCAAGGTAATTGAAAATTCTATCAAAACTTGGGCGAGGCGAGGCCGCCGTTTCGCGCGCGGAGCTCGAAAAGGCTCGAATCGCTCTAGACGCTTCAGTTTGAGCACCCTCGTTTGACAAACATAGAGCGCTCTTATATAGCGATGATTGCACTGATAGTGTGATTGTGAGATTCATTTTTGCAAATTTCCTTTCTAAGATTTTTTTATTTAACATTTTAATCTTTTTATCGCTTGTCGACTTTGGGAGTGAATATGTTTTCACTTTCGATGTTAAAAGTGTTAATTTTTACAATAATAGCATTCAGTTAATTGTAGTCAGAGATGAATTATCTCGTATGAAGATGCTTACTAGCTTTGGAATAATTATAGTGTGATTGACGAGGCGAGTGATAGTTTTGGTTACCAATATTCTAATAACATAACATATACAATAACATACAGCTATTGACATAGATTAAAAACAAGGTTACCTGAAATTCCAACGCCTAACCATAATGCTAACGTAGCTGACCTTTTGTTTAACATTCTGCATACTTGTGAAATTTACTTTATATGACGGATTTGGAACACTACTATTACAATTATTCATCCATTCAGAACGTATAAAGTTTTACTTTTCTATCATTAATTTGTGCCCCATGTGTTGAATGAAAAAAAAAAACATTTTGACAGTTATGTACACGCAAAAATAGCTATCATGACTTCGTAATAAGGTTTATACTCAATACATTGGAAAATGATACTAGGTTACGGATTTTAACGCGTCGAGTTTTATATTGAAATTTTCGATATTTTCACGTGACGGTGTGTAGTGTTAGAAAAGAGAATGATTGAATACGAGAAAACAAAAGTCACTTACCAATGAGAAAAGAACTTAAGCAAGTTTTTGTTCTCCTTAATTTCTTGGAAAGTTAGTTAACACTAAGCGTCCTGCGGTAATCTAAGACGGAATGAAAATTCATATGGTTTTGCATGTGGTATAGTCGTCAGATTGTTGACCATTGAATTATATGTACTACGGTAGAAGGTCAGCCTTTAAAGGTCGTTAACCTTTAGGTTCATGATGCCTATAGGAGTCGTTGTACGGAGTACCTGTAAGTATGTCTGTGCTATTTTTGATAATAAAACTTCCCTAACGATTGGTTCGTAATAACTTGTCTTCAAATGGTATAGACAAATTTAAGAGAAATCTGTTTATTAATAGTTTTTTTTTATTTAAACTGCGTAAGCTTCCTCTACGATCCGACTATTTTTATTTTTATTATTTTGTTCAAAATACTGTAGTTTTTTTAATTTATTATACATTAATTTCAGTCATATTATACTATACTAATCCTTTGTTAGCATTTAACTCGTTTTTCACTTATTTAAATTGTAACTTGCACAAAAACTTGCTCTTTAATTTAGTCGTTGGTAATGTACTACCAAATTTTGAATGTCGTTTCACCTGTCATTTAGATATCATGTAGTTATTTATGTCGTATTTATGATGTAAATTGGGCTAGATTTGTTATTTAATTTTGCTATTTTCAATATAACAAGTTTTAAATGTCGTTTTACGTGTTAGATAGCACGTGAACATGTAGTTAACATGCTATCTAACACTTTTTGTATTTAAGCATGTTTCGATGCGTAAGATAATAATGACGGTGAAGTAAATAAATAAAGGACACGTTAGAATCTTTCGTTGGCGTCACACGGAGCCAATTCGCGCCGGCGTCGTCTCAAGTAGCATTCGCCAGGAGCAACCTAAGCTAATTTAAATTTCTATTAAAACTTGCCACTCGCGGCGCGCTCTGTCAAACGCAATCACAATGTTTTATGTACGGCACCGCCCAGCTATATACCGCTCGTGAATGCAGCGGTACAGACGCGATCGTTGCCGCATAATATGCTATATAGCCGTTATTATGTTTATGCAACGGTTACTTATGACGCCCGTTTAAAAGAATTAGAATATTCGCAAAGTACCGCGTATCATGTCCATTTAAAAGACTCAGAATATTCGCGAATTATCGCGTATTCTGTACTTGAATGTTTTATTGTATTTTATCTCAACTTCGTATATATAGTAAACGTTTTAGAATTAATTGATGACGTCGTGGCGCAGTGGCTAAGGTATTGGGTTCCGGGGGTCGTGGGTTCGATTTCCACACGGTACACTTTCGGTTGTTTCGGATAAATAGTGTTTGTCCACGTGAAATTTTTGTATGTAAAATGTTTTGTGTACGTATGTCGCGTTCTGTTTTAATTGAAGTTAACAAAATGCGGCTGTCAGTGTCACTGGGCTTTTACAATTTTAGCATGTTGTTAACAGCAGTTATTTAAATCATGTCTAACCACTTTCAAAGGGAAAATATTCACTGCATAGTACCTTATATTGATATGTAATGAAAACATGCAATAAAATTACAAACAGACATAGATTATACAATAATCTGAATATCGTGAGTCTTTACAGCAGTAGGTAATTGGCGGACTGTCAAAAATCGTCTGATCGGAAAACGATAACTAAATCAAAACTGTCGAGTCTTAAAATATCTCTGTACCGATATTGTCTTCGTAACAATCATTGTCCAATATTCCATATTTTTTTCCACTGGACTGTGAAGTACATTAGTGTATTAATCAGGGCACCCCGAATTATATGACATCACAGTTTTCGTCAGTACAAGCGTGATATGATTCTTTTATACCACAGACACATCAGCGTGAAACTGATTTTTAGACCCGATATTTAGTTTCTAATTCAACAATACGATTAAATTAATTGAAGAGCAAACTTAGAGAATATTTGCGTAGACTTAGTTTTGTTCAAGTTAATTTATTAAGATTATCTTAATCAGCCATATTCGTTTACCAAAGTCTTCAAGATTCAATCCATTACAAAAGCAACTTACATTAATTGCTTTATTGTATTTTAGATTCCATAGAAAGTACACATTTATCGATAATTACTAAGTTTGTTTTCTAATAAAATTGAAAGATCAGCCAATATAGAGAGGTTATAATGAAAAATATAGCTAATGAAACTAATCCGGTTGTAATATGTTGTTGGTTTGTTAATTCTAGTGAATCATGTCATATATTAACTAGCTTACCCGAATTATAAAAATAAATGTCTGGTGTTTACCACCCCTATCACTTGTGGGTATGAAAAATAGATTACGATTGATTCTCAGACCTGCCTACTACTACCTATATTGTAGGCAGACTAAGGAATGAAACAGAAGAATTAATTGTTTGAGTTTCGATGACTCTGTGGCGGAATTACTAAGGTCGGCGTCGGGGGTCGTGGGTTCTACGCCACACGGGACAGCTTATAGTGTGACCCACAGATAGTTGATCGTATCTGGGTGTTTGTCCACGTGAAATTTATGTTTGCAATACTCTATTAGTATATAGTACCCGGAGGACCGAGCTTTGCTCGGTTTGTTTTTTTTTTATTAAATCGTGTATTTTGGAAATTACATTTAGATATAAATTACTGAGTAATGAAATATGCATAATATTTTTCGATCTTACCGACGTAATAATAAGAAAATATGAACTGATGTTTTTCACAAAAGAAAGAACTTTAAAAAAAAGGGAAAAAAATAACAAAATAACAAATGGACAAAAAATTAAAAATAAAGAAAGTAATGATCTGGAATCGAAAAAAAAAAGTAAAAAAATTATGTGTAAATGATCGTGACGCGAACCACGGCCGTCTGTGTAGGGCCGCCAGATTACCGGCCGAGCTATTATGACATTTTCTCTTGCGGCGAAATTTACCGTCATATTCGAATTATATTTTTCATTCCCTGAAAACAGGGATAAAAGGACATTTTCTAAAAATGAAACCTAGCTAGATCGATTTTTCGCCCCCGAATCTATGCACATACTAAATTTCATGAAAATCGCTGGAGCAGTTTCTGAGATTCCGAATATATATATATATACAAGAATTGCTCGTTTAAAGGATAAAAGAAGATATAGTAGTAAGTTATTTCTAAAACACAAGGTTAATAGTAAGGTCTACTTGTTTATAATTGTTACTAGTTAATTTTATTATAAACCAGAATGTACAGTCTTACCGTTAGTAAAATTTCCTCGCTATGAATTAATTCGCTTTTTAAATTAGATTGTTCACATCTTATATGAATTTTTAATGAAGTTAAATTGATATATTTCATTAGCAAAAAGGTAATATTAGTTATAAAAAGTAAAAAAAATTAAGGGAAAATGGTAGCCTGAATATTTAAGCTGTTTCAGTTTATTCAAAGCACAATACTTAAATAAAATAAACATACTGTTGGCAAATAATACAATCGTATGCCAAAACTTCTCAGTCGTATCTCAAGTTAGATGCCTTAAACCACATCCGGTGTAACTTTTCATCCCGGCAAGACGGGTGAAATTTACATAAATTTACAAATTTTGCTGCGGAATAAAATGTGCTAGCGTTTCTCAAACTGGAAGCCGCCGGCTAGAAGAAGTCTTTTGTTTTAGTTAACAAATTATTCTTTAATCTATCACCATATTCATGGGTAAGGTTAAAATAACAACCAACCAAGTTTTACTTTTAAGAATTAAATGGACATACACGTAAAATGATTTCATTGAATTGCGTGAAGACTGAAGAGTTTTATAAACAAACAATTTCCGTGAGCCGTGAGTCCAAAATACCTTGTAGCGTAGGGATCTAAACTGTAAAGACCTACGTAGATAAACGGCAGTTAATCAAGGTGCCACCGGATCTTAATAGGCTATCAGGATTATCTTTTAGAGAAAGTTGATTTGAGACGAGGCAGTCGTTATGTAGAACAAGACCTGACTGACTTCAGATATGACAACTGAGAGGTACATTGACACCGCATAAGTACATTTTTATTAACAAAAAACAATACCGACTCTAATAAATGAAATGTGTAAGGGACCAAATGTGAGCTAAATTCGACCTAATGCAAAAATAACTTTTAAAAAAGATTCATTAATGAGGGAGTTCTGAAATATCAAACATAAAAAAATAAATAACCAACTGAGAATCTCTTCTTTTTCAGGTCAGTTAAAAATTATATTATACTATTGCGTTAAAAGTTTGGGAGCCGCAGGAATAGCGGATAGTGCGAGGCAGGGGAGGGGGCGGCGGTGGCGCGGCCCCGTTTTTCATGTTTAATTTCAACTTTGCCAAAACTGGTGTTTTAATAATGCCGCCGTCGTCTTTCGCTCTCGGAATTTTACGCCCCGCCACCGCCGAACGGGGGCTCCCAATGTCGCTCTGAGACCGTCCGGATTTATCGCACGTAATTAGTTTTAGTGCGGGCGTGTCAGTTTTTTTTAATAATGTACCTACACACGCTGAATAACAGCGTTTCGATACGTTCCTCGGAACGTTTTCGGTGAATGCCGCAGGGATCGTCTCTGTTGCCGAATATGTTGTCGTGTGTTTATTACTTTTTTGCTTTTTGTTTTCGTTTTCGCCATCCACTGGGTTTTGTTTACAGTCATCGGGCACAAGTTCTTGCGGTAATGCTACGTTTTACGTTGCTTTACCGCAAGAACTTGTGCCCGATTTAGATGCGGTATAGTTTCCATTTTAATATACGCAGTGAAGCTATGCCGCATCTATAAAAACACATGTTAATTTAGAGACAAAAATACTTGTGTCTATCACCCATTTCGTAAATATGGTTTAAATATTTTCGAACTCGTTATAAAATAATAACAATCGGCGTTACTTAAATATCATATTGAAGTGGGAGTTAGAAACTATTTTGCCAGAAAAGAAGACTAATCAGTTGTGAAGGAAGAGCACGTTATATTTAGTGCTAAATCATATATCGATGTTATTAAGGAAAACATGTTCTATTTAGTATTGAATGTGCAGCTAAATTGTAAGGAAACTTTGAACTAATCTGCACATATACGTAGTACTGCTTCTATTTCTACACTTTACCTGCTTCTAAACCTGCTTACATGTAGTATAAAATCAGAACGTGAAATTCAACTGCTTTTAGTAGACTGTCTACTTACAGTGCAAGTATTTGCACACGTGTGTATATAACACAGGGTAAGGTAAAAAGCGTGGCTGCTTCAAACAGGATATCTAATGGAGGCAGCCAATATGTTACGACGTGACGCGCGACGTCGCAACAATTAAATAGATACATTAAAGCCAAAGGGTCGGGGGCGAAGGTGGCTCGGGCTTTGAGCCCTCGAACAAGGAATAGAATATTAAAAGCCCCGAGCACCGAACGAACGCCATTAAAATGCGTAATTGCTGGATTAAATCACCCAAGATTCCTATATTTGCGGCAACTCTGTACTGTAGCCACAGATTAAGTTCGTCGTAAACACGGAAAGGCAGACCGAATTTGCAGCCTCGAATGGTGCTACCTTTGTATATGAGGTACTCCTTCGATAAAAAGTGTGCATTTATCCGTGCCATTTTTAAGGTTTAACTAGACCACTATCTCGGAATTGAACGATATCCGATATTATGGCCGTTTTCGTTGTGACTTAAAGAAATATTTTACGTACCAGTGCGAGAAAAATGGAGATGGAGTGTTATAATGAAAATAATGGCTTAACTAACACAAGTTAAATTTAAGTCAAGTAAGCTTTAGTTAAGCCATTTAGGCTTAACTACAGCAACCGGTTCAGTCGAAAGACAAAATCGTTATGTCAAGATGTCTTCTTTCAGTACGTGGCGTATAATTACCCACATATATTATATTTGAGACAGAATACAAAAATACAGAAAACAGCACCATTGGCGCCCGATCTCAGAGCTGACTACAATTTAAGAAAAAAGAAATTCATTTCGAAATTCTATCACACTGATGTATAAAAAAATAGTGGTTCCAAACTCTGTGACCTCGACTAATAAACATCAACCAACAAAATATAAAAAAGTAAAGTCACGTTGCAACATGATTATATTTGTATACGTATTGTGATGATATATAATCTTTACGATACATATTTAAAAGTAAAGTCATAAAAATAATTCCGGAGACCGTTTATCCGCCGCGATTTATTTAATCTGTGGCGCGGCCCAATCTCACGTAGCGCAGTCTGAACGGCGACTTAGTATCGCGACGTGCCTCACATACGTCATTAGGCGGAGGTCTCAAGATTACGCGATTTACGGCGGCTTTTTCGCATTTCCGAACTTACGCGTAGCGCGTAGAGGCACGCGTTTTATGTCTACGAACGCGGCTTAGGAACGCGCCCCTGAATTTAAATGGATTAAAGTAAATACGGTAATTTGAAGCTATGTGGCCCTTGGTGAGGAAGGAGTTTATACGTCTCAATAGTTTAACCGTGTAAGGTTTTTAGAAACGGATTTTTAATTTTTCCGACGCGTATATTTTCTAAAGTATGTTTCACGAATAAATTTAATTCAAAGGAAAGAGATAGAAGAGGCTGAGTCGACAAAACGTTCGCTCTACAAGGGAATGAGTATTGGGAGAAACTGTTAAAATATAAACTGATTTGTTTTTTATTACAGCAGATAAATATCTGACAGACCATAGAGGTATTTAATCATCTTGAAAGACGAGGACATGAGGGAATTCTTAAAAATGTATCTGTCTTATATATCGATAGAGAGTTGAACCTAAGATGGATTTAAACGTCAAGCACTTAATTAACTAAACCATGTGATCAAACATCCGTTTGTATTGCGCTTTAAAACGTTCCAGTATCCTTAATGAAACATTCGCTTGATCTATACAACGTGAAAAAAAATGGATTGAATTATTCATAAAAGGGGTAATATAAACTTTTTACCTCCTCGCCGTGCGGGGGGAGACTCCCTCTAGCCGTACATCTATAAATCTATATGACGTCATTAAGAAAACGTCGGTGGAACATCTTAGTTATAGCTATCCCTTTCTCGCCCGCAGATTTTTATCCGAGCGCCTCTGCAAGAGAGGGACAGCGGCGACGTCTTAAGAGGGGCCCACCCCCACCGTGGCTTACAATGGAGAAAAGACGGTAGAAATTAAATAATACTTTGTCGTTTAAATTGAAATCGGAGGGGGCGTTGGGGGTAGTTTGAAAATTCTGCAAGGGGTAGAGGTAAAAAGTATTGATTTTAGTTCCAGATTAGGAGGCACTTGGCTGCGTTATTTTGCGCGCGGTTTTGTTATAAACGCAGATTAGGGAAACAAGTCGACCGCGGTTGGTGAACTGCGAAAATTCTGTTAAAGTTTACAGCCGATTAATGCCATGGTATCGATGTCATGTAGCTCTGCAGCTGGAGTACCTTAGAAGTACTGAGTTTGATTATCATTCGATGCCAATGTGTCCCAAAATAACAGTAGTTACTTATCAAAATTGACTTCATTATTCTACTGATTTTTCTTCATCATTACATAATGAGCTATATTTGCCCTATGGTTTTCAACCGACTAAAAAGGAGGTTTTTAATTAGGTCGTATTATTTATGCTTATGACCTCACAACACCGTTATTTATGAATTATTCCTAATTCATTTTATTATACACTTGAAAAGCAAATCAAAGGCTTATTTATTCATTCGTTGTTGTTGAACCTTTCACTCCAGAGATACATCAGGGAGCTGAAATAAAAAAGATAGTTATGGTTTATATCTTTAATTTTGGTTTAAATATTGCAATCATTATGGTCTCTTACATAAATCGCATTTCTAACGTTCCTATTATTTTGCGACATGTCATTAGTTTATGCAAAGTATTTTGTGTATTATCTATAATTATATAATTTTTTCTACTCTTAAAAACTGTCTGGAGTACAATTCCACTGATATTTTGTTAATTACTGGCAGAAAAGTAATCATTCCCTTTCCTTTTACCGAGGTTGTATTTAATATGTAACAATAATTTCGTCATATACATGTCTTATACATCTTGTTTATGTATAAATGTTAAGTTTAGCTAAGGAATGCTAACGCCTAAGGAGAAGGGGGCGATATGAAGAAATTGAGTTTGTACTGTTAATTAAATCGAGAAGCCTGCCTTAACAGCACTTGCAAAGTTTTGTTAATGAACGCCACTTCAGATAACGAACGAAGGTTTAGTATCAAAATACGAGAAAAACGATATGCAGCGTTGTAACTCACTGATTAAGTTTATGTATTAATACATATATATATTATCTTGTATTTCAGAATTGCTAATTTATATGTTTAAAAATGAAGAAAACATATGCTCGTTACAGCCGAAAAATAAGACATGATCGTCAATGGTTAAGGAGCTATTATTAAATATCTTGTATCAATAATAAATCTTCATGCTGCTTATACAAATTCAAAACTTCCTCATTCAACATAGGTTTATTTTAAGCTTTTATCGAACGTCAAAAAAACTACCAAGAAGAGCCGACAAGAAACTCTTCGGCGTATTTAACTTCTTAATTTTTTTATAAATATTTAGCCCTATATATCCTATACCTAGCTCCCGATATATCCTATTCCATTTCTAACCTAAACCTCCGCTTATATCAATAAACTCTTTGCTTGTTATATTTTATGTGTACCTATAAATAAAGTTCTAATAAATAAAACCAATACATTAGGACCATTAACCCCTCCTTTCGTAGTGTTATCTGCCGCTCGCCTCTTAACGCCAAACCAAAGATCGCGCATGGGTAACATAGTAAGCGTCCACAGCACATCTGAATAAAATTGGCAATACAAAGGCGGGGGGGCGACCCGACAAAGGCCGTGGAAATAAGCCATTAAAAGCGTTGCGACGGCAGTAGTGAGCTATAAAATCTCTGCGTCTTGCCCCCTAGCAGCGAGCCTCCCCCACCGTAAACCGCTCCCACGTCGCGCCGTGCAATCATTAAAATGGCGCGAGACGCCGCAGCGGCCATGATGAAGGACCCGATCTTAAAGTTTCCACGTCCTCGAATCCACCTTTATCGAATGTTTCGCAATCGTTTATGGCTTTTAGCTTTGAATTTGTGTTTTGGACTTCTCTTTTGGCGCTTTTGGAATAAGATATTTACGCTTCGCGCATACACCGTCAGCCAAATACGACATGACGAAGTTGGTTGGAAAGCGACCAAGTACACGGTATTACCATGGCAACCAATAACAACTCGCATTGTATTCGAACTTCACTATCGCATTAGGTATAGCCTGTAATGATAGTTGTAAGTTGATGTATAAAATAAATAACTTTTACCGTATAATTTAATATTGTTTTTAATGAATTTTTCGTAGGGATAATAAATTTTTTTGTAATTTTCATTTTTTACACTAAAGAAGTGTATGCCTATTTACTCATAGGTACATACATATTTTTTTTTTAATTACGCGTTTGTTATTCCTCTTTTAGATTTAGTAACGGTTACATTGGAGTCGTAAAGAGACTTTATACTTCCTTAGTTATAAATAAAGAGTAACATTACGTATATCAACCATTGATAAATATCACAGGGAATACTTAATTACGTATGTTGAATTTTTTTTTTTAATATGACTGGTTGATTTAAATTTCGCAGTACACAAAGTACCTTGTGGTAACAAAACAATGGTAAATTCACGGAGATATAAGGTAACAGCAGAGAATGTAAAGAATAAAAAAGGGAAATGGGAAATAATACCTTTACATATCGCATACTTATGCAAATAGAGGCAAAATTACAGATCTGTAAACTCTACACCATATAGACGAAACAGATAGTTATCCGTAGGCGCTACAAAATAGTTATTTAAAATGCGAGTAAATGAATTTGACGAAACCGGATTCTACCCTTTGATCTATTGATTAAAAATTTCTAGTTCGAAACACGTGTCTGTATTTCACAAAACTTGACAGTGTAAGGACAATAGGAACAACAGGAACGGGTTCCCTAATAAAACTGGTCATATAAATGTAACTAGTTTATGTTAAAAAGGTTTGACCGGTGCTAAAACGTGTAGCTTTGACTGGTACGGTCTTGACAGTTCCTATGTTTAGAACTACAACATTCTATAGCCATCATGTGATGCGACATTCATAAATTGAATGTTCGTAGTATTGTATGAGAGTGTAATCAAATCAATTGTTTCCAAAAAGCCTAATTAATATTTTTCTTTATTATAATTTAATCAGTTTATTATTATATTGATGACTCCGTGGCGCAGTTGCCAAGGTATTGGCTTGTTGTTGTGGGTTCATTAAATAGTTAATGTTATTTAAAAATATTTTGACTCCGAAAAGTCGAATAGAAAAAATGAAATCGTTGTAAAAACCAAGTTACATAAAATAATCACTCTAGGCGATTACTTAAAATCCCCCATACGTGAACGTAAAAGTTAATTAATTATTATTATCTATTTAGGTGTTCGTTATCTATTAATTAAGTGTTAGCTAGGCTAGCTGTAAGCGGAAGCGGGTACATCGCGTTAATTAACGGGATGATCAAAGAAGACTCGCCGAGCGTCGCTATTGTGCCGACTTCCTGTAACGCGTATCCGGTAAATGGGCGTAACTGAATATTTTAAATGTGAGATTTATGTACATAAGATTGATTGTTGTCTATCAGAGTTATCGGTGACGAGCTATTATTTGAATACGGTTGACGTGAAATGACGATGAAGTTCTGCTTTTAAACACTAACAAACAAAGAGACGTTGTAATCGCGCCTAAAGATAAATGCATCAAAAATTCTATTCTTCACGGTAGTGCAAAAGAATGACTCGTATTTTGATTAAATTTGAGAAAATAGTTACTGCAGATGGAATTTTGACGTCAGTGTTATGGTCCTAATGTCAAATATCTACCGCTAATAACCAAATTTATCTGTAGATTTTTTTGTGAAACATTGCAAATTACATTTATCTTAGCTTGTACTAGATAAATGATTAACATACTTAACTTAAACTTTACTTTTGTAAATAAATACATATTATACATACCTACATAAACACCCAGACATTAGAAAAACACTATGTTCATCACAAAATATTTTTCCCTAAGTACGTATCGAACCCACACCCTCTGGCGCAGGTCAGATTGAATGTTGAAACCGGCCATTAATGCAGCGAACTACATCGCCTCATTCTATCTTACTTAATATCATATAAATTTGTATTTCGCTCCTTCTTACGGTCTCGGCAGCGGCGCGCCATCTTTAACGAAAACACAAAGATGCTGAATTGTGAAATTTTCTTGTGTAATTTCCACTCTTGTCCCCCGCCCGCTTTCTCCGCCGCTTCTTTAGCCCACCAGCCATACTTGAGCGCTATATTAGACTACCGCCAGCCAGCAGGCTCAAGTTAAGGGCGAGCATTGGACCATCTTATATTTGTCGTCTAAAATATTCACTTATAAGCTCAAATATAATTAAATGAAGTTTACAATGTTTGAAGGATATAAAAGAAAACAGCGTTATACCAAGTTTAACTATTAATAAATATTTATCAATGGGTGGATATATTTTTCTAATGTTACATATAACGTATTGTCTTAATAGGTTATGTTACATAACTCTGTGTATTATTTATATAAAAATACCATTACTTCTTATTCTTGCAAATTGTCTGCCAAATTTTCTTTATTTTTCTTACCCCATTAATGGTAATTATTTTATTGGTTTTACATACATTTTGTGTCTATTAGGTTGGTAGTGTTTAGGTGTTTTAGGTTGGTTGACTTGTCATATTGAATTATTTGAACACTTCTTCAGTATTTCATACGAACACAAAAAACGAAACATAAACTTATCGAATCCCTGCTGAATTTCATATCGTTGAGACGTACTCACTAATACATTTTCAATGTTGCCCTTAAACAAAAATAAAAAACAATTTTAAAAAGGCGTTCCATTTTCGAACGCCAATATCGTAGCTAACTCGCCGGTATACATATTAAACAGGGCATGAATACATAATGTAGATAGCGCGGGCGGGCTTGGCATCCATGCCGCGGGCGCGAGTCCTACAAGAAAATTAGTTATTAAAATTTCACTGACGCTCCGAAATTTATCTCGGGCGCTACGTACCGCGTTCGAGAGTTCTTGGTCGTTTTTGTTACGTAATTATTATCTACTAGCACTGATTCGCACGGATGTAATGTACTATACATTTAACTTTCATCTTGAATCACTCTATCTATTAAAAAAAAAACACATCAACATCCGTTGCGTAGTTTTAGAGATCTAATCATACATAGGGACAGACAGACAGTGGGACGACTTTGTTTTATACGACGTAGTGATGATGATATTGTTTTGAGAGATGACTTGTTCGATTTTTGATTCAGTTTTGAAGACGTAAGTTTTTTTTATTTGAGAAGGTGGGAAGCAGGAATTAACAAAATTTGATGACTCCGTGGTGCAAGTGCACCAAGGAATTCGCTTCGGCGTCGGGGATCGTGGGTTCGATTCCCACACGGGACGACTATTTGTGAGAAGCAAAGATACTTGTTTCGCATCTGGGTGATTGTCTGTGTGAAATTTATGTTTGTGAAACGTCTTTACAATACAGGTCAATGTTATCCTAAAGTAAGCGCAATGTTTTTTAAATGAAAAAAAAAAATAATTTAAACATTTTCTTACATTCAAGTGTATTAAATTGAATGGGATGATTTTACTTTTCATTTAAATCTAATAATATTGATGGAAGTTAGGTGTAAACCGATTTTTGCTAAGACATCTTCAATTGTTTTGTTGGTACAGCGTTGATATTCAATGTAACGGCTCAAATAGATCCTTTCTATCAATTAACAAAAACCACCTGGTCACCTCTGTGGGAACGGAAACGTGTTTTTCAAGAAATAACAGTTTCTCCAAACCTGTTCCAACCGGTTTCAAGACAATGGATGCGCACGACGGTCCGACTTGACTGGACAGCGGTCACCGTGGGAAAGGGTGTCGTCGCTTTTGGGTTATGAAGGGTCGATGGTTTTCTACGATTAAAGTTGAGTTAAGCATTTTTAGAGTTATTTTAATTTCAATGCTGACATTGTTGACGGTGGCGAGATTTGTCGGACAAAACACGTTCGATTAGTTTATATTTAATGTCTTGGGGTTGTATGATCATTTCTCAGGTCGCACAGACAAATTTGAATATGATTTCATATGGAGAAGATTTAAGCTGTAATAAACATTATATGTTTCCCTTTATCCTATAAAGATATATTTTAAAACTCATAGACGAATGTGGTATGCAAAGCATTTTGGCAGATTTGGTGCTTTTTTGTCTTTCTTTCTACAGCTAATATAATAATAGTATTCTTTAGAAATAGTTTTTTATTACCATAAGTTGATGTCATTCATTATTATGTGAATGAATACATATTAAAGAAGTGTAAACACTCACGTTCATCACAATATATTTTTCCAGTAGTCGGGATCAAACACACCCTCTGGCGAAAGATAACGGTTCACTACGCCAAAAGGGTCGTCAAATGTAGTTATGAAATAGATTAGCGTAACCACATCATACTTCAGATATTTTAGAAAAGTTCTTTTATTATTCTGAAGACCATAGTTCAAGTGCTACCAAATTAAGCGAATATTTTTATGGCTTATGTGAAACTTATCAGAGCCCAATTTTCAAAAGGTTGTCAACACATCTGTAACCCTCGGGTGTAGCAGGTGTCTATGGGTGGCGGTATTCACTTACCATCAGGTGAACCGTCTGCTCGTTTGGCAACTTTTCACATAAAAAAAAAGAACTTATATGTTTATGTCGCCCTTCGCACATATCTGCTTAGTTATTGGTTACCACGTGGAGCACCGTGAGTTAATTTGCCGTACGTGCTTCGAACGAATGGATTTTCGTGTTTGGCCGTATATAGTTTGCTGCTATATCATGTCTAGTCCATTCGACATGGGGGAAAAGAATAAAGTTAATTCGAAATCTATACACACCCAAGACCACGAGTCCGCTTGGTTGCGTAATCCGGAGGACGGAGAGTTAAACCGTCGCAGCGTCGAAAAACTTTTCGTCCATTTCTCTATACACATTTTTACCTTTCATCTTATGTGAAGAGAATAGCACTACAAAAGTTAATCATTTAAAATGTAAAATTAATTTAAATAAAAGAACGTAAATTAAAATTCGCTTTCACCTGCGTACGATGGACAAATATTAATTGATTTCATTTATGATTGGTTAACTGTATACGCTAACGATCAAGGTGTATCACGCGCTGTACAAAACGAAGACGCTGTTAAAGTTTTCCGTGCTACTTTCGCGGCTGTGTAGAAAGTTGTGCCGGAGCTCATTAAGGAGAGAGTAGGTTTACTACTCATGGAGCGTTCGGAACGCTGCGATTGGGACGCCGCGTCTATAGGCGCTTCCAACCCTCCAATGTCTCTACATTGGAGGGTTGGAAGAGAGACTACTTAGAGAGATACTTCAGTTGAAATTTGACATTGTGTAAGATACATATAAAGTACTAGCTGATCCGGCAAACGTTGTTTTGTGGAAATTAGTAAAATCCGTTCTTAGCTAACGTCTACTCGGCGTAAGGAATATTCCTACCAAATTTCAAGTCTCTACGCCGAGAGATGTCGCGATGAGAGAAAGTTCTTATATATATATATATATATATATATATATTATTTTACAAACACAGTCATATCGTTATAATTTTCGCTTTCCGCCACTATAACGCTTCATTCACATAATTAATTAATACCCATCAATACGAACAGGTATATACATGTAACCATTATGTTAATAATTGTGAAATTGTATTCAGATATATGTATATAATATAGTATATTATGTTATTGCCCATTCGATTACACAGAATTTTATCTGTGACTCATACGGTTTCATAGAACATTGCCTTGAACAGTTGTACTTTTGTATTTCGATCCAAGCATACAACGGTCTGCAACGAACTGCAACCTCAGGAGTGTTGTAGATGTCCTGTAGGGTGGTAAACATTGATTATCACATCAATTACCCACTCGATTGTCACCTTCTCATATAAAGAAGCAAGGTATTGCAAACAGGAAAAAAATCGTTCCATTTTTAAAATAAACGCCGCGTTCTGCAAGCGGCTTAAAAACGCCCCGTATCTAACATTTGCATTGGCCCGCGGATCTCGTGTCTATGGCCCGAGGCGTTTATACAGTATATATGAGATAACTATAGTTATGTACGCCTGTATTGACAGCTTGAATATTTATTGCGCGCTTTTGTTATCTGTGCCCGTGTCTTCGAACAGCATGTTGTGTTTGAAAACAAGATATACCCGATATAACACGGCGAGAATATTAACCGAACTCTGTTCCGCTAAAATATATTTTCTAAAGTATTGAGTACTTTATTGAATTTATAGGTACTTCTTTTTATATAATAATAGCATGTAAGTTGTCACGGATATCGTTTGGTTTGTATATAATTGGCAATGGCCCGCAATTATAAGCCAGTGTCTATATATGTATAAAACTTTCTTTTTTACTACCTTATAATAATAAATCGATGTTTAGGCAAACGCATGTCATGAATTCTTATTATATTATAGGCACGAGGTAAGTAAGTAAAGGAAAATTTCAAGATTACAGTTGATTATAATTCGGAAAAATTGTGTAAATTTTGCGGCAATGCAACTTAATAGGCAAAATATTTATTAATTTCCCCAAATTATCGAGTTCGCGTAAATGCGAACGTAATTTCGATGTCATATGATTTTCAATGCATTATACAGTATAGCCGCGCTTGATTCCGTGAACTAGTGTGTTAATCCACCTTGCAGAATATTCAATATGTCAATATTTTCGAATGTAAATATTATTTATATTTCCTAGGCATAAAAACGTTTAATTTTTTTCGTAATAGTCGTCACAAAAAAATCTCATACCCAAAAATGAATCACTCCTTCGATTACTGGTTTAACCAAACTAACGTAATTAAAGGCGGGAAGACGTTTCCGAACGGATTAATCATATAAAAACTATTTGATGGATCGCTTAAGAAACCGAAGCGGGCTCATTGGCCCGGCCCGCCTTCACCCAGGCCCCGTCGAGTTCCGTTCATCCACATTAATATAACTTGCCTCGTGATAAATTGCCGGCGAACCCAGCCTACACTTTCTTAGGCGAATTCTCCATATACAGGCCGTTGCAATTTTGGCGATCATAGAAAGTGTCACGTTAAACAAAACACATTTTCATCGAAATGTTTATAAACATGTGTGGATGAACTGTTTTGATGATCGCAAGTTTCACACAAGAAATTCAGTAAATTGGACTTTTTGAAGAAGGAAAATATAAAGCCTTGTAGACTCTTATATAAAAAAAGATGAAAGAACATGAAAGTCTCATTGGAACTAAGTTAAAATGTGAAATTTACCAGGAGTTCTTTCTCCAGCCTTTATCATATCTAGATAGCATCAGCACAATATATCAAACGTGTTGTTTTACGATTGACCACCTGCCTGATATTCTGTTTATGAATAAAAGGGCACACAAGTTATTATTCCGTGTAGAAATCGAACCAAAATTCGGCGCCGAAGCCATATCTTAGAAACCAGAGTCAACAAAAACTAATTCTTAATAAGTGATGTTTCTAAACAAACTCAAACTTTTAGTATAATTTCCTTTTCAAGCAAGAGCTAGTCTAGTTTGCGAGAACGATTATGCGACACCCTGTATACAATTTTCAGTCGAGTAATTACCGGGGAAGGAGGCCTTTTCTTCGCAAAAAACCTTCGCACGTTCTTAGCGGCACGTCAGGGGCAGGCTTTTCCACACGGATGTAAGCACGCACACGCAGACAGCCTGTATTTGTGTTAGCTAGCGTGGATGTGATGGATACACGGGGGAGATTTTCGCGGTTTTTGTCGCTATGAAGAATTGACGAAGAATCTCGTCGATTAATTCTGCCAACGGTTTTATTAAACCGCGAATCGTTTTCGAATCATTTCTCTCATGTTATAATCACGTGGAATTAAAGCAGATATCGCTAAATTGCGAGTTATAAGAGATCATGATTAAATTTATTACTTTGATTCTGTTTCTTAAATCGTTTTAGTTTTATATAAATTGAAATAATCGTAATTGGCAAATATGCCACGCATCCGCATATAAACGCTGCATGGGCAGGTCCGTCCGGGGTAGTGCCACGACCTCATAGAAGGCTGGCGTAAAGTGGGGGTAGTGATTGAGGTCACCTTTGCAACCCTATGGGTGTTTCAATTGCCCTTGGGCGGTGATTATCACTTACCATCAGGTGAATCGCCAGCACGCTTGCCATCTTATGACATAAAAAAAAAATAAAAAATATGTAAGAATGTATTTGGAAGTCAAAAAAACAAACATGTCTAATTTTTCAAAAATTGTTTAGCTTTTTTTAAACTTTTTTGTTTTAATTTGTGTTTATATGCCGTTGAAAACTATTTTATTTTAATTAATGAACTGACACCAGTCGTTTTATTTATAAGGAGTTCACTGATATGAAACTAGTATTGAGTTTAAAAAATTTTAGTTATATACCTATCCTTTACCAACTCGACTTTTTTTATGTGAGTAAGTGGCCTACGAGCTGGCGCTTCACCTGATGTTAAGTGATATCCGCCGCCCATGGACATTTGCAACACTCGTAGGGTTGCAAAGCGTTGCCACTTTTAAATAAGGCGTACCCCGGCTACCTCACTCACCAGACGAAACGCAGAGGTGTAACACTTCTACTTTACGCCGGACTTCTGTGAGGTTGTGGTACTTACCCGGACGGACCTGCCCATTCGTGCAACAGTGTTGCTTGGCCCTACCGCCGCAACCGTAATGATAAATGTAAAAACACAATATGATTGATAAGAATTTATAATATTTCACAGATATTCAAAATAAAAAAAGATTTTTATTAATATGTGCACATTGAAAAAAAAAAAAAAAAACGTTTTAGATGTTTTTATAATTAATTTTATAACTCTTGTTCGATTTAAAGCTATAATACCTATATATTAAATGTATTATACCTTAACAATTATTTTAATTTCTTAAGTTTAACTTTGCATTTCTAAACGAAAACAGAAATCTGAAAGCTTAATAAACGGAACTAAGTACAATATTGCGTCTTAGAATAAACATTCTCCAACATCCCCAGCCATAATTTAATTATTTACCCATAAAATTCCCTTTTGGCACGTTACACTGAATTATCTCGTAAGATTATCTCAAAACTCTTATAAGTGCGAATAATAATAAGTAGTAGGGGTGAAGTGGGGGGGGGGGGGGTACTTTGGGCCTGGTGGGGGTGAAGGAAGGTTCGTTAGCGAGCCCTAATGCCGGCAGACATTAATCATTCCTTTCATAAAGAGTGGGGCTCCGTAGATAAATAAGTGTAGTATGTGTTTTCTTAGGGTACCCTTCTTGAGAATTCGTTGGATTTGTGTGGATACGACATCTGCGAAACGAACACTATATTCGTGAGCTCTAAAGGGTTTTCTCCGTCGAGATGTATCACGTTTAGTAAATATCGTAGACTGAACATTAAAATATCATTTACATTAATTTAATGATCTTTTGATGCTTCTATTTCGATGATTATATTTCGACGAAACAAAAAGTGTACAATAAATTAAGAAAAATTTCTTATGAATTTTAAACTAGCTACCACCCCCCCCCCCCCCCCCCCCCCCAGTTCCGCGCGGGTGCACTGTATTATACGCATAAATTTTCCTCTTGAATCACTCTACCTAGTAAAAAACCGCATCAAGATCCCTTGTCTAGTTTTAAAGATCTAAGCATAAATAGGGACAGACAGACAGCAGGATGATTTTGTTTTATACTATGTAGTGATCTATGTACATATACTTGGCATAAAAAACGTCGCTTGCTTGTATATTGACAATGTTTTATTTCGTAGATGAGAAATTGTTAGTTTTATAACTTACTATTTGTTCATTAATCCGCAAGTTTCTAACGCCGTTTCGCCGGCGTAGCAAGGCAGCGTTGCCACATAATTATTCATCTTAAATTGCACACGTATGTATGTGTGTCTCGGCTCGGGAAAGCGTGTGCGACTGAAATTACGGAACGGCGCTCCTTAAGAAAGCTGCCACGCCGGGTAAATTTCGGAATTCGTTAAAACGCCCACTGGCGGAAGTTTCTGCTCTGTTTTGTGATGTACGACAAAAATCTCACGTTGATGGAGCGTCTATGGTAGCTTTTGAGACGGGTCGCTTTGGTAGAGAAATCTCACGACGGTAGAGCAAGCTGGCGTCTATTGTAGAGTTTGAGACAGGTCGCTTTGGTAGAGTTCAGCATAGCCCGCTATGGTGTTCTAAGTATCATCGTATAGTTTAGCACCAGTTTAAGTTAGTAGAGTTTTAGATAAGCCGAATTATATTTTTATTTATTCTAAAAGACGTCGGGGTGGTTTATCAGATGCGATACGATTTTATGATATACATGGAATTTACATTTTGATATTATTAAATCGTTTAAGGTGGCGGGCATCGCTGAGATGTAACTTTGATTAAGTTGATTCATTCCTATGGACAAATATGTATATAGAGTAAATCAATATACGACTTAATAAAATGTTTCAGCGCTTTTATATACGTTAAACTTAAGCTATATATTTTAGTAAGTTAATATTTTAAGATCTAAGTTGCAAGCTAAAAAACTTGATGCGAAATGTAAACCAGAATAGTGCGGGAAAAAAATTTTAACCACATTTGAGGGTCAGAATTAGTTCGTAATAGGCGATGGTGCTTTTCTCGATCTTTTCGAATCTCAGGTATTAGTTAATCATCAATATCATCATCATCATCATCACCCCACCATCATCACCACCACCATCATTATCGCCACCATCACCACCATCATCACCACCATCATCACCACCATCATCACCACCGTCATCACCACCATCATTACCACCACCATCATCACCACAATCTTCACCACCACCACCACCATCGTCACATTCACCATCATCATAATCATCATCACCACCATCATGATCATCATCATCATCATCATCTTTTCAACCTTTTTGAGTCCACTGCTCAACACAATATAGGCCAACCTACAGACCACCACAAAGCACGGTCTAGAACCACCTGCATCCGTTGACTTCCCGCAAACTGATAAACTACTTTGATTTGATAATGAGGAATAGTAATTTAACATAAACTGTATATTTAAAATGATGCTTGGGCATTGCATACCACGAGATAAACTGCTAAAAGTTAATTTATAAAAGGTAACAGATATTTGTCAGCAGATAACAAGGTGATTATTGGATCAGGTCGAGTTTTTAACATTTATCTTTGGCTAGTACTACGAATACTGGATACGCTTAGTAAGAACTTCTACAGCTCTCTCAATACGACGATCACTTCTGTGCTACTTGTAGCATGCTCAGCTGCGTTCACTTATCTCAGATTCGATAGTTTTAAATTAAATTAATTCAAATTTTTAAAGTGAAAACTTCTTTAGGCGCGTTGGGCACTTTTTGGGTGAATAAAAATTATGGGACTCGCGTCATCGAACGCATTCCATGAGTTAAATGTATACTGTGTATAATTATGTGTGTATCGTATGTGTGCATATACAGGGTGGTTTTTCTAAGTGTATCCATTTTCTTTAATTAAATTCTAGAGATAAATAATGTTTTATAAAAAATGATAAATATTTAAAATCACTGGTAATTAATTAATTACATTCATTTGAAGTTATCTCAAAATGTGCGTGATTTATGGGCAACAACATTTATTTTACGCGCATTATTCATAACTAACACGCACACAAGTTCGTTTCAAAAGTATACGACGCATTTATGAAGGACTACCGCAATGTCAACAAGTTCTATTTTTTAGGTAGTAGAATGGGAATTTTTTGTTTCAATAAACGATTATACTACCAATTCTGAACCTTCTGTGTGTTTTCGGCGCCCTTAGAAAAGCCACCCTGTATAGAATTAAATATTATACAATTTTATTTTTGATGTTGTTTTATGTTTTCACTTCTATCGACAGTTCCCATGAGACTGCCTGTTTATTGAGTTTATTTACTCTTGCAGACAAGAAGATATGTGGACGTGGAGTAGTAGCTGAGTCTCCTGATGAGTAGTAAGAATAGGTGAACAATACGCAATAAGCTGCGAATAGGGATGTCGATTAAAAGGACATATGAGTTTTATACAAACGAGTACTATTAACTTACAATACAACGTCGTACTTGCTTGTAATTGTACATTTATTATATCTGTATTGTTCGCAAACGAATGTTCCTGTTCATTGTAGCAAGAAAATTGCTGCTCGAAAACTGGGGTAAATAAGTTAAGAGATGTCAACTTGTCCTTTGCAGTGCGCCGTTTGCATTGTAAGAGTAATTCGTTCATTACGTAACTGCTTTTTTGTTGTATGATTAAATTAAAAAAAATATAGGAAGCAAACTGAAGCACCTCAATAAATTGTGAGGTTTTTTACAATATATTATATCTTATCCTTTAAACGAGCAATTTAGTATGTGCGTAGATTTGGGGGCGAAAAATCGATCTAGCTAGGTGTCATTTTTAGAAAATGTCATTTTATCCCTGGTTTCAGGGAATGAAAAATATCATTTTAATTTGACGCAAAATTTCGCTGCAAAAGAGAAAATGTTATAATAGCTCGGTCGGTAATCGGGTGGCCCCAAAACAGACGGCCGCGGCTCGTATCACGGTCATTTACACACTTTTTTTCGATTCCAGATCATTGCTTTCTTTATCTTTTATTTTTTGTCCATTTGTTATTTTGTTTTCTTGATTTTACGCGAATATTATACATTTTAAAAATTAAAATTAAAAATCCATAATGTAGTTTCATTTAATACATTTGTTATTTTGTTATTTTTTCCCTTTTTTTTTAAAAGTTCTTTCTTTTGTGAAAAACACCAGTTCATATTTTCTTATTATTACGTCGGTAAGATCGAAAAATATTATGCATATTTCATTACTTAGTAATTTGTATCTAAAAGCAATTTCCAAAATACACGATTTACCAAAAAAAAAAAAAACAAACCGAGCAAAGCTCCTCCAGGTACTGTTTATAGATATACATATAATATTTAGATATGAGGTTTTATATACATCAAGTATGAGTAAAGTTTTTTTTTTGCTTCTTCATTGGGTACCTACTACTTTTGCTGCCATTGCTTGAACTCTTCTCTAAAATAAAAAACAAAACCGCCCCTACACCACCCCGCACCGAGGGGGCGTAGTCTACGTAACGACGTCGAAAATTTCCACTTTCACCTGAGGAGCACAAAGAAAATTCCAAGGAGCCTTTTACTCACCCGTGTTTGGCTGAGAGATTTAATTAAAATGTGGAGTTGCCCCCATTCCGGCGCAGGCGGGGGGGCGACAGGCGAGGGGGGGGGGGGGGGGTGAATGAAGAAATATCGCTAAGAGGGGGGCCCGCCTAAGTTTTTGGGGGCAAGGCAAACATTGTATTAACATATTATTTAGATATCCCGCCGCCTTCCGTGGCTGTGTGCGTTTTCGCGTACGTTAGGCCTGCGAGCTCCTCGTTTCGTCATGATCGTCGCGTCTGATCCGCATCGCCTTACCTCCTTTTTTCTCTTTTTTTATGTGAGAAAGTGGCAAACGAGCTGGCGGTTCACCCGATGTTAAGTGATAGCCGCCGCCCGTGGACATTTGCAACACCCGTAGGGTTGCGGATGCGTTGCCACCTTTTAATGAAGGGGGCCCCGGCTACCTCACTCACCAGACGAAACGCGGAAGTATAACGCTTCCACCTTGCCCCGGTCTTCTGTGACGGTTAAGAGAGAACGATTGCTTTTTGTTTTGGTTTTAAACTCCCGTTTGAAACACTTTACTTTTTGTTTTGGTTTTAAATTCCCGTTTGAAAAACTTTACTTTCACTGTTATTTATTTTATTCTGATTTACACAACAAGAACTTAAGGCACGAGTATCGTGATATCTAGCAATTTTGTTGTGTTTGGATTTAAGTTAATAGTTTATAGGAGCCTTAGCCACCGTTAGCTTTAACGGTGGTAGGGCCACGCAGCAGCCTCGGCTGTTGCACGAATGGGCAGGCTCGTCCGGGTAAGTACCACGACCTCACAGAAGACCGGCGTAAAGTGAAAGTATAATACGCTCGCGTTTCGTCTGGTGAGTGTGGTGACCGGAGCCCAATTTTCAAAAGGTTGTCAACGCATCTGCAAACCCTCGGGTGTAGCAGATGTCTATGGGCAGCGGTATTCACTTAACATCAGGTGAACCGTCTGCTCGTTTGACAACTTTTAACATAAAAAAAAAGCCGAAGCCAATAAACCCTAACCTTCTACTGTCTCTCACGAACCATGTATAATATTAGCGTAAATACAGGAAATCATTAAATTAAAAAAGGAGTTAGAATTTTACTGCTTCGTTTATAGGTACCCTGTAAACTAATGTTCGTAGCCATCGACTAGAATAGTTTACTAGTGTCATATCTAATATGACATTTCGAATAGTTGGAATTTAGCAAAAACTTTTGTCTGTTGTAGTACAAAAATATTTATATTTTTATCTATATTGTACAAATTGTTATTGGTCGATAGAGCCGTTACGCATAAGTCAGTTACAGTCTCCACTCAAAAGGTTGTAATGATTTGGAAAATGTTATAAAGATCTGTTACATTTTAATTTTGAAAATTTATGTTGAAGTCTCTTAACATTGTTGATGTATTATTAATTGTAAGATTGTAAGATAATGATTCATTAAATGTTTTTAAAAAGAAATTACGATCTCTTCTGAATTAGAGTGCATATGAATTAAAAATGAATTTTTTTTCCACTTTTATATCTTTTCATAGAAATTTACTTAAAATGTATAACTATTTTTATAGTATTAATTCTTCGGTTAAATTTTATTTTTGTTTTACTTTTATTGTGTTGTGTGTAACTTATATTGTGTATACCTACCTATAAGAACCTATAAGGCATTGATGTAAGAACAAAACCTGTAACTAAAATTTATACATATAAATGTAACTAATAACAAATACTTGCTGTTGGTGTACCTTACTAAATAAATAAATAAATAAAGATAAGAAGCTCCTGATGAAGAACTAGATATTGTTTCAAACAGATATTTTGATTTAATTATTATACACAACACTTTATAAATTTTATTCTCAACTCTGTTCTTACTAGCTAACTAGTTCTTATGCCACGATAATTCACGCAGCATTCTACTTTCACGAACTGTATGAACTAAACTCATACGTGGCATGACTAGAGTGATTCAATCGATTATTATGAAATCTTCAACCGAAAGGGGCAAATTTTAAAACGTAAATTTTCAGCTTTTGAAGTTTTCAACCGAAAGGGGCTGAAACGCAAATTTTCAGCTTTTGAAGTTTTATCGGGTTAAACTGGAGATAAGCGAAATAACGACTAAGGAGAATGCAGTTTCGCCGAAGTTAAATGATCACGGCGGTCCGTGGACATTTACGGCGCCCGTGGTGTGGTGGCAACGATTAAAATATGGCATTCATCACGCCCCCATATTCCCCATATATTATTGACCTACTAGAACATATTGCATGATCTTTTAGTCATTTAGTGTAAGAACAACCAAACCATTCTATAAAAAATAAACAATTCTAATAACATGTTTTTTTTAATCAGTGGATTTGATCACAAATTTAGACTAGTTCACAAATTAAACGGCAATGAACTCTGAGACCGTATATTTATTATTTTTTAATTATAAAAAAAAATTACAATATACTTAGCATAAAGAGTGATAGAATATACAATATATAGGTTTGCAGAGCACCAGTTATGTCCAGGCTGATCAACAATGAATTCTTAAACAGATAAACTTAAAAATGTTCAATTTTGGTTTTGACTATGTTCCTTATATTTTTTTTACATTCACGCGTACGCTACCTATTTTTATTTGAGAAGACTGAGCCTTGATGACTCAGGCTCATGCTTCGTGGCAGTCTGTGGGGAGTCCTTTGTTCAGCAGTGGACTCAAACAAGCTGAAAGATGATGATTGGTGCCTCTCAGGTAACTCGGCCACTCGACCATCGTGATATCGGTCATATATTGTATTTTTTAAGAAATGAATCGTCTTTAATAAGAAGTGTCCATCGTCTAAGTTTCTTTGACAAGTTCCTAATTTTAAATTTTATTATAGACTAGCTGCTGCCCGTGACTACGTCTGCGTAAAATAGGCTGAAGGCGTAACATTCAGACAGAAAGGCAGATATACATAAAATATGTATACAGATTATAGCCTATGTGTTATTCTAATATATATAAGCTATATTATTGTAAAGTTTCATTAAAATCCATTCAGTAGTATTTGCGTGAAAGAGTAACAAACATCCATCCATACATACAAACTTTCGCCTTTATAATATTAGTAAGGATTAACACATATGCTACATTTTGGATTTCAGCAGATCTGAACACACCAACGCTTCAAGACTTCATGACGCGGTCAGCGTTTGCTACGTGGACCGGAATAAAATTGATAACTTTTGAGTTGACGGTAGTCCGACTTAACACTGACATAAGGACCTCAAACAAAAGACCGGTCTGGGAGCTTAGAATTAAAATAAGCCACGATAAAATCTGTAAATTAGTTTTGTTAAATTGTGTAAAGTTCACGTAAATAAGAGAAACTATTATAGGAAATGTATGTTTTGGATAAATAAGTTTGACTATAAACATTAATATTTTTAATAACCTACGATAAAATCCATAAATTAATATTGTCAAAATGTGTAAAGTTCACGTAAATAAGAGAAACTATTATAGGATATGTATATTTTGCATAAATACGTTTAAGTATGCATACTTATATTTCTTTAATATGGTAGCATCACGCAGCTCCTGATCTTGAATGATCAGATCCAGCTAAAAGACCTTGAAGAAGACCAGGTGAGCGAGGTAGCCGGGGCCCACTTTTTCAAAGGTCTGCAACCTATTTACAACCATCCCTGTCTTGTAGATGGCTATGGGCGGCTATTATAACATAATATCCGGTGAATCGTTTCACTTAAAAAGATACAATAAATACAAAAACTCCTCAAACTTGCGCGTGTACTAGTCGTACTGACAAACTTAGTAAGAAAAAGTTTTGCCACTGAGACCTTTAATACTCACTTATAATAATGTGCTATTTTTACTACCAAATTTAATATTTTTATAACCACAATAGCCGTGAGAGCTCAGTGTCCGTGCGTTGGGTTTTAATTTAATATAGTTACTTGCAATTTTAAATACTGATTTATCTTCTCAACAGCGAGCGAAAACAGCTTATTTTCTAAATAAAAAAAAAGTATAGTTATTCGGAGACACGCGAAATCCGCCAATCCACAGTGGGATCGCGTGGCGGTGTCCACAGTGGTATGCTATGCCCTGATACACCTGATGCCGTTACGTTACTCTTTTTAACTACCAAACGACCTATCGTTGTCTTAACAAGACAGCCACGGTACTCGTCCGGACGGGACCCGAAGCGTCCACACGTTATCCGGTCACCGATGGCTCCCCGCAGTAGCCGTTCAATTAACCCGTTGCGGTCGAAAAAACGGCCCGCCGCGGCTGCAGCAGATTAACGGTGTTGCCCGGATAATCAGCGCGCTCACCGGCCCCGGGGCGCTTGTCCGGCGGAAAAAAGGGCGCCGCGCTAGAACGGAGACGGCTTCAAAGTCAAATTCAAAATCGAAATTTCTCCGTTCAATATAGGCTTTATTTAAGCTCTTATTTAACGTCAACAAGTCCTTTTCATTATTATTTCATTATTACATCTTAATATTTTTTTTTATAACTATTATAAGATTATTATATTGCTGTATATGGGTCAGTACGGCATCGAATCGAGCTACCATGAAGCATGAAGGTTAGCACTGAAAATCAGCGCTGTGTTGGGATGTTGACTTCCGGCACAGCATAACGCTTAGTGCTGACCTAATTTACCGATAATAGGGCGTACAATTCTTTTCTTTTAAATTGATTTATTTTTCTTTTATTTTATATCGCCATAGTTTTTTGTATGTGCAGATTTTTTTTTTGTTTTCTTTCCTCTTGCGTGTATTATTTTAATTTTTTTTGTTGTGTGCGTCCGGTTTTGGTGAGTAAATTTATTTTTCTCTTTTCTATTCTTTTTTTTAACGAAAAAACAAAACCGACTTTAAATATCTCGCTCTGTATTCATTTTATTTGATTGATTTTCAGCAGTTTCCTAAGTATCTCCGGAGCCCAATCGATCCCAAAATGGAAAAAAAAAGAATCATCAAAACCGGTCCACTCAATCGAAAGTTCTGAGGTAACAAACATAGAAAAAATACAGTCGAATTGAGAGCCTCCTCCTTTTTCGAAGTCGGTTGAAAAAAAAACTATCACCGGTTGCTAAAGTAGACCTGACCAGAGAAGAACCGGCAAGATACTCTGCTTGTTGTCTCTGCTTAGGGTTCCGTACCCGAAGTGTAAAACGGGACCCGATTACTAAGACTCCGCTGTCTGCCTGGCTGTTTATCCGTCTGTCACCAGACTGTATCTCATGGACCGGGATAGTTGGACAGTTGAGTTTTTACAGATGATGTATTTTCTTTTGCCGCTATAACAACAAACACAAAAACACAGAATGAAATCAGCAGCAACCAGGGTACTTGTAAGTGCGGATTGAGAGCTTCATTGGAGACGTGTCCTTTAACCAAAAAACAAGCGATAAAAGCGCTTGACTCACCTGATGGTTATTACGATTTAATCTTAGATGGTAAATTCAATTCAGTAACAGCCTCACCACACTTGCCTTGAGACACTCACGTTATATTTGGACGGGTAAACTGACAAACTGTTCCACTCCTGTGCTGACCTCTTTTGTTGTACGCATTACGGAAGAGGAGGTGGACCTTTTCATAGTTCTCGTTTTCGCGTTGAAAGGATGCCTTGATTATGAAAGGAAGAAAGGAAATAAATTCATTTACCAAAAAAGGATGCACACAACAAAAAAATTAACAAAAAATAAAAGAAATAAAAAAAATTAAAATAATACACACAAGAGTATACACATAATGAAAACAAAAACAAAATCTGTACATAAAAAAACTATGGCGATATAATTTTTTTATTAAAAAGCGATTAAAATATTTTTCCAGGTTTCAGGTCTTCAGGCGTGGGCCTTTTGCTCTGTACCACGCACCTCTGTGACTGGAAGCGGAGACTATATCTGATGAAGATGACTCTTTCGGTTCTACTCTTTAAATATGTATAATTCGGCTTTACTCTTTGTTTTTTTTTCGATGTGAGAAGGCGGCAAACGGTCAGGACTTAAGTGCTCTACATCTACAATACATGTGAGGGTGCAGTGTTGTCAACCTTTCGAGAAAGTGGAGCCGGATTATCTCTTACTCAGCAGACGAAAGGCGAAAGCTTATTCTTTAATTTCACGCCGCTTTTCTGTGAGGCCACGGTACCTTCGCCTGACGAGCCTGCCCATGCATGCAACAACAGAGGCTTCCTTTAAACTCAATTAAGTTTAAATTCTTGAGTGGGGAAGTGAAATTCTTGGTAGGAAGGGCCCCGCAAGGTGGACGGACGACCTAGTAAAGATCGCAGGGAGTCGATAGATGCAGTCTGCTACCGACCGGTCGAAGTGGAAGTCAATGGGGGAGGCTTATGTTCAGCAGTTGAAGTCCTACGGCTGATATGATGATGATGATGAAGTTTAAATTATTACGAAAGTGTTCAGGCTAGCATATATGAGTTCATACGAAAATGCTATCAACGAAATGTGAATCAAACGCATATTAGGAAGGGTTGTTTGCTAAAGAACGCTTTTTACACGGGGATTATAAAATCCGTTTCCACACTAATCTACCGCACCCCGTGTTCTTACAATAAATCACGTAACGGCTAGGCGCCACTTAAAAAAGCATTTTCCTCTTCACTCCACCCGCCGTAATGAACACTCAGCGCCCCCTACCGGACAACTGTTGCTGCTTCGGGGGATTTTTTGCACGCCCCCGTGCCGCCTTTTTGCACAACACGGGACTGCGTTGCAGTTGAGTTTTTACATCGCCAATTTCAGCTTTCACACGAGGTACGTTCCGTCCCATTGTCGTTCGTTCAATCGTTTTGATATGAAGTGTTTCATTAATTTAAATTGGCTTATTCCACTTGGTTTTTCGTGATGCAGAAATGGTAGCGTAGGAACGATTATTAAGTATCCTTAGTATACATAGAGTTTTAGAGTTATTTTTAGATATTCCGTCAATAACAGTTGTAATATTATGAATAAAAAAAATGTTGGAAAAGACGTATTCGATTAACTAAAATAAAAAAATCCGGTGGTCTTTCCGAACCGTTACTACCTGAGAAACTTCAAGAAGAGAGCATACTCTCTTCTTGAAGGTGTTGCAGTTGTTAATGGGCGGCTGTGACCACTTACCATCCTGCTCCTTTGCACCTTTTCTCCATAAAACAATTGTTATGTTGCTCTAACAGTTTTAGCTTTTAAATAAAGTATTGTTACTTTGTTATAATATTATTTTTATATAATACCTAATAAATTTGGAGGTGCACGATTGTTATTGTTATAAGCGGGTTCTTGCACAACATAAGGTAATCCAACTGCTCGGTTTCCGTTTTCTATTTAAAAAAATCAATATTCTAGTATTAGGATTCGCCTTAACAAACTGATTGACCAGTCAATATCGACTTTGATAGGGTCTTATATTTATTAAAGTAAATCTTTAAGATGAAACTAACTTTGAATGTGTGATTAAATTTCTAAATTTCTTATTTAACACAATAAGTTCATAACGGTTTTATGTAATAAGTGTTTTTCTTTTTATATTTTCATCCATCGAAAATTTAAATTTTAGTTGATTAACTATGGTGCTATTCATTCATAGATGGCGCTAACTATACCATACTTCCAAATCCCTTCACTTGCTGGCGTTGAGCGCCAATGTAGCGGAAATTAAATTCAGACGTCGACATTCGCCACTCCTCCATTCGAGCCGAGATACGCTCGCAAAAAAAACTCAATAAAAACGCACTGACCCAAATCCAATATTGCGCAAAAAGTCCCCGTTACGTTGCGAAAACGAAACGGCAGAAAAAATCGCCACCGCCCCAACCCATCTCACTTACGAGCCAATGAAGCGAGCAAATAAGCGAAAAATCCGCTCCGCTGTGGAAAAAAAGATAAATGGGAAACGGGCGAAAAAAGGTGGAAAAAAAATGCGGGTAGGGAACCGTCACTCGTTGGAGTTCGGCCGCGCGACTCGTAATTGTGAGAGGTCGGAAAAAATAGCGAGCACTCTGCGCACGAAACCGGGTTCTCTACACGCACTATTGACTAGGATTTTTTTTAGAAAGGACGAAGCAAAAGAAAATACTAATAAGAAATATTTATTGACCGAGAAAAACGCAAACGTACACAACGAACAAAAAATTATACTAATACTTATTACAGTACAATAATTGGCAATACGAAATTCAAGTTTAAAACTATGCTAAGTTAAATTTCAAAATTTTCACAAACGACGCCCATACTAAGTTTAAGCACGCCATGTTGATTGCACGTGATTAATTAGGTCGAATTTAAATATTCAGTATAACGTTATTAATTTATAAATTTTGCTTTTCTGAAATAATTAAAATTAAGCTATGCTTCAGCTACTTTTTCTTTTTAATACTGGAAAAAGTTTTTAATAATAGGCGTTGAAACATAAGGTAAAAGAAAATAGTTGCAGGACGATGAAATATCACACGAAGATAAAAAATATTACGTGCAATTATTACCTTTAATTGACATTTTTTAAAATAAAAATATTACAATAATAAATATATTTGAATACGTTCAACGGAACCCTAGTGCTGAAACCAAGCTGAAGAGTGAAATGAATACGGAATTCATATTGAAAGCTTTTTAAAACGCCACGAGAGCGTGCCGCTCGATTGAGGGATTAGATTCGATTCCGTCTGTTTGTGCTGTCAAACAGATTTTTTTTTCTTTCACATGTTGTCGTCACAATGGAAGCGGTATTTTTTGTGTTTTAATTGGGACAATATTGAGCGTGGGTGTGGACAAAAATCAAAAATGAACTCTTTGTTATTAAAAAAAAAACAGTTTTTCTTAATATAATATACTCTCCATCTCTTGCAACTTAATTGTATTTATTTTCATTGGTACAATGTAAAAGGTAGTTCAGCTACTCACCACTGTTCAATCATTTTGATAGAGTGCCAAAATAAATTTAATTTTATTAATAACTGAATTGGTAAAAAAAATCATTTCTCAAAAATTATAATGTTGCTGGTAAAATTACAAACATTATGAACTTTACTACTTACCAAACACATTTATTTCTTATTGGGCATAATAAAAAGTCTAGTAAGATTGTTTATTCATATTAGGCAAAATGTTAAAATCTATTTAAAGGAACGAAACAAAGTTAATACATTCTTCCATTTAACATAGAAGAGAAAGTGAAAGATAAACAAGGTATAATTTCCTACAAAGATAAATATTTATTGTATAATTAAAATGGTTACCATTATGGCCAGACAATCATTACTAACTCTATCGACCACGAGATGGCGTAACATATTTTTGGTGAACATAAATATTATAGTTGCAGCGTCAAAATATTACTTCAGTTTCGTATTTTTTTTGCTTTTATTTTTTATTGGCCAAAAGGTTAATTTGATAAAAACAAATAAATAATCAGTTTGGTTTTTAACTTTCCCTCGATAGATGGCGATATGGGCATTCTAATTCGCTTCTTATAAGAAAAGTAGATGTTTATTTAGTTCGTAATAATCAATGATATCACGAGTATAGTTATTTTTAAAGTGTATAATTTTATTTGCAATAAAGTACAATGCATTTTTAAAATTTATAAATTCGAGCGTAATATTCTTACATTAATTATTCCATATACAAAATCATGGATTTTGAAATAATTAACTCTGGGGGGTTTGTGTAAATTGAGTTAAAAGTTTTCGTTGTTTCTTTCGAAATTTGTCCAAACTGCTCTCATTTTCCTGCGGCAGTGAATTTCACTTTTTTGTTTACACCCCAAAATAAGGCCTAAGAAAAGGCAAACTTAATGCCAATAAGCATTCTCTTCCAGTCAACCCTGTGTGCTGTTATATAGATATGTCATAAATCTTGAGTCTGTTGTCCAAGCCTTCATTAATATTAAGAATGTATGATATAATGAATAATATGAATATAATGAACAATATAAAGAACAATTTTCAAATAATAGGTGAAATCTCATAGTACCGATAATGATCGTACTCATATATTAACTCAAAAGTATACAAATAATATACATGATTGGCAATATCGGCCATAGACATTCTTTTACGAAATTTCAAATTGAAAACGTCCATTTGATAACAGACTTGCCAAATATAACATAATAAATTAAAATGAAGTGGGATCCTACAAAAATAAACAACAAAACGTAACACGAGCGAGTCCTGAAGCAAAAAAATTAATCACGAAATTCGCCGAGACGTAACTAATTTCTACATTTCACGTCATAAACCCTCTCTGCAGACTATGGAACTCGGTTAATTCCGCTACACCTGCGATTTTTAATATAAAAAGAGGGGGAAAAAAACTCACTTCCTTCACTCGCCCGGAAAATGGGAAACTCCCGAAAATAATTACGGATCCGTCCGCAGCTCCGATACGTTTCCATTAATATTAAAAACTTTAATGAAAAAAATATTAAAAGGATCCCTCAGAAATTTATCCTTTTTTCCATTAGGCGGGAAGCGGGACTAGAGCCAGCTGTGGAGTAGTCAAATCTAGTATGAATGTTCAAAATAAATTCACATTTTTATTGACATGGGAGCTGGTGGTTCACCTGATGTTAAGTTATAACTGCTGCTCACAGACGAGAATGACAGTTGAGGGTTTTAATGAGCTTGAAGACGGCGCGCCCTGGCTACCTCACTCCCTTCACTTTCACTTTTGATTTAACTATGGAGTTGTACTGAAGAGCGAAATAAAGTAATGAGCTATCGACTTTAACTACACTTTATTATAGCTTAAGCCTTTTAATTAGATTTCTTTGTATTACCCTTTCTTTTATTAATAAAGGTCCCAATCACCCATGAAATCATGAAAGAATATTTATTTGACACATTAATGATATAACTGACATCATTATTAGCAGTAATAATAAAAAAAAATAAGGAGCAATAATTATGTTATGATTAAAGAAGACTTTTATTGTAGTGTATGATATTTTAATATCTCCATAGTTTCTCTTGTTTGTAAGAAAGTACAGTCAACGTAAAACATAAATAAAAAAAAAACATTTATTAATTATGATGAACACACATTTTTATGATATAGATAAGTTACATTAACATCAAATAAAAATAAATATATACATAACATTGGCCTCAAGAGTTTATTTTATGATTGTATAATAATAATAATAATGAGTTTATTGGGTACAAAAAAATGAAAAACATGTAATCAATGTATGTATGTATTATAACATATATATAACATATTGACTACCGATTGTCATAAAACATAGCTATGACCTTTTTAAATGTAAAATTTATAAAAAAAAAATATGTGTGTACTTATCTACGCACTTAAGAAGTTATACTTAGCGTAAAAAAAGAAAAATAACTAAGAAAATTATCCCGTGTGCCAGTACTCTTTGTGTCTGTAAAATACATTAAACGCATTTGATAACGGTTTAATTGAATAACTTGGTATTATAGGTAAATGTCGAAAAGTCGTTATTGGTTGCCATGGTAGGTATACCGAGAAATTGGCCACCTTTACCAACCAACTTCTTCATGTCGATTTTTGGCGCGAGAAACGTAAAAAAATTAAGTATACCCTCAAATTTTTTTTCAGACGCGGCAAAAGAAGTATAAATAAGACGAAGAATCTCCTGTTTGACACTCATGTTCAGTCAGTCTCGTTTGAAAGCGAGTGTACATCGCATTTGGACCTTTTTCTTTTCATCGTAAAAATAAATATTTTAATCCGCGTACGTACCTTGGCTCGTAGTAGGCCAATTACGAGTTGAGAGTGCGCACCCTCGCTGCTTGAGGGACTGCAGGGGGTGACTTTTTATATCTTACCCTATGTTTAAGGATTTGATGTATGTACCAGGCAACGCTTTAATCGAGTTACTTAGGTAGCTCATTTTTTGCAGCCTCAGTGTATTCAGGATTCTTTTAAATCCTATCTAACCCTGTTGGCTTAGTGAATAATGAACCCGTGTCTTGTGTCTGAATATGTGGCTTTGATTCCTACTCTTGGAAAAATATTGCCCGATGAACGTAGTGTTTTTCTAGTATCTGGCTGTTTATGTGCCTATAATATGTGTTTATATACAAAAGAAAAGTATGTTTAAGTATGTTTATAAGTTACCTAGTACAAGTCTCTCTTTTGGAACTAGATAACTCTGTGTAAAAACATGCCCGGAAGATAAGTAATTATGTATTTGCTTTATCTATTTTTCAGAATTCTATATCGGTATGATATATTACTGAGGCCAGACATTATTTACATTTACAATACAGGATCATTTTAAACGATCATAATTTATAAACTTGGTAGTTGAGTACGGTGTTCTTTTAAAAGTTCGCTATTGTTATCTATATATTAATACGTGAAGAAAAAACTTGTTACTTGGTTACAAATAATATTAATAGTTAAACTCATTTATTTTGTAAACTTCAAAAATGATTCTTATATACATATATTTCCCTGCTTGTTTTATGGTTGATAATACTTTTATTGATAATACTTACTAGTACATTTTACGACACCAAAATATAGATCTACGAAATTTGTTACTTCGTAACTGAGTCTCGACTTTCACAAATTAAAAATCTCAAACCGATAATATTTCAAAGGTACGCCATTTAGAGCACTGGGAACTTGTTAAACTTTAAATTGAGCAGGCCGCCTCTCGGGCGGTTTTCGCACCCAGAAAAACGTGGAAACGTGAGCGGTGAACGCCAATAATGAAGAATGAAAACGAACAGCCCGTTGTAATACGAAACTCATCGTTGAGATCCGGGAGAGAAACGAGAGATGTTTCGAGAGCAAAAAACCTTCGCACCTAAGCTCGATTCACGGGGAATTATCTCCGAAATTCACTTAGCGTGTCCTTTACAAAAACTGGCAACAAACCCCACCCTGATGCGCGGGAGAAAAATGCTCTTAGCGCCCCCCCTCCCCCTCGCCTGGCTCAACCCCACACCCCTCCTCTGGCTAATTTTTGCAAGGGCCCATCCTTTCTTTTACCTGCGCGTATGTTGTACGTAAGCCCTTTTGAAGATTGTTATAGAAAGGATTTCCCGCTTGGATGGTTCGCGGAAAGGTTTCGTATTTATTTTTAATTCGGCACGACGCGTCAACATTGGGAAATTGTACGCGTTTATGAATTTTGATGATATACGTATAGGTTACTTTGCGAGCGCTTACTTCTTTTAGATTTGGCAGGCGAGGTGATTTCGTTTCGCCGATCTTATTAAGCACGAAAGCGTCATAAGTGATTGGCCTGTACGTCGTATAAGGTACGTCAATTACGGTACGTACATATACAAAAAATATCATAATTATAACTCGACACCGTGTCTACGCGGTATGTAGAGTAATAATTTAAAATAATAGCTTTGAATTAGAATCAGACAAAACGCGAAAGTAAAAAACATTTCAACTTTACGTCAGTCCTGCGAGGCCGTGGTACTACCTTGGTCGAGTCCGCCCATTCGTGGCCCCATCACAGTCAAAACATTACGTCTATCAATAAATTAAATGGATTTATCTCTATCGATTAAAATGCTAAATCCTATAGAAACTTTGCCTTGACACGTAAATAAGTACTTAGAGTGAATTTAAAACTAATAACAAAAAAATTAACCCCCATAGCACAGGCATTGCCTAGTGTGGGGGTCAGAAATAAATTTAAGTGTAATTAGGTTTAAGTTTATTAATTGGAATCGATTAGAACACCAAACGGAGTGCCGAGACATACTAAAAAGTGACATTTGACTGTAAGTATAAACTTCTTACAGTCGAACTATAAATAACGCTCGTTAGAGACAATTTTACGTAACTAAAACGCCGAGTGTCTGTAACGAGTTAGCGATTGAAGTTATTTTCAAAATGGGACGTTAAAGATTGAGTAAGTTTTAGAACAATAATGAGGTAGGAACATAAAGTATCGACTTCTTACTTTACATTTGCGTAAGATATCTAGTAATATAAAATGATACATTTTATATTATTAGATATCTTACGCGTAAACTTCTATTTCTATTTTGTTCATAAAATCTATGATGATTGGCTTCATCACCAGTGGTCGTGGGCTCTATTCCCGCATGAGAAATGAATTCAAGTGAAAAGCACATAGCTCTTCCGGATCTGGATGCTTATTTCCAACGAAAAAACTAGAATCTAGAAAGAAGACTAGAAGATCTTCTAGATCTTCTAGTCTTCTTTCTATTACAGTAACAATATTCTCTGTTACATGAATGGGTAGGTTCGTACGGGTCCACGACCTCACAGAAGACCGGCGTGAACTGTGGAAGTCTTATACTTTTCGTCTATTGAGTCAGGTAGCCGGGGCCCACTTTATTAAACGATGGCTACGCAACCCTACTAATAACAAAAAGCACAGTTGCAATAGTTTTTCTCACGAAATTTGCTGCAAACCACTAAAGCAAGCAGTCTGCGGTGCTTAATATTAAATGAAAATTCCGTATTTAACCAACGATTTGTACTAAGACTCCATAAAGGCGAGTTGTAATTTATACTATCAAAGCACATGCTCGGCGGGCGACATAAAAAAGTTATAACGCTGGGGAGTGAGCGAGCAGGTTGCGAGTGGAACGGCATAAAGAAGGGTATATTTTTGTGATAAGGTAGATTTATAGAAATGAGTCTTCGTGGCCGGAGGCCCGAGCTTTCTGCCCCCGCCCCGGAGGCGCATATGTGTGGAGTGAGACATTTCGTTGACGAATAAACTTTCTAGTGATTTTCCACACGCGAGTCTTCTGGACACTGACAACCAACGGATAACCTGATAAACGCAAAAAATGAGGAAAGGAAAAAGTATTGGCTTAGATCGTTTGTTTTTTTTTTTTTCATTTTTGTGCTGACCTTTATAATACCAGAGACATTTGCGTTACCTTTTATTTTAAACGAAACGCACAAGTCTAAATACCTTCGAGTGATAGGAACCTTCCTTAGTCGCGCTGGTCTCCTGCGAACCCGTGCTTTCCTTCACAATCTATTCATGAAGCTGTAATGAAAGCTGTTGTGGCTACCACAGTAAGAACAATACTGTGGCCATCTGTGGTTGGGCAGCTTCGGCTGTTGCACGAATGGTCAAGCACGGTCAGTACCAGAGTCTCACAGAAGACCGAAGTGAAGTTCAAACATAATTCTATCGTGCTTCGTCTGTGTCACATGTGTCGTAGTTGTAGATCACTTAAGTAGAGTTATTCCACTGACCGATGAAAAATGGATGAGCAATACTTTCGCGTTTCGTCTAGTGAGCGAGGCAACTTGACATAAAATGTATGTATATGTGGGAATGGAGAGCGAGGACTGAGTGAAAAAATTAAGAAATGAAATGATTGAGTCGAATGTAGGTTGAATGAAGGATTGATAGTGAATGAATGAGAGGAGGGATAAAAAAGTAAGATGGCGATTTTGGTACGACGCGAGTGAAGACGAACACGTTCTCAAAGAATATATCTGAGTAATCTCTTGAATAATGCTATGTTTGTGGCGCTGATTAAAGTTTATATTCTGTTCAAAACGAGTCTATTCATTTCTACGAGCACGCCATCCCACATATATAAAAAAGTCTGCCTCCACACTCGCCCTGCCCCTCAAATCCCTTTGTCTTGCCGCTCGCTCTCCGTATTTTTTCCCCATTACATTTTCATTTTATTTCATATTTCTCCTTTGGGGGGCCCTCGGGTAGGGATAATAAAATTTTTCCCACTCCGCTCCCGTCGCCTTTATTTATAGGGACGGTTAAGGTCTGGAATATGTTCTCCCGCATTTAGTAATGAGCCAAATTATTGGGGTTGTTTTTCGAGATTGCCGTCGATTCGTTTTTTTCCTAATTTCCAAGGGACACCGCCACTGTGTTTCGGAGATAAGTGGGGGATTTTTAAACAATAAAAGCGCGAACGGAGGCTTTGCGCTTACGGAGCTTACCGATGGAGGCTTTTTTAAACCTTTTGCCCTTTCGTATTCGATTTTCAATTTTATGATACAAGGACAATGTAGATTAGGTTTTTTCCTCTTTATTTGTAGCACAAGCTTTATTTGACTTTATTCATTGGAAACAACTTTAGATGAGGGTGTATTTTATTTATAGTAGTAATTGTATAAGTTACTTTCTAGATTATTTTTTTATTTTTATTTTATTTCTATTAGGAAAACTTACAGAAATTAAGTATTTATTTTAAAACAATACTGTAACATATATAAAGAGCCAATTACAAGTTTCCATCTTTAGTACATAATTATGTTTTAAGAAAAGTCGAGCAAGTAATGAAAGAGAGAAAAAAGTAATAAAAATAAATAAATAAAAAACTTTGTACATAAATCAAATTCAATTCTTGGTAATTAACAATTTTTAGGAAAAATATTGCTCTGTTAAAGTTTCTTTAGCTACAGTTGGAGAAGTAAAGAATGGGTCGATATTTCGTGCATTAATAAATTTAGCAGTCCTAATCATGAAATAATTGCATATGTAATTTGTGTGAGCTCTGGGTAAGTAAAGAAGTTTGCGGTTCCTCGTGTTTGCTATAGGTACATTTATAGTGATGTCTGATAATAGCTCGTGAGAGTTAATTGGACCGTTGCAGAGTTTCAGGTAAAAACCGACGCCGGACGGACAAAGGAAGAAAATGGTACCTATGGCACCTGTCATTGTAATCACGTGAATTATTAAGCAATAAAATATGCAAACACTGAGCAAATCATCGACTATGGATACTAGTTAACTATTAAACATACTTTTACAACCATTCACAAACATATGTCTGTATTAAGGACACACATTTTTTCTCTCTCAACATTTAAATTAAAAATTTACAACGTACAACGGTAATCAATTCAATATGCCGCCTGAAGGGTGAATACAACAGTGAGTTTCCACCGGATGCGCCCGAAGAAGACGAAACGTGCCGACCTACGCGCGTTACAGTCGAAAATTACTCAGCATAAAAAACATTAATAACCATCGCCTTCCCCCCTCCCCCCCGCGACTCCTTCTGCGCCATTTTCGAGTCCTCCGTTCATTAAAACTGTAGAAAAACACCTCTGTGCGGGGGTGGGGGGGGCAGGGGCCAGGGGGCCTCCCCCTCGGGGCAGTCTAAAGAAGAAGAAATATGGATCAATAAAGAAATAGCTCGTTGTCCAATGGAGGCAGCGGCGAGCACCCACACAGGCATAGCGGCCGCGTGCGGACGTCCCGCTAACGCACACAGAGGCCGGGGCGGAAAAATTTCGCGCGCGTGTGGGTGCGCCGTTTGCGGTCGAGGCGAAAAACTCGCGGTGCGGGAGACAGATTAGAGGGATTTTTTTAACAGATAGCTGCGCGTTTCGCAGGGTTCAATCGCCCTTTTCGAATTTCGTGTGTTAGTTATGCCTTTTGACAATTTGTAGAGTTCTACGTACAGACGCCGTAGACCTCTACAAATTAGAAACATAGACACATGAGCTGTTATATTTGGAAAAGGTTTCGCTGTACACATGTAAGAATAAAAGTCATCTTACAAAAACTTTGAGTGGTTAATTGTATCAATATCGAGAATTGGGGAAATGTATAATTTTAATTTTATCAATACTTAAACCTAACTTAAATTGAAATGTGAATCTTCTACATCTATAAAAGCAGGTTATCGAAACAAGGTACAAGGTCAGGTATACAAATGTTAAAAGTATGTATCAAAGAAACGAGATTACGATTTACTACAAAGTATTGTATAAAAAATTATAAATGTAAATTTTAAACAGATTTAATAATATGGATCAAATCTTAAAATTAAACATAAGTTATAATTTAAATGAAAAGACATAAAGTAACACAGGGGCTATTTGTTTATATGTATGAAAGTACAGGCGTAGGCATATATTATGACATAACAGTTCATTTGTTTAAATTAAATTTTCAATTAAAATGTAAATAAAAGGAATGCTATGGACTTCTTAATTACGGCACCGAAGCCGATGAGTGTATAGTTGGAACGACGCAAGCAAGGTAGAAAAGTTTGTTTACATTTACGTAAGTATTGCAACTCGATACAGTTCTTAGAAAATATAAAAAAAATACATAAATCACCTTTTTCCCCTAATTTCTTGTAACGCAATCAAAATCATATGTTATTGTTGTGTAGTACAAATACAACGCAAAAGTGTTGCCAAACGTTACGCGGTCGAATTGCAAAAATAGCGGGCGCTACATTAAAACGAGATAAGGCGGACGGTTAGCAAAAAGCATAAATTTGGCAACACTCCGTTGGCAGCGGACTCGGTACAAAGCGCGGCTAAGTTTCGCATTAAGATAGCTATAAAGTTATGGGCGGGTGTCGCGTTCGTTGTTCATGAGCCTTTCCGCGTACAAATCGCGTGCTATTTTTTTAATCGACGAACGGTATTGACGGATACAATGGCAAATATACAAGAGGTTATGAAATGAGTTTTTCAGAATGTCTACTGGTCTCGAACTTGATGGTTGAAGAGTAGAGCATAGACAAAATTACACGGCTTAATTTACATTGGCGGTAGCGGACCCCATTAGAGTTATAAGGAAACGTCCCTTTTGAAAAGTGCAGAAGTATAAAATACATTTAGGTTTTCGTCTATGTGAACATAAGACGTTTAGTTCAGTGGCTAAATCGTCAGGCACGTATCCCTTAGGACGCAGGTTAAAATCATTATCATCATTTCAGCCTTCCTCACATAGTGCCACGAAGCACAATCCTAAGCCACCTACATATGGATGTACATTGATGGCAATGCATTATTTTCAAATCCTCGCAAAGGCGAAAATCTTTTTCGACAAAGGCCATTTTTCTGTTAATCTTAAATTTAATTTTAAGTGTACAGATAACACTATAAAATAATATCATTTAAAAAAGTAGTAAGTCCTTAATTTTAAAATGTAAGACCTCTATAAGGCGCAAATTCGGCCCCACATGGAGTACTGTTCTCACCTCTGGGCGGGAGCCCCCTATTACCAGCTTCTTCCATTTGACCGCATTCAACGTAGGGCAGCTAGGGTTATCGACGATCAAAGTCTTTCCGATCGGCTTGATCCTCTGGCTCTGCGTAGAGATGTTGGATCACTCTGCATCTTCTACCGCATTTATCACGGGGAGTGTTCTGAGGAATTGTTTGGATTGATACCGGCGGCTGAATTACACCATCGGACATCGCGCCAGAACCAAAAATTTCATCCACACCACCTCGATGTCCAACGTTCCACAACAGCGCGATTTTCAAGGCATTTCTTGCCTCGCACAACCACTCTGTGGAACCAACTGCCGCCGGCGGTCTTTCCGAACCGTTACGACCTGGGAACCTTCAAAAAGAGAGCGTACTCTTTCTTAAAAGGCCGGCAACGCATTTGTGAGCCCTTGGGTGTTGCAGGTGTTCATGGGCGGCGGTAATCACTTACCATCAGGTGGAGCCTCCTGCTCGTTTGCCCCTTTTCTCAAAAAAAAAAAAAAGAAGAAAAAAATGTTTTGAATAGCACAGCAGTTATGTTATAATTTCTAAGTTATCATATTTCATAATTTCAATAGGATCTTAAAACAGGCTGAAATATGACAGATAAAATATAAAGCACAATATAATATAATGAAAATCTCACAATTTTGCCCCATGTACTTTAAGTACTGGATTAGTTATTGTGCATTAGTTCGCCCTCGCCTCCGAGCACGGCGAGACCAACACAACGCGTACACAAGGTACACCCGCGTTCCAGGGCGGTTCTCACCGCCCCCAGCCACCGATTAGCTAAAAAACACAGTCGACGGCCATCGGGGTCTCGGTCCGCACCGCTACTTCGATGGCCCTTAGATGACATGCCGTAGTTAAACGCACATGAGCACATGCGCGGCCCTACCCACAGCGGAGGGCCCAAACCCGTGGGTTCTGGCTAGCCCATTCTGCGTGATGAGCTTTTAGTTCTCTGGTGAAAGCACAAACATCAGTTAATACAAGATACAAGAAGTTATTGTGTAAAGTAACTATATTTTGGATATAATTTTGAAATTCAGGTTTTTTTTATGTGAAAGGTTCACCTGTTGTTAAGTGAATACCGCCGCCCATGAACATCTGCTACACCCTAGGGTTTCAGATGCGTTGACAACCTTTCGAAAATTGGTCTCCGGCTACCTCACTCACCAGACGAAACGCGAAAGTATTATACTTGCACTTTACGCGGTCTTCTGTGAGGTCGTGGTACTTACCCGGACGAGCCTGCCCATTCGTGCAACAGCCGAGGCTGCTGCGTGGCCCCACCACCGTCAAAATTAATTGAGTTGTAAATCACATAGAAAATGTGTAGTTCCTAAGGTATATAAGTTCTTTTTAGGGTTCCGTACCCAAAGGGTACAATGGAACCCTTATTCTGAAGACTCCGCTGTCTGTCTGTCTATCTGTCTGTCTGTCTATCTGTCTGTCTGTCTATCTGTCTGTCTGTCTATCTGTCTGTCTGTCTATCTGTCTGTTCGTCTGTCACAAGGCTGTCTAATAAACCGTGTTAGGTAGACAAATGAAATGTTCACGGACGATATATTTCTGTTGCCGCTATAACAACCAATACTGAAAAACCGAATAAAAAAATATTTAAGTGGGGCTCCCATACAATCGACGTGACTTTTTTGGCGATTTAATACATAATTTATAGATAAACCCTTGGTGCGTAAGACTGACTCGCACTTGGCCAGTTTTTTGCTTTTTGCTAATGTTTTATTCTTTATCAAACAGGATAAATATTGGAGTTTTCCTTAGCAACAAGGCACACGGATAATCTTTACCCATCTCGCCATCCATCTTAGAGCGAACAACAATGCTTTGCTCCCCTTTTATTCGGCAACCATTATAATTTCTTAAGGCTTTTTGCATCATTTAAGCTGCGCCAAACAAAACATTACAGCTAAGTCTGCGACCACTCACGCTTGAGCCATGGTTCTCTTCACATCCTGTAATACAGGGGCTTCTAACGCGACGTAGAGGGCGGATCACTGAATCTGGACGGCATTTTATGCTGATGTCTGGAAAGAAATGTGACGTCACGCTATGATTAAGTTGAATATTACGCATATATTTTGCACATAGACACGAATAATGCATCATTAAGCGAACCATTTTAACTTTACTGTCGAATTTTATCCTATTCAATATTTTATTTACAACTGTCAATTTAGTTTTCAAATTACCAATAAGTTTAACTATACGTAGCAAGTATTTAACGCACAGTTGTAAAAATATATCTTATTTCGGAATATAAGCTGGCTCACGGCTGACACTAGTGTGTACGTATCACTACATAGTATAAAACAAATTTGTACCGCTGTCTGTTTGTCCCTATGTATGCTTAGATCTTTAAAACTACGTAACGGATCTTGATGCGGTTTTTTTATTAGATTGATTGATTCAAGGGGAAGGTTTATATGTATAACACATTACACCTGTGCGAAGACGGGGCGGGTTGCTAGTACCATTATAAAAATACAATTTTTTCTGTTCAGATAACATTTGAAAAGCAACGATATTTATATTACTTGCTTCTTTAACAAGTTTGTCTTTGACAGGTTTGTCTTTGACAGGTTTTATTTTCAGGAAAATGTTACCATATTATTATCATCTTCATCTTTCTTTATTTTTCTTCTTTGGCCCCTCATGATTTTGCCCACAAATTAATTCTTCATTGGATGCGATCATTTGCTGTATGTATAACACGATGGATTCTGACGCCAAAATACGAAGAAATATCGTTACGTTATTGGTAAAATATTTTAGCTTTGTAAAGTTTTCTAAATAACAGACCGTCATTTGCGTTGATGAAAATATATTACAAACTGCGTTGATCATTCGTCATATGTAATGCTGAATTAACGTAACTGCAATAAATCTATTTAGATAAATTAAAGATGGGTTGGTGGTTTTTAGCGTTCTATCGAAGTAAATTTTAAGTCCTCACCTGTGCTAAAAGTGGCAGCTAGTTACATTCAAAAATATTAGTCGGTGCTGTTCGCGTCGCCATTTATGAGCATGTAAAATAAAACATTTTTTAGATGTTAAACAAAACATCTGTCCTATCAAAAGTTGATTTTTTTATTGGATGGGCGGTTTTCGACGATATTTATATAATTGGGATATTATACTGTTTTCGCTTTTTAATATTTTAATAATATTTTATTTGAATATAATTTATTAGCAAATAATTTTAGAAGAATTTCACAATTATTTTATTCGTATCTCATCATTTGCTAAAATACTACATAAACTCGTTTCCACTGCGAATGAACATACATGATAAAAACATGAGTGAAACGACTACAGATATCGCAAAGAATAAACAATGAAAATGATAATACTAACTATGGTGATCAACCTCGCGCACTATAAAGATCTATTGTTTTAATTTTTTATAGAAATCTAAAGCTGAAAAACAATTGAAAACAACAAAACAACGGTATCGCTTCCGATTATCTAGCCCGTCGGGAGTTGAAATGTTATACTCACTGTTGCTTCTCAATACATTTATTGTAATATTTTGTATATACGTCATAACCTTAATTATTACCTAAAGAATAGTGACAGACATAAAATAAACACTAGAAATAAACACAAACTTACTACGCGATTGTTTCGTCTACAAAAAGTAAATAGGTCATTCATTGGGCAAAGTGTGCGCATGTATAATAAAATCCCACAGTCGATATTAAGTCTGCCGCTTGATCAATTTAAACGTAAAATTAAAAGTCAAATTATGGTTAAAGCATATTATACCATTGCGGAATATCTCGAAGACGCCAATGTGTGGAGTTAATACTGTTGATACTCACGTAATCATAAGATTATTATACATGTATGTTGTATTGTAAACTGATACTTTGGAAAAAGAGCAACTGCTGATTTTCTTGCTGGTCTCTTCTTAACAGAAACTGCTTTCCGATCAGGCGGTAATACCTTTATAGGTACGTAAAGGTACCACCAGAGCCGTGATAGCTCAGTGTCCGGGCGCTCGCCTTTAATTCAATATACTCCAGCAACCTGAGTTCGATCCCCGGTGTCGGCACTAATGAAGTTTTTAACTTTAAGTGCTGTCTTATCACGTGCTCCGCGGTGAAGGAAAACATCGTGAGGAAACCTGCATATTTTCGAAATAATAACAAAAAAAAAAAAATATTTCGAAGATATGTGAAGTCCGCCAATCTGCAGTGGGGCCGCGTGGTGGACCCTGATACCCTCTATATAGAGGACGCCTTTGCCCAGCAGTGGGACATGTATAGGCTGTTACTTTACTTTACTTTAAAGGTACCATCGGCGGTATATATAATTTTTGATGTAAAATTTGACGATTCATATGAATGCGCAACCGTCTGTTTGAATAAACATATTATTTTTAATTTGATATAATATAAGAGATATTTCAAAAGTCTTTTTAAAGAAGAACTTTATTTGTTACACTGATTTTAATTACTACAAAATATAACTTAGAAAATGGAGTTAGAAATAAGTATTGAAGGGATCCATCATCGGCATCCATCTGGTGCGCTTAGCTACTACACTTATGCTGACACAGCTCTTTTATAGAGCGGTGAAATGCATCGGCCCTAAAGTGTACGATAATAGTACATAACAGAACGCATATCGATATAACGAAAAAGGCCCGACCGCTGAACAACTGCAGCCCCGTCTTTTAAATCCTGAACACGCTGCAACTTTCTTTTGAACTTCCGACGACGGCGACGATAGATACAACAATAAGTATAAGTGATTCAATACTCTGTGCCCGAACAATGGATATGGCTGAAGAAATATGTAAAACGCCGCTGCGGAACCCCCGGCGGCTGGCCAGGGTCGAACTTGGGTCACCGTGGAAATGTCATTTAATTATATGGAGAAAACTATATAATCATATATTTCATTTCTCAGAAGTAATTTAAATCGGTATTTCTATATCTTTCTTAATACTGCATCATGCTTGTATCCAATTAAGGAGGTTTTTTAAAAAGAAATAAGTTCTTCGCCAGTGTCGAATTATAACCAAACATTTTCAAATTTAGAATACCCAAAAATCGAAAAGACAGAGTTATATTTTAACTAATAAAATATCGTTGATATATACAGAAATTATCTCTGTATAAATCAGCAATATCTTTCCGAACCATTACGTCCTGGTACTTCAGGCCTTCTATTTCCTGGAGATAGGGCACTTGGTCTGGCCATGTTCTTCTTTGTCGATGCAATTATCTTGATTTAGCATCACTCAGCATCCCTTACAGAGCGAAAGACACCTCTATGTCTGCCGCCTACGCCTTCAGGGGGCAAGGTTATGCGTACATCAGCCTCTCTTTCTTTAGCCATTTTCATACTAGTATAGATATCTCTCTGCTAGGCACAACTTCCTGCAGTAAACTCCACGGTTTTTACCAGCCTCTACTCCCACATGCTGATGTCGATTGAGCGTAGTTCTTCCTGTCCCCCCTTCTGTCTCCAGGGGAACTGATATTGGAGGGAAAGCTTCTAAGATCATATCGATCATATGTACTTAACGTAACTTATTTTGGCAAAGAAATTCCATTCTAAGCTAATCTGGTATGAGGGCCCAGGCTTTTTGGTCAGAAATGCCATCTTAGCTTTCAGTTTCCAGGGCGGGAAGCCAGACAGCTTGCTTGCTACGCACCATGAATAATATAGTAGCATGGATAACGGACACCTCAATGGTTTGAGCAAAACAGGTGCTCTCCGTCGGGATATCTCATATAAACCATAGGCTTCATGAACCTACAGCTGTGGCTCAATGGGTCGAACGGTTCATCTTCTCAGGTGTTCATAGTCGATATCAATGTGTCAATCCTACTCATTTTCCCGCTGATTGACCCTTTGACGAACCTCTATTTATTTTAGCTATTTTATTAATGGTTCCAACTCCTGTGATCAATTGACTCTTCCACATCTATTGAGTGTACCTGTGTGGTAAACGAGATTACGTATATTTCTGATATTATGTCACGTTTGTTGCAAACAAATCTTGACACCCTATTTGTACTGATTACAAAATAAATCGATGAGGTAAAAAAAATAATAAAAAAATCCATCGTAAAAAAAGGTTGTTGTTATGAAATTGTATTATTCTTGCTGTCTTTAAAAAATAGCGAAATGGTTACCGAGGGTATTATTCTATCTTCTAAGTATTTTATTTATTTTTATTGAAGATAATAAAAGTATAACCCCTAAGTCCGCACCAACGAAACGCTGTCCGTAGGAAAGCGTGGGGGGGCACGGGTGTGAGGGGGACGTCCGACACGGCGCTCCTTTTTACGTTCCAAGCCGTTGCAGAGATTATCAACGTTTTCATAGGCAATGCCTATTAAGTTGTCTTGTATGTTTCATAAGAATTATTTAGTTTCTTACTCTCGTTTTAGTACTGTTTAAGATAATAATGAAATGGAGCGCAGAGGAGCAGGTTTTAAATGTGTATATGCTCGTAGAATAAGCAGTGTTCTATCCAAGCAGTCTATGTAAGTATAGTATAAAGTATGAAATACCTTAAATCTTACGGTTTATGTAAATTCAAGTCAATACATATTACTGATAAAGTCATTATTGATAAAGACATTTTATACATATAAAAGAATTTTAAATTAAAAAATGTTTTATTAACCAACGGTTTGCCACCCCTTTCGCAAGAAGGTGCGAGCGGCGCGTCGCCTCAAGAATGCTACAATTTTCTCGAGTTTTCCATTTCTCGGCGACCCTCCCCTATACCCTATCCTACCCACCCGCTTCTTGGGGAGAGAAAAAAGGAATGGTCTCGGCGTTGCCACGTAACCGCCCGCCAAGATTTTACGCTCACCCGCTTTTTATATTACAAAAAAAAAACATTATTTTTACGATATTTTTAATGATTTTGTATTTATGCTTAATGATATGACACTTAATAAAATCGAACCGCAGTATTTATAAGGTGAAACATAATATTTGTTGGGCATTATATTCGGAGTTTTTGCAATAATGGCTTTGTTTGTCACTCAGAGAGGTTAAGACATTTATGCTTTCACCAATTTGAGTTATTGCAAGTAATAAAAATGCTGATAGTTTCGACGATGACTGATAGCTCACAAACTAGTAAACGAAACGTACATCAATGTATAAGTAGACAGACATTTTATATACAATTTGTGATTCATTATAAACATTGCTACGTAAAATGTTTACTTACGTATACTTGTACAATATGTGTTGTACTATAGTAGAATAGTTGTATAAAATTTCAGAATTTATTCGACGTCATAAACATCACAGCGTCTATCTAGACGTTCGTTGTTATTCAACCGTCTTTTAAAAACTCAAGAGTGATTAAAATGCATGTAGTAGTCCGCGTTCGTTATAATTTAAATTTTCCAATAGGATCGTATGAGGCATAGTCGCCAGGGACCTCGCACTTTCTCAGCGGAACAAATCTCGTAAGAAATATAAAAATTCGCCCCGAAACGGCCTATAACCGCTAGCTGTAATCGGTGCAAAAATGCGCCTTAATACGTACGCGATACGTTTGATAACTATTCGTGAGTGTGCCTTCGATATTTCAATGACGCAAGGTCTGTATTCGAGGCCTGTTTCAGACCCAAAAGCGCCGTATTGAAAACGCATAATGTTCAATTTGCGATCTGCAGTTTTCGAGATACGCTATATATCTCCGACGCATCGTATACAGGCTGTTCTAAGACAGTGTTCGTGGAGGTTGCCAAGTGTTGGTGAGCGCCCACCCCGCTTCTTTGCTGTGTTAATTTACATTTTAAATTGCACTTACATTGCCGAGCGGCGACTTGGCCTGTTTTGTTGCGTCCTGTTTCGTAGGGCGAGGGCGGAGAGGGGGCGAGGGGGATCTTTCGAAACAACCTGTATATAAGTAATGATGGGATGAATAAACTGTGCAAATACAGCGGCATTGGAAAGTAGAGTTAATTCGTTGGTGAAATTCGCTCGTTTCAAAGCATTCGTTCGTATTGATTTAAGTTACGAATATGTATTCAAATTTAACATTCCAAATTAATATTTGCAACTGTGGCATACTGTTAATATAGGCTGGTATATTTCTGACTGTGCTATACAGACTAACATTTATAAAGTAAAATATATTATATATGTTTAATTTTTACGTTGTTAACTTGAACTATGATTTTCAACCCATGATATCCACAATAGAAAGTTACTTATATATTCATCAAAAACCTTTAAAAGTAGTCACTTACTCGTACAGTCACTTACTTATACATACTTTGGTACTCTATAACAACTCCATAAAGTATTGGATAAATTATTAAGTGCACTAAAACACGGTGTGTCTTAATTTTTTTTTGCATTTAAATAAGATAGATAATTAAATAATAGATTGAAACCCGGTATGGGTTAACTCCGATATTATGACGTAAAATAATTCAGTCTGTTATGTGATGATGATTGCTGTAAAATGATTGTTCGAAAATTAAAAATCAAAATAAAATGCGATAATATCTGTTAAATAGTTCCGTTTAATAATCTTAATTTCCAATTCAAATTTTAAGGATTTTTTTACAAAAAGTCTTGTTTCATCACAGTTTTATATCACAAAAATGTTGCTATCAGAGGACAGCCACTTTGTTTCGAACACAGCGCAAGGTCTGAAACGCAATTGAACAATGAAAATTTGTGTAAGCAAGTATTGATTTGCACCTCACGTCATAACACATCATCGGATGCATGCAAAAGTCTAATGCAAACTCCTGGAACTCAAGCGGGGAGCGAATGAATGATATCATTTCATTCTGGTATTAATACTATAAGTTCTATTTAAAGTAATAAATGAACATCAAGCAGCGTCTATACGCTAGGGCCATGCCACAAATCCAGCCGTTACAGTAATAGGCAGGCCAAGAAAGTACAACGGCCTAACAGAAGACCGTGTGAAGTGGAAGTATTAAGCTTTCGACTTTCGTCTGGTGAGTGAGGTAACCGCCTATTTCTTAAAGATTCAACAACCAACGCATCAACAACCTCAGGTACTGTAGATGTCCAGGCGACGGAATTCACTTAACGTTACGGACACCGCCTGGACGCTAGCAAACTTATAACATTAAAAAATCGATCATTGGATGGGCCAAGTCACAGTTTCGGCTGTGAATGGAATGTGCAGGCTGATCCTAGGAAGTGCCACAGTCTCGCAGAATACCACTGTGAAGTGGAAGTGTTGCCAGATAGCCAGGGTCCAATTCTTCGAAAGTTGGTAACACATCTACCAATCCAATGGAGTCGCAGATGTCGTTGGGCGACGGTAATCACTTGATATCAGATGATCCCCTCGATTACCAACATCTCATTAAGAAGAATTACTTCCTAGAATGAATTCACTTTTCTTATGTGAAAAGTTGCCAAGCGAGTAGACGGTTCACCAGATGTTAAGTGAATACCGCCGCCCATGGACATCTGCTAGCTACACCCGAGCGTTCCAGATTTTTTTTTTTTTTTTTTATGCGAAAAGTTGTCAAACGAGCAGACGGTTCACCTGATGTTAAGTGAATACCGCCGCCCATAGACATCTGCTACAACCCGAGGGTTGCAGATGCGTTGACAACCTTCTGAAAATTGGGATCCGGTCACCTCACTCACCAGACGAAACGCGAAAGTATTATACTTTCACTTACCAGTACTTACCCGGACGAGCCTGCCCATTCGTGCAACAGCCGAGGCTGCTACGTGGCTCTACCACCTTGAAAATATGATAAATACATTATGGTCGACTCAGACGACGAGTACGTTTTTATCATCTGTTATAGGACTCGTGAATCGACTTGTATTATTCCAGTTCAAGCGGCGATTTCTTCCTATAATTGATTGCATCACTAATTGATTTTTATTGGTAATCTCTACACTCAGAGAAATCTTAAATTGGGTTCTTTATTGATAAACTTCGTTGTTGTTGTCTTCATCACATAACAATCACATAACTTAAAAAAATCACATTTGTTTCAGTTTATTGTTTCATTTTGTCAATATCACTCTCCGTTTTTATACACTGGGCACAAAACTTGAATCGCAGTAGTGAATCTTGCTATTCTGTCAATTCGAATGGGGTTTTTATTTAGATTGGCGAGCATTTTGTGAAAGAATAAAGTGATAATAAAAACTTTCATATTTATTAAATAGGCATACGAAAATGTTAATATGATACTATAACCATAATTTAACAAGCATTTCCTGTGCCATAAAATCAATTTCCGCCCCCGATACATCCTTGGATAAACAAAACTTCATCGATATATGAAAAAAGGGTTGTGTAACGAAACGCACCCTTGCTAATCGAATTTGAACTTTATTAAATTAGACGCAAAGCTTCAACGGATGAGTCCAAATAAATACTCACTTTCAATTTCTAAGACATCCAGAGGGCTTTTGTTGTTTTTATCGCGGCTATTATTTTTGTTAACGATATAGAATTTATTACAAGGTGGTAGGATGCATGTTCGAACGTCCAACGTTCCGTGTGCACGTGGAAAGGAAGCAATTTAAAATTCAATAACTCGGTCTCGATAACTTATTGTTCGACACCTCGTTACAGCTTGTCAAAGAGTAGGAAAGATTTGTGTTATGGGCAGGCTGGTTTAAACTTTTAAATTCCATTAAAATAAATATGTCTCAACTGACATCCCGAAAATAATTCACTTACGAACTCCTTAGATCATGTAAATGCTTACTCGGCCGTTATATTATAGTTCAGAGTCCAGGCGCTCGCTTTAAACTTAATATACTCAAGCTACCTGAGTCGGTACCAGTTAAACTATTAATTGCAGTTTTAAATGCTGACTTATGACGTGAGCGGTGAAAGGAAAAGTCGTGAGGAACCTACGTGTTTTTCATAAATAATAAAAAAATATTTTGTAGATATGTGAAGCCAACCTGCAGAAGGTTCGCTTGGTGAACTACGCCCTGTAAAAGGCCTTTGCCCAGTCTTGGGACATGTATAAGCTGTTACTTTAAATACTTTAAACGCTTTGAAAGTAAATACAAAAGTTATGACATCAAGTATAGCAGAAATAATAGAAATAATTTTTAATATTTGTGTTAAAAACTGACCAAAAGCACTCCTTCCCGCGGGAGTATAAGTGAAGTTTCTAGTTTTTGGTAAGCAGTAACAATACTAGCAGGGTGAATGTGAAACTGCTAAACCACAATTACTTACTAAATTTGTGGAAACAGGTTTCAAATGGAATTTATATTTTTTATGTGATAAGTTGACAAGTGTTCGCTTCGGTGGTGTGATAAGTTGACAAGTGTTCACTTCGATTCGTTCGGTGGTTCAACTGATCAAGTCAATATCACCACCCTTCGACATGCTAACCTCACCACGCTCCCACACTCACACTCGTACTCTTCGGACACAACGCAGAAGAACTACTTCCAATGTCTGCCGATCTCCTGGAAGGCTGTGGTACTTCCCCTTATCAGTCTACCTATTCGTGGAACTGCATGATCTACTGAGTTGCTCCACCACAGTCAACTGATAGTGGTAACTTGATTGCTTCATCTGCTGGTAAGTGCTAATTTGGTAATAGGAAGAAACTCACTACAAATTAAATAAACTTTTTATTTGCTCCTCTTAGTCACCCTATATAGACATTAAGTTTTTCAAACAAAATTGTCTAGTAATAAAATTGCTTTACCGTATGTGAAGTATAAACTTAAAAATTTATTTGTTTTCCATTATTGTGCCAATTCATGTCCTAATAATAAGATAATACATATCAGGAAAATGTCAATCTTCAATCTTATTATTAATATCCCTTATTGATTTGCTTCTGATTAATGTAATCTGTATTCTAACACATATTTGTGCAATTGGATATTAAAATAATAAGCGAAATACGAGCAGAATGTTCGTTCCGAACTTTAATCTTTGGATCGGGTCCTGGCATGCCTCGCGCCACCATGTGTCAGACTGCTTTAAGTGACGTCACCTGTTGAATGTGCAACCATTTTTTGCTGCCCACTGCCATGATTTTACGGCACACAATCTATTTTACCGGTTTCGATATGCTTTCACGTTCGACATGTTTAAGTGATTACGTGAAAGGAGCATTTTATACAACACTTTCGGTTTGAAAATCTATTACTTTCCAGATCGTTTATCGAGCTCTTTATTATGAGAAGTAGTATCTGTCGGACTACCAGGTTTACATTCCGATCAGAAGAATTATCAGTACCAAAAATATAAGCACTGTTAGTGGACTAGTGGTCTATGTCACCAAGTATAGCAGTAGTTCTGTGACGACTGTGACGTAGTCAATATATTAAATGTGCTGTAGAAGCATGTGAAGCATGGGAAATATTCTAACCACCGCCGACGTATATCCATCATTTTGCCTATTTATAGGCCACCCGCAGTTAACCTTAGCAGGCAAACTAACGTTGCTTCAAACACGTATTGTTTGTTTCCGGTCAGAAAGTTTTCTCCCTCTCAGATATACTAAACTTGTAACTTCTTTGGAACAGATGAGAAAAGAAGTAAGAAATATTAACACCTAACGTTGCCTAGAACGCGGATTGTTTGTTTTCCGGTCAGTTTTTTTAGCTGAATCAACCACTGTTGGCCTTGGGAGGCCTTTACAGATCCACCGGACTTGAGGCGGCCGGGCGCTGAGGGCACCTAACTTGAACCTCCCGTCCTTTCTGAGCCTTGGCTCGCGCCGTCACGTTATTATTATTAGATTCTTGGACCGGTCAGTGTTTTTTTTTTCTCTCTAAGTGATTCTAAATTTTTAACATCACGTTCATTGCAGCAGATTAAAGATGTAACACAATTCTATATGATTTTCCTTCCGCTATTATTCTCGGAGCATCGAATAATGACAAATCACCGTTTTTATCTTAAACGTTAACAGCGTTTCCTAAATCTAAACAAAGCGAAGTCGGTACACCGAAATAGGTGGGTTAGTTCCGCAAGCAATTTGTAAGGCAAATTTTTAGTGTGACAGAGCCCGGATTTCCTTCGCGCAGCCAACTATTCCTCTTGCCGGATAACCGGTGTAAATCTTACATTAGAATTGCCGTGCACACCTGCAGGATATACTGTCTCTTACAATTAAGCAACCTCCGTGAAGTATTATTTTAAACTACGAAGTAGATGTAATCGAATTATTTAAACATAGTTAGTAACTGTTGTTAAATTGTATAGGTACAACATCTAAAGAACTACATTATTCATACATTATTATTTTTTTTATGGGAATAGGAGGCAAACGAGCATGTGGGTCACCTGGTGATAAGCGACCACCGCAGCCCATGGACATTTGCAACATCGGTTGAGTCGCAATTGCGTTGCCATTATACTATACAACATCCATTCAGCTGTTGCAGAATCGTGGCAATTTTCCAGTCCGGATTGTAGTCCGGATGTATAAGCGCTGGGTATGGTAACTGTATCTTTAAAAACCTACAATGAGTTCAACACCTATAATCTGTATTTATAATTAAATCTGCCTATATGTATGTTCCCTATGGATTAGCCTGGAGGGTGATCCTATAAAGTTTGGTAGTGATAGGATCAACATAAGTTTTGTTTTTGGACAGTATTTAATGTCCGTGCGAAGCCGGAGTGGCTAGCTGTATTATAAACAAAAAGCATTTGCATTATCAGTCTATTTCGTATCTTGAGATCCTACAGTCAGCCGTATTAAATGATATAATTATAGAATACAAAATTCGTCTTACGAAATCACCAATTCATTCGGTGCGTAAATTTCAACTCGGCTTCTTGTGTTGAAGCAAATAGCGATGCCATCAATTCAGTGCCGGAAAATCCTAAAATTGTTTCATTTCGCGTTGCAAGGCCGTTTGTTTTCAGGAGAGTGAGCGTCCGCCTGTACCGCATATCAAGGGAAGGCGGCAATAATTCGCGGGTGTTTTCGCGAATTCTTCCGCTGCCGTTGGCTTGCCACTTCCGTTTGGCAGGGCGTAAAAGCGTGCCATGTTAGATTAGGCCGCGAACTATTTCGACACGTATGAAAGTTTCTACGGCCACCATTACAGTGTTAGTGTAACTATTTAAACCGCTCTTTGAACTGCGATTATAACAACTTCGGTATTATTTTGATAGGTTTTTTTGTGTGAGACGGTGGCAAGTGAGTTGGCGGTTCACCTGATGTTAAGGGATAATCGCCGCCCATGGGCATTTGAAAGACGCGTAGGGTTGCGTTGCATCTTTTTATAAAGTGGGCTCCGGCTACCTCACTCACCAGGAATATTTCCACTTCACGCCGGTCTTCCACGGGATCGTCGTAATTTCCCGTTTGGCCCTATCAGTGAGTACCCCTTTTTGCTTTACACATCACTAAAGACGGGGCAGTAGAAACAGTTTGCCTCATCTTTAGTGATGGGTGAAGCAAATAGTGAAACAGTTTCCTTTCAATCTCACCGTCAAGTCACGAATGTCTTAACTACTGCTAGAAGAGTATAGGCTTTCACTGAGCTAATGGATTTATCAAGTAGCACCTCACTACTTACCATGTAAGTTGTTCAAACACTGGCCACAGCAATTTAATGTTCAATTTTATAGCATATTAGATTATTATTTCATTAGATCCTCCTATTAGATTATTATTTTATACAAATCTTTATTTATTTATAATTGATGTAAGTTACTACGGGGATGTTAAAGGAATTTCTTATTTAATTCTGCCTGTTACGCGATCGAAACTCGGTCTGCACGATTGAGACACAAATTGCAATATTTTACTGTTCAAATTAATCTAAATCCTAATATCACCGGGATCGCACGTTCGCAACTTTTAAAAAAGGAACTATTGTAAAGCCCTGTTGTCCGCAGGACGAATTGTAAATTTCAATGAGGCATGCGCTATCGCGTACACCGAACATCTGCCGAGTGACCTTTCACCTCCGAGTGACAATGGGACCGTAAGAAAGGGTCACTCGTTGCCCGGAACCGGATCCGAGCGGTGTATATCGCATGCAACCGGTTTCAACCGGTGCGGTGACCATATCCATCCACTAGATCGGGCGAAATGTTTTTTTATAAAAATGAATATTAATTTATTATTATTAATAACTTATCTTATTTTCGACTTATTAAGAAAAATAAAATAAAAATATTTATTCATGACGAACTTTACCGTATTAAACTTATAATTCAGAAACTTACTGAATTAATTATTTATTTCACATATCTGATTCACTTCATTAATGTGTATAGGGGAATTTTATTTTACTAAGACTTATTTTATGATTAACCAAATCATTGACACCCTATTAACTGACCGCTACTGCAACAACTTTCAACTGCGTCTATAGACTAATAATATTTAAAAAAAGGAACTCACAATGGAAGCAGGACATATGGACAGCGGTCCAAAAGCACGCATTATTTGTTTTTTTATTCGAAGTCACGTTTTAGTGAAAATTTTAAACGGCCAGTGACCATATGCGCTGGTAATGAAAGGGTTACTATAAATACCTTGTTACGCCTCTCTATTGGTTTTTGTCGGTATCGATGATCGTTTGTCGATTAAACTTGGCGCTGTGAAAGAGTAGATGGCACGTGACGACAGAAAGGATGTTTTGTTTCTTTTTTGTGTTTTAAACATCGAACGTACAATGTTGACAATTTTCGTAAACCCACAACAAAAACCATCACGATGAAGGCCTTAGAAATGTTAGTGTTGGCAAATGAAAAAAAAAAAAAAATGTTGAATGATTATCAAAATCGAATTGTTAACAGAGTCCGCTTTCAATGCATTAATACATTCTGTAAAAAGTTTAGTTAAAATAAATTCCATCGGTGCAGGAAATTAATATTTTTCAACATAAAATCGAGTCGAGGAATAAATACAAAAATCTAAAGTACTTGAGTTAATATATGATATATATATATACACATTTTTTTAAAAAATTTATTCTCTTGTCACTTCATTACATACAGCTTCTTGGCTAACTCGGTCAACCGGAGACTTAACATGTCAATATCCGGATAGATGGTAACAAAAAAAGCTAGAAGAATCGCGCAGTGTCGATAGTTTTTGTCCATATATCCACAAAAATTTCATCTTAAGTGCAGAGATTAGGACTAGAAAAAAAAATTGAACATAAAGCAAAGACTGTTAACTGATTAGAGATGTGAATTTATCATGTATCAAAATTGTTATGGGTAAGGTGGCAGAATGCAAGCAAAATTTTAATTTTAAATACAGTGTATGGCCATGGGCGGTAGTTAGTTTGCTGTTTTGTGTTATATCAAATAGTTCTTTGACAACCTAAAATCTTACTAGGTATGTCAACGTGATCAAGCTAAAGTATTTCTAACTTCGTATTCACAACTTATAATTCATTGAAGTAATGTTATAATTCCGTTGCCTTTAAATATTAAACGATTCCAGAAAAGAATTAGTTAAGTAGAAAACCCACCACAACACACTCAATTCCCTTCAACGTTTCCTATAATATTAGAAACATTCCTTTTCTTTCTTTCTATAGAGATTGTTTAATTTTAAGCTATCTTTGATTTACGCCAATTATGCTCTAAAATCAGACGGTACCAGTCGACAAATGCTGAATTTTACAAAACAATCGATAAAAATCGACATCTTTTAGCGTATTGTAATTTTATCGGGTTATCGCGTGATTACCAATAGTGTCTTGCCATGGCAAAAAGCACAGGGGCGTCTCTTATCATCTATTGTTTTAGACTTAATAAAAAAATATACAAAATGTAAAGTAATTGAAACAACGGATTCATTGTGTTATAAATAGAATACACAGTTGCCAAGGTATTGGCTTCGACGTCGGGAGTATTGGGTACGATTCCCACACGGGACAACTATAAGTGTGCCCACATCTGTGGGCGAAACAACAATCTAGTTATAAATGAAACTAATTTTAGGGATTTATCGTGTTTATTTTTAATTTTAATTCCCGACGTTTCGAACCCTTTACAGCGTTCATGGTCACGGGACAGACTGAGGTGTTAGACGTCTGATTGTCATAGTTAACCCGGGCTACCGTCAGTTTTTGAATTATTAATTTTGTGTCCGATCACAATCTAGTTGTTTCGCATTTGGTTCCCGCGTGATATTTGTGTTTGTAAAACATCCTTACAACACAGGATAATGTTATCCTAAATCAGTGCAATGTTTTCACAAAAGAAAGGAAAGAAAAATTAGAAAAGGCACTAAGGTCTTCCCCATATATATAATGTGCATTAGCAGACTAGATAATTATATTCTCAAAACAACACGTAGTTAATCGGCACTTAAAATTGAATTTCTATTCCATCGGTGCAGATATTTTTTTTACGTGAAAAGTTGTCAAACAAGCTGGCGGTTCACCTAGGCTAAGTGAATACAGCCGCCCATGGTCCTTCCCAGTTTCCTCCTGCCCTCTTAGGTGGGGTCGGCACAACCTGCCATGCATCATTTGTTTGTGGTATTGGTTACCTTTTTACAACTGACCACCTGACTGAAATCACCTCTCTTTGGAAACAAACACCCAGATCCCGAACAATCATTCGTGGGTCACACAAAAACTTATCCCATGCGAGAATCGAACCCGTAACTGCCAGTGCCTAAAGCAAGCTCAATGGGAAATTATTTTACAAATTAATTTTGCAGTAATAATACTGTCTTCGTGAGTTTTAGTTTCTTGTCGTTACATAAAAACCATTTCGGAGAAAAACCGTTGCGAATACAACCCTGTCTACATTTATCTTTTAAAATACGCAAAAGCATTAACGTTAGAACGGACTGACAGAAATCGAAGAACTTGATACTTGAATGCGGTATTTCTTTAAATAGCAACTAAATACCAAATTTTTAAAGAATTACATGTTGTTTAGCTGAATTCAATTTAAAGTTAGCACCGCATCGCGATAAAATACTATTATTAAATCCTTTATGAATATGTGTTTTGTAATAAAACTGTTTTACCGTTAAAACCAGTCCCTAAAAGCAGCTGCCCATTGAAATCGCGACACTTTCAAAGCGTTAAAAAGGATAAGGAAGGGTCAGCAAAACCAGATTGACCAGTCCTATTCGAAAAATAGACAATAACGGTGCCAAAACTGACCCTTGGGGGACACCGGTCACTTTTGCGCTTTTTGTCCCGGACCGGTATTAAATGAAAAGGGTCATAAATTTGAATATAGTTATTATTACTAACGGATTCCATTTTAAACGTTGGTCAGTTCCAAAATTGCATTAGACAAAACTAGGTGTGATTCAAAGTGCTTAAAACGATCCGTTCATATTTAGAATATTCGATTTTGTAATTTGAAAATCGAAAAATATATTGTTCATTGTGTAAAATGTATCTGTTAAAATTTAAACTTTTTATCGGCATCTACTTATAAAAATGTATTGAATTTGAGCATTAAAAATTCACGTGAAAAGTATCTAACTTAACTCAAAGGTAAGTTTTGTGAATGGTGTGTTTATCTTTCTATAATTACAATCTTATAAGAAGGTCTTATGTTTACATTTACAATCTTTTTTTTATTTAAACCTTACTTTAGGCTAACATTATCCTGTGTTGTACGTTTGACAAACATAAATTTCACGCGGACAAACACCCAGATGCGAAACAAGTATCTGTGGGTCACGCAAATAGCTGTTACGTGTGGGAATCGAACTCACGACCTTTTTTTTTATTTTTTCAATATAGGCCTAACTTAAGCTCTTATTGAACGTCAACAAAAAATCTACCACCGGTTCACTAAACTAGACCTGCACAGAGAAGAACCGACAAAAAACTCTGCGGCAACAGAGTCACCAAAATCTTACAATACAAGCTTATAAGCTTTTACTAACTCGGGCATTTATCGTCTTAGATGTCACTCAACATCATTTATAATATTAATCAACTGTTTACCAAACACTAAAAGAACATTCCCGTTTATCTTCTCTCAAGACACGAGTTTTCCACTCAAGAAATGAAATTTAAATCCTTTACCCAGTTCATAAAAAACTGTCCTACAATTATCACCTCCCGTTTTGCTCGGCAAATAGAATTAGGCGTAAATTGAATTAGCCCTGGAATTAACATGGATAATGCCCGGTTCCCTCGCCTCTGCTTATTTTTTTACCTCTTTTTCGGCCGTTTTCCCGCCTGCACCGGCCCTCTTCAGCGACGCAGGATATTTACGTACCAATTTGCAAAGACAAATTTAGCCCTCGTCTGCAAAATTACATCTTTTGAAAGCAAAATTTAAGGAAAAGGAAAAAATGTTTCAAACATTTTAATGGTGTAAAGTTTCAATTTTGAAAACGCGTTTGTTTCTTAAAAAGAATATAATATGCTTATATTAGTTATTTCCTTTGAGGAGGCCTTCAACAAAAATGAAAATCAAATTAAATCAAATCATTTATTCAGCAAAATAAGAAATACATTTCATTTATCAATAGTCTTCTTTTTTTTTAATCTACCACCGTTTCGTAATGAGGTTCCTCTAACTATATTTTCTCTATTTTCTATATTTTAAGCTTACCTTAGCTTGAAATGAAAGAATAATGAAAAATCGTACTATCCTGATCCTTATAAATTTAATTAATATTTTTTTCTGCTATTAATGTCTCCGGAAATAACTACAATGAAAAAAAATATACAACCTTTAAATTCAGTACTGATAGCTAGCTATCAGTTTCTTCTCCGTTAGGATTTAAATTTCTAAACCTGTTAGGATTTAAATTTACGTACTAAAACTATAGTATGTTATCAATACTGCATTACTGAATTACAATACTGAATTTAAAGGTTGTATATTTTTTTTCATTGTAGTTATTTCCGGAGACATTAATAGCAGAAAAAAATATTAAAAAATCGTACTATCCTGGTACGATTTTTCATTATTCTTTCATTTCAAGCTAAGGTAAGCTTAAAATATAGAATAATTTAGAGTAAACTTAAGAATTACCTTTCTGATAGATAGATAGATAGTCACTTACGGTTTTCAATTAAATATTAATTTTCAATTTTCTACCTTTCTTTATCTGTGAATGAGATATTTTTGTTCGTATCATTTGTTACAAAAAAGGTAAATTTTTTCCTGCGTGCCAACTGTTTGAAATATTTCATGCAAAAGTTTGGCTGCTTTTGATATTTCTACTTTTTTCCTTTACATGTAGTTCTATAATTTGCTTTCCTTTTCACATTTAAGTCTCCATAAGTTCAAAGAACTTAAGTATGAGCAACTTCTTAAATTCTATTCTTTCATTCTTATATAATATATTATGTTTGACGTCCGATTTTTTTTTAATTTTTCTTTCTGACATAGAATTTACATTTTAATAGTAAACAATAAACATTTCCAATCTTTTTTTAATGTTAAAATCAAGCAAAAAAACATAATATATCACAGCCTAAATATAGGTAGGCAGTGCAGAGAAGGAAGTTGAACAAAACTTCTCATTATGTTCAGTCGGTAATTATAAGCGTTATTCGTCTTAAGCGATCCGAAGGGTTCGATTTACAACGACGTTTGAAAAACGGGAAGTGATAAGGCAACATTTTTTCAATATATCATACATGTTATTAAATACTTCGTTATTTATTCGTTCAAACGCAAAAGAAACACCGTAAATTGCATTAATTATAGGGAAATTATTGGATGTTAGGAATACCAATGTAATGCATACAAATTTATTAATTATTACCTTTATGAATAAACTAAAATATTTATTTTAACGCGTATAAAGTTCGTTACCTCACAAGAAATAAGAACACAGAAAAAGCGCAATGTAACATCGCACAAGAAATGCCCTCCCGTGGAAATTATTAAGGTTATCTTAAGTTATCAGTAAGACATTAAGAAATAACATTAAACGCAATGTCCATTACATTTTCTAACAAATTCTTTAAACTTCACCTGCCTAGTGGCGATATGTTAGTACGTATTTTAAAATACAGTAGCTTTAATACTTTTGCACAGCAAAATAATTATTAGAAACTTGTCACGTCTAGAATGACAATCAACTTTAGTCGGGGGTTTAAGAAAAGGGGTCTTTAAAATGTCAAAAGAAGGCGAATTTCCCTAAGGGTGCGCCCACCCCCTTAATTATATCTTTTAATGTAATGTCTAAGTGCATTTTTAGACGGCCCTCTTTACATAAGTTGTATATTGGAGGGGAAATTGTTAGGGTGATTTTCGGGGGTCCCGAAACAATTACGCTTTTATTTTTGTCATGAAATAATGTTCTTTAAGAAGTTTTAATGGATTTCAATTTGGACTCCTACGTGGAAATTTACACAAATTCTAACAATTCTTTTTCAATAAGAACTGTGTTTGGTTTTTTAATCAATTACATTTTTCCTATTTGCAATACATTGACAACAAAGTTCTATTCTTAATACCTTAGTACCTGGAGGACCGAGCCTTGCTCGGTTTTTTTTGGTAAATCATGTATTTTGGAAAAAAAAGTAAAAAACAATAAGTGTGTAAATGATCGTGATACGAACCGCGGCCGTTTGTTTTGGGGCCGCCCGATTACCGACCGAGCTATTATAACATTTTTTTTGCGGCGAAATTTACTGTCATATTCGAATGATATTTTTGATTCCCGTTTCTGAGATTTCGATTATATATATATATACAAGAATTGCTCGTTTAAAGAATAAGATATAAAATCACTATTCTTAATATATGAAGTAGCGTTAGATCGGATTAAATCTGAAGTTTCATTCTGATTAAATTCGTATATTTTCTCAATTTACTTTTTATTGCCTTTTTTAATAGTAGTAAGGAGTCTCTGTTCATCATAAATCTTCTTTAGTAAAACTTGTGCTGTAATGTTTTCGCCTCACGGAGAACGCTTTGCACATTTTTTAACACTACCAGTGAAAATAGTTTTCAATTGAGGTAAAGGTATTTTATAAACGGTCATAAAATTTATATTTTTATACCATATGGCAATCATGCCAAATTTTATTATTAATTGCTATATACTGGCCATCCATTTTATTGTCATTTATATTTGCGTAAAAATAAGAATTAAACATAACGGATTAAAAAAGATGAAAAAAATATTGCAATGACTACACAAAATGAAAACACGATTAGAAACATCCGAGGAATTTGAATGACGAATTGTGGACGGTTTTTCTTGCTTCTCTGCAACCAGATTACGTCATGAGTCTGCTGATAAATTTCCATTTCTCCTCGGTCTTATTACCACGGGCATTAGGTCGAATTTCAACGACGGTATTTACACAGAAGGCGAGATATGTTGGCAAGGAATCTCCCCACTGTCTCCAGCAAGGATTTATCGTCTTGGAAGGGGGAAAAGAGCTAGTAAAAATAAGAAAGGGTTGTTTTTCCCGGGGGACAAGAGGGAGGCGGGTGGTTCAAGAGATTCAATTTAGGCGGGCGTCGCTGGGGCAATTAATTATGCTTGCAAAATAATGGCGGAGTGAAAAAATGCAAGCCTCTTGCAGAGTCACGACCGCGATCGAGAATTTAGATTTAAGGGAGTTTTCGTTTAATCGTTTCTTTGGCGAAGCTTTCACAAGCTCATATAAAATATTAAGCATCAAAGGAAACCGAAAATTACTCAAGTACGTTTTAATACATCATCATGATTTCTTGACGTAAGTATTCATAAAATACCTACTGTTTGTAATTTTATTGTCACTTCTATCCAACAGTGAAGTTCGACGGACGATTGAAATGCGTTTTATCGTTCTTCGTAATTCATAACACAATTTATATCTTTACGTCTAACGAATATATTAGGAATAGGATAGAATTCCTGTTTCTTTGCATGCTGTATTCGAATTATATACGTCACATTTTCTACAAGTTAAAAGATTTTTTGGGCGGTCGATTTAACACACATTAACACAGTTCGTTGCAAGAAAGAATAGCGTTTACAGGAAAGTTTGCGTGATAGGATAAAAACCTTTTGTTATCCAGTATGATATTTATCATTCTATTAACGTTTTTAAAAGCATTAATACAAAACTGCAATTAGAAAAAATATACAAGTCAATTACTATAATCAGAAAAAACTTTCTATTAATATTCATTGAGCCGTTGAGACAAAAAATTCACTCTTTCAAATTTACGCATACATAATATTAGTATTACAATAATTGAACGCTTGTGGGTTGTGATCATCGTTTTTATTCTACTCTTATACATAGTTAATTTAGTGTTTTATCCCCTCCAACTATAAAATTTATTGATCGTAATTTTTTTTTATAAATGGGCCAAATTAACATGTAGACCGTATCTTTAATATACTTGTCACTTTCTTACGCAAGTAAATTTGCGTCAGAGTAGCTGAGTGTAAAGAATAATGGTCTCACTAAATCAGTGCTTTCACCATGTAAATTCGTCGGTGATGAGACATTGGCCAGTATTGAAAGATGAAGGAATTTCATCACTTTGAAGGAATTTCTTCACTTAATTTTTTTCAAAAAGGACTCTTTAAACATCATCATCATCATTTCAGCCTGTTCGAGTCCTCTGCTGAATATAGTCCTCTCCTGGAGAGTGCCACGAAGCACGATCCTGAGCCACCTGCATCCATCGACTTACAGCACATTTGCACAGGTCGTCACTATATGTAGTTTGAGTTCGTCGTCTTTAAATAATATTATCTATATATTTAACTTTGGTTGTGTGGATAAAATCTGGTTTGTGTGTTTATAGTACGAAAATTAACTTTTAACTTGATAATTATTTATTAATACATTTTGATTTTTTAGTCAAAATAATTGCATTTATACAATAATATATTTATCTCTCTGTCGGATTAAGAGCTTTATAATTTATTAATTGAAATTAAAATGAATAGAATAATTCTGTATAGGAACAACGGGGGAAAAATGGTCCACCATTGACCTAAATTTTCCAGCTCTTCATACGTAAATCAAAACATAGTACGGCGCATACATTGACCCAGTCGCGAATATGTGAAGGTTAAAGACCTTTAAGCCTTGTGCTATCTCAATTTAATCTTTAAACGTACAGTATAAAGTGTATTTTTCAGTATTCTCAAGCAAAAGTCTTAACACATGCTTCATAATTATTTGTTTAATCATAAGATTTTATAGCTAACTAATAACCTAATTATTTAAAAAAAAAGAACGTTTTAAATATATCAAGTAAGGTTGCATTTGAAGATTGCATTAAAAACTTTTTATTGAAAATTTTATTGAACGAAACGTTTCTGTTATCTGTGCCAAAAATCACACTTCAAAAGAGCGCTCACGAATTCGAATTTCAAAAAGCAATTTCAAATTTAACGCAATCGAACTCGCGAACAAAGAGCCGGAGATCTTAAACCCCCCGCCCAGAATATCTATCTACGGAAGGTACGGTATACTTTTATTCTTGAGGGGCCACCGTCCACCCCTTATAAAAGAAGCCATCTTGGCATTGGGTAGGGTGCACCCCTAGGGGGCGGACGCTAGGGGTTCCGAGGGGGACCAGTTTTCTCTCGGCGAAGTGTTGTTTTAATTCTACCGAATATCTTTTCGTGAATACCACGGGAGAACTTTTGATATAATTTTCTTGGGTAATATTTATACGTTTGAGGTGCGAACGGTGGAGTTTTGCGCTGTAAATTGACGATGAATGTGCCCCAGCTTTCGGAATGACGTAGCCCGCTACGTTATTTGGCTAATGTTTACGTATTCTTTACCATGTGGATGTATAACGAGGCTTAAATTCGCTCAGTTAGCTTTTAAACTTAAACGTGGCTACTGGCAATTATTACACGTCTCCGTCAACGATAGTCGGTTTTGAAACAATTGTTACTACGAACGTACGAGAGGCGAATTGACATGCGAAATTGAAATGCATATGCTGTGTTAAATAAAGATAATACGGATTTCTTAATTGCTGTTTCTAATTCCGACGTATCAAATACTTTGCATTGCTACATTTGCGATTTATCAAGAGTACCTCTAACTAAGAAAATCTTAATCATTGACTTATAGTTAACTGTCTTTAAAAATTGCAAGGGTTATTTGATTATAAAATAAATTAGTAATTTATGATATGTCTCTCTAAAATGTCTGCTGATTTGCTGTAATTGTTACGGGACATTTAGTTATGTTATTAGTATCTATTATACGATACATTAAACACAACGTAGTAATAGATTCCTTCATCAATTATTGTCATTATTATTGTATTAAATAATGATATTATTGTTAAAAATTTCAACGATTTTAGTTCAGTTTATAATTTACTCTACTCAATATCATATTAATAAGATTATGTTTTATTAATTACTTTTTTAATTTGTGAAATATTTGCATGCCAATAGAGCGAAATGTACGTTATATTTTTATTGGAAAACTTTATTTACAATATTATTTCGTAAAATATAAGAAAATAAATATAAGATTATTTGATTTGAATCATGAACTCTGTAAGTGTTAGAAACGTTGGAAATTTAAACCATAGTTAAACGTGAAGACATCCTAATTAGTGTACCGAATTTGCGAAAACATAAGAATTCATTATACATACGTTAAACTTTATAAATATTAACGGCTATAATTATTAATGTCTGTAAATAGACATGAAGTGTAGCCGTTTTATTCAAATTTGACCGAATCTCTCTTAACCGTTCACTTATTGTAAGTAATGTTAAATAAATAAACGAGACAAAGCGTAGGCGAGACCCATAACTTAGATTTAGGTGAAATTTCCTCTAAACGATGATGTCTATGGCCCCTTTAGTAATGAGTTAGAGTAACAAGCATTGGATAGAGATAATTTACGTTTTCATATCTCCGTACCTTGGCAATTACGTGGCGCAGTTGCCAATCGAAACCGCACGAGACAACTATTTGTGTGAAACACAGATTGTTATTTCGGAATCTGAGTGTTTGTCTATCTATCTAGTTTGTGAAATTTATGTTTGTTAAAATGTCTACACAACACAGGAAAATGTTATCACACAGTAAGGGAATGGTTTTTAGAAAAGAGAGAAAATATATTCAAATCGGCTACACGCGTAATTATCGGTAACCAAACTTAAATAAGACAAAACGATAAGTTTTGTTTTTATATGTTTATATCTATAAATTGTATATACACGCAAAGTATATATATTGTATTCTGCCCGAATACAATAATGTTTTTAGAATGATTCGAAAAAAAAAAAACCACGGTGTTTGAAATAAATCGCCAACAAACAAATTGGCCAACTATGTTGGTAATATTAATAGTACACAAATTCCAAAATCTAAATCAAAAGTGTGCAAAGGTTTTATAAACCGGAAACCACTGAAGATGCATAATTCAAAGCGCTATTGGAGCATTCAAAAACGTTTCACTTCGAAAGTGAGACAGCGTAAAACCTAACGGCACTAGAGACCGCGCAAAGGCATTCCACTCGGGTCCACTAGTTGGGTCCAGGTAAATTTTAATTTCTATGCAAATGTAAGCTTTTAGGGCTCTATCTACGCCGGAGAGGAGAGGACGTATCAAATCGAGCCAGAACTTAATGAAAATACGACGCCGAGGCGATTCTTTGGCGTGAAAGTCGATATAGACTTTGAGCACTTAGAATTATCGAACTTATTCAAGTTAACTTTGGACTTAAGCTGAGAGTTAAGTGTTCGCAATATCCTTCAGGTTTATGTTACATTGTTCTAGCGATACTTGGCCTCTTTAACGGTAAACTTTGTAATTTTTTTTTTTCATCTTGGATGTTTTTAACTTTAGTTAGTCAGTGCATAACGTATTAATATAAAGTGTTTTAAATTGTTTTTAATAATCCCCCGTATTAAGGACAGAAACAAGTTAAAAGCAAACAGTTTTTTTAATCATAGCTTTTTAATAACAGTAGTAACGTTAGTTATTACGATTTATTTAAATTTAATTTCGGCGCGTCTAGGTAGAGGTTCGTTCTACTGAGGTTTCAAAGATAACTCAATCCTAACTAAATTCATCTCGAATTCCTTAAAATATAATTGTGCATCCTTAATATCGAGCACAGTATTAGTCGCCGCATATCGCCTCCATCTACAGACAATTACAGTTTTTGTTAGAGCACCGAAGTTCGAATCGAAAAACATTAGTAGCTCCCCCCCACCTCACGAACCCGAAAAGCCGGCGAGATCACGTACACCGATAACATTACCAAGTTTTCACATTAGCTCAACTTTTATTACACTTATCTGGCAAACGGTAGGTATTCCACCTTCGCAAAAATCTCGCCACATTCGAAGAGTTTTGTACGGAACTTACTCGGCTTATTTCGGATATAGTGAGGTATTGAATGATTTGTTTATACTATGTTTGTATATTGTTGTACTGTGTAATATACACACTATGTTCTATGTACCCAGCTGTGGCGGATTTATTGGATTCTCCAAAGTTCTAAGTTCCTTCCTAACTCCCTTCAAGTCCGTTCCTGGATGAATATAATTTTATTACGATTCTTATGAGAAGGTAACGTATAGATACCACCGTTTCTTCTCTAAGTATCAAAATTACGTTCTTCAGTTCATGAACGTTGTGATTACTGTCTACTCCAAAGGGTTTAATTATTATTTTACTGCAATATCGCTTATTACGCGTTTAAATACAATTCATTGTTTCACTTTCTCGTTAACAATAAATATTACAGTATACGATAGGGCGTTATGAGATATTGAAATAAAAAAAAATAATAGCCCTTATAATAGCAACCCATAATTGTATTTCCTTAATTAGTTAGATTGGTCAAGATGATCCTTCAAAAACTCAGCGTGTACTAGCGTTAAGTACGTTTTGTCTCACTCACTCTTTTGTCACAGTTTCAATGCTTAGGAATTGTATGTTCAAAGCTTGGAGTTATCAAATCTTCTATGGGGTACGAATTGTTTGAACTGTTTCTAAATTATTTATGAAATTGTTATTTCTCTCTTCGTTGTTTTGCGACCAATTTTATCTTTCAAATTGTTACGTTATAAACAGATAAGTTACTGATGAGTTTACGTGGACAATAGGGCATTCGTTGCTCTTTCACAATATTATAAATAAATGACACAGCGAGGTAAACTAACGCCGTATAGTCGTACAGCGTTACGAGCACAATCAGAACAAATGACCGAAGCTAAGTAAGTATGGAGCCGGAGTTTACGACAATGCCTATAAGAAAACGGGCGTCGTGTTATAAAATTTGCATTCGGCTGGCGGCGGGTAATGCAGGCTCGGGGGGGTGGCTTCGTCGAGTGGAAACGGCTTTTTTTAAATGCTTTTTTTTTGAGTAAGATGGCCGGCGAGCTGGTGGTTCACCTGACGTTAAGTTAAGGTGTAACAAATAGTTATACTAAAATGCGAAAAGTAAACGCTATAAATAACTTACAAATTATAGTTAAAAAACAGTGTCGATTGGAAACTAAAATCTTAAGTCTTTGATATATTATGAATGGCGATACTTCTATATTGTTTTCAAGCCCACAAGGGACAATTTAATTGCTTGCAATATAATTTGTTTTTTTGAATAAAGTAATATTGAATATCCTTGGATTATCAATTGACATATTCCATAATTCCATTTCAGAATTTAAAAAAACTACTAATTTATGAATTGTTTAAGTAATATTTGTAATGTTCTAAAGTGTTTGTTAATACATATATATGTTACATTTCCATAGTGATTGTTGATGTAAATTAGGTTACTTTATAATTAAATTCTTGTCCTGCACGTATGTGGTATGTATTTACTATTCGTCAATAATGTGTTATTGATGTGTTAATTTGTTAATTTAATTATGTGTACTTCTAAACTTTTATTGTACTAACCTTGAACATGTGTTTGGTGTACCTTTATAAATAAAAATAAAAATTATACGGAAGAAAAACTAAATCTCAAACTACACTTCTTTTTTTATTTTTAAGTTTGGTTTTTTAACTATTTATGAAATTATACATTTATATACCCCATTAATAGTTCTTGTTTTCTCATCCTTTGCTTTGAATTATATGTACGAATGAAGTATATTTAGAATGATCAACTAAAGGAATCAGTACAATACATGAGTTTTTCTAACTTAATCTAAACCTCTTCGCCTCATATACGTTGCTATCGTAAATTTATTGATGTTCAATAAAAACTCAATTTATATAACATTGTTTTATTTTGATCGAAATGGAAAACTAAAACAATTATGAGTGGAGAAACTAATATTGTAAATTAATACCATAATTTCGGACGTCATTAGCTTCGCAAGCCTTCTCAAGCTTAGCTTACCTCGGGGGTGGGTGTTGTCCGACCTCTCTCGGAGGCGGGGGGTGAGACTAACAGGAAAAAGGAGGGTAGGAAAATTTCCATTTTCTTACGTCTTTCCATCGCCGCGCTCTGCAGCAGTTTTTGATTAACGGACGGCAAGGGGCGCAATTTCATTATGTATTCATCCCCCCGACTTATTTACTCGCGGGCGGGCGGGGTGGTTATTGTTTTGCGGTTGAATTTAAGAAAAGGCATGGCTCTCCTTATCTGCGTTACTGCGAATCCTTCCGCTGTTATGCTATTTAAAAAAAATACAGTCAAATTGAAAACCTCCTCCGTTTTTGAAGTCGGTTTGAAAATCAAGTTGAAACGCGACACAATCCGTAAAATAGTTTCGTTTGACAACGTGTATAGTTAAAATTTGTAGAAAAATACAAAAAAAATATAACACGACATTGGTACACGTATAAAATAACAGCGATATCGTAAACTTTTTCACTCCTGAGTGAAATAGTACGGCCAGAGGACGCAAGGTCCACCGCTGGCATTTACCGTTTGTTTTTCCGACGCGCTGACCCTCTGCCGGTGTCGAACCGACTGCCTTTCGCCGCATAGCTGCCTAATCGCGAAGCAGCCGGTAACGAGACACTTATTCAGCCCAATCTATTGGGAAATCGTTAGTTTATTCGTATTGGCTGAGATGGTCATAAATGTGTTGCAACTTGGTTATTACGTTTGATGCGGAATGATTTCTGTTTTTTTAAGACTCCGTACCCAAATGGTACGTATTACTGAGGCTCCACTGTGTCTGTCTATCTGTCTGGTTGTCTGTCCGTCTGTCACCTGTATCTCGTGAACCGTGATAGTTAGACGTAATTTTCACAGATGATGAATTTCTGTTGCCGCTATAACAACATATACCAAAAACGCAGAATAAAAATATATTGATTTACAGTCAAATTGAGAACCTCATCTTGCTTTGAAATCGGACTTATTTGTTAACAGAAACATTGATAACCATAAACAAATATTGTGTGAAGAAATAGTTACAAGACCTTATCGATTAAACTCTAAAGGTGTATCGATTAAACTCGGGGCGCGTTGCAGTAAAAGCTGGTTTGATTCTGCCATGATTCGTACCAGCGACATTTTTTTTTAATTTTTCTTTTAAACTCAAATTTTAGTTTCAACTTGAGTGCCGACTACCGCTGAAAATAATAACAATTTATCAGTGAAACTCACATTTAGACATCATCTTCAAAGCTCTGTAGTTAGCTTGCTTTTAAATCAATATCGCGTATTTTGAATTTAGCATTTTTACGGTGGTAGGGCCACGCAGCAGCCTCGGCTGTTGCACGAATGGGCAGGCTTGTCCGGGTAAGTACCAAGACCTCACAGAAGACCGGCGTAAAGTGGAAGTATAATACCTTCGAGTTTCGTCTGGTAAGTGAGGTGGCCGGGGCCCAATTTTACAAAGGTTGTCAATGCATCTGGAACCCTCGGGTGTAGCAGATGTCAATGGGCAACGGTATTCACTTAACATCAGGTGAACTGTCTGCTCGCTTGGCAACTTTTCACATAAAAAAAGCAACCCGAGTTCAAATCTCGGTGGAAATTGTTAATGCCAATTTCAGACGCTGACTTATCACGTGCTCAACTGTGAAGAAAATCATAGTGGTAAATGTGCGTATTTTCGGTAGTTATAGAATTTAAGAGGACTTAAATAACTTCATTTCGTACAAAATGTTCAATATCTCTTCATCGCTATCCCACATTGCTCTCAAAATGTCTCAGTCTTTCGTAGTTCTTATAGACATGGTGTTCGGATCATTTGAACCAAATAGCCTTTAGCAATTTTAACCTAAAGTTTACCGATTTGTAGTAGACATAAATATATACTGCGACAGGCAAACCTCGAGTTATCTAATTATCGTATCATATCACCGTATAACAATTTCGTAATAAAGTGTTCTCATTAATTATATTTACATTTATACCTTAATGTCACCATAACCGGTGTTAGGCATTAGCCCTAACGCATGGGTCACTAGTTAGTTTTAGTTAGATAGATATAGTATAGATATATAGATCTAGATACTTCTTAAATCTATATTTCACCGTGCAATGGCTAAGAATTGGAAACCTCATTAGATGATGTCACTAATGGATGGATGATTCCAAATCAATTTGCAAATCGACAACTATAGCCTCGCTCACTTCAATATTTTGATAATATTTATCTTTATTTGCGATAAAAAATTTTTTGCAGTTAAGTCTTTAATTAACCAACATTAATGCCCGGTTTCTGAAACACTGATCATCGTAGAAATTAACTAATCAACTGTCAAATGGCATTTGAGTTGTCAGAAGGATGGTTAAACTCTTTGAAATGATCACTCTGATCGTTTCGATCAGCTTTTACTTATTCACCCTTCTTTTGGCAACTCAAATTATTTATTTGAGAAACCATTTGACTTTTAGAAACCGGGTGTAAGTGTTCTAAATTTGCAGTCAGTGGACCCCTTTCATTGACAGTCCTTTCTTGAGTAAGTTCGAACCGTTGAAGTTACACACGTTCTGTTGTTAGGTAAAACGAGATCTCCAACATTCAACAAAAAACATAGGTATATGAAGTACTGTAATCAATAATGAGGCTCCATAGATTACTTGTTGTTGTGGAGCTGAATCTGATCTTTACGTCGGAATAATCTCATTCAATGATAGCTTACATTATTATTGTATACATTAACATCCATAAATGTTACGAAGATGAGACATACAGCTCCATTTGTTCATAAAAAAGTGTTGCGGATTTTTTTATCTCCCGATCAAATTCAAATGATAAGGTTAATATTTAACATTCTGAGCTGTTTACGCCACAAATAATTTGTTGAGTCAAAATTGCTTATTGGTTGGCTGGGACGAAGAAACAACATGGGAAAATGGTAAAATAATTAGTTACTTCAATTTAATTGATTTTTTATTTTTTTTATATATAATAAGCTTTTTGTACTATGAACCGTATACAAATGTGTTAAAGATAGTTACTATCCGACGACAGATGGCGCGTTTAAATAAATATTTTTATAAATCTCGACAGTTGTGTTTCACATTTGCAGTCTTATAAGAATTAGACAAAATGTTATGTTAAAGTTTTAACTTAAACGAAAATTCAGACTAATATATATATTTTAATAATTCATAGTCATTTATTAAAAAAATACAACGTTTGTCAATTTTCATTAAACGGTATTATAGCACTGTAATGACAAATATGTAAAACTTCTTAATGAATATGAAAAAAATAATCCATAATAGATTTTATATTAATATGATTCATAATAGATTATGATATAAGTAAATATTATTTGACGAAGTATATATAAGTAATATTACATATTCGGTAAATATACTAAAAACATACTATTGCACTATTTTGTAGTATTTTAAATAAATGTATTAGATTTTTAGTATTAGTTTATCTACGCTTTTGTATGCTGAAATTTGTTACGAGTAAAAGTTGGATAGAGGGCGCAAAAACTATCAGGGTAGTTTGTGTGCATATTAAACAGAGGGCAGCACACACTTTCGACACATGCAATCAGAATAATAACATCTTCCCGCTAACCTTAGGATTCAATCGGTGCTGCACTGTCACAGATAACTGCTATAATAAAGAAAGACACATACATACATTTGGAATTCGATGAACTATACGACGAGACGATTGTACTGCCAACTGCGAGTATCATGAGTGTTATTCCCAAACGGCCTATGTTCAGCGGTGGCCGCGAACAGGCTGCAATGATGATTAAGATGATGAATACAATTGTACACAGGGTGATGATGAAATACGCATGCGCGTATAAAATTAATGTAACAGCCTATACAAGTCCCACCGCTGGGCAACGGTCTTGGACGGAATTAGGGCATAGCCCACCACGCGACCCCACTACGAATTGGCAGACTTCACATTTATTTTTGAAAAATTTTTTTTTGTTATTATTTCGATAATATGCAGGTTTCAGGATGTTTTCCTTCACCAGCAAGCTCGCGTCGACTCACGCACTTAAAATTACCTATACCAAAAAATTTAACTATTCAATAGTTATTTCAGGTCACTTTGTGTTTATAATTTTTCCACTCACACATAAAGTGTCATTCTATCAGAACAGCGTGCAAAATGCCGTCATTAATGAGACTTGTTTAATTTAACACGGCTCCATGTTTTCAATAAAGGCGTCATTGAGGCAATTAAATTGAAATCAATCGCGTGAAAACACCAATCTCAAAGATTAAGCGTAAAGAGCGAGCGGTCGCGAATTACTAGCACGTGCTTAGCGTTTCGAGGAAATCAAACAGGTCCCATCATAATTTCGGTTGGTGGCGAATTAGCCAATTTCACGACGAATTAACTTTACCGCGCACCCGTTAAATTACGTTGTAAAAATTATGAAGGCCTAGTACTTTTGCTCGGCAGCCGTACGCCATGAGTACAGTAAGACAGTACCTTCCATAATGTTCCATTTCAATCTCGTCGCCTTCCTTTGGATCTATACTCTAGTGCCGGTTGAGTCCAGTCGTGCGTAACGTGTTGTAATCTCTATTTGTCATAATATTACATATTACAGTGATTGAATTTAAGCAAAGTGATAGAAGAAAATAAAAGCGTTCTGAAGCTTTTGAGATGGCAAATATCAGAATCGTCTAACAATAATGATTTAAAGATGGTTTTCATATAAACTTTTAACTCAATGAATTTCGCTGAAGTAATGTATAGAATTTGCATTCGGGAATCACTATCAACTGACATTTTTTGTTACCTCGAAAGGGGAAAAGATATAAGACAAAAGTTTCAATTTAGATTTAAATGGCCTAAGTAGAGTGGACATTGACTTGCTTCAGAATATATTTATTTTATAGCTATAAGCAACATATTACACCGTAAAAATCAAATCGCTTTCAATCAATCGGCTCTTTTAAATGCTGGCAACTATTCTGCAACGCTTAAGTGTTGTAGATGACTATGGGCAGCTGTTATGTTCGCATAAGGTGAAACGCTTGCTTACTTTGAGTCGTCAAATTCATTCAAGTACAAGAGATTAGTTGTTCAGTTTCCCCTAAATTATTTTATTCCATTTATTAAATTTTATATTTTTGCTGATAATTAGATCTTGACATTAGACATTTTTTTGGACTGATGACCTGTCCAAGGTCTCGGGACTACGCTGGATGTAGGCCGCTTCAAACCGATCGAAGTGGAAATCCCCAGAGGAGGCCTATGTTATGAAAAAAAAAATAGATAATTTCGGAGCTTCTTAAGGTTCAGTGACACCGACTGTTTCAGAGTTCGACGTCATCGTGATACCGCTACCGAAGGTGAACGGAAAGCTGACGAAGGTGATCCACGATGCCAACTCGCATCCGAGGGTTGTCAACCGCAAGGAGCTGTACAGGGGGCGCGATGACATCTTTAAACTGGACTTGGAGAACTACGACGAGCCGACGGTTATGCCCGACATCGACAGCTTCGATTACAACAACGCTGACAGGAATGTCAACTTGAAGCGCGGCTTCGACTACGACGCCGGGATGAGTTACGGGGACGACAAGATCGTTGGCGGCGAGGAGGTCGATCTAGACCAGTACCCGTATCACGTGGCGTATGGTACCAACTGCGGCGGTGCGATTATCGATAAAAACTGGGTCATCACGGCAGCACATTGCGGGTGAGTCAACTTATGTAACCAGCCTTAACCTTCTGGGTAGCCATTCAGATGAAGCTTTAATAGTCTCGGGACTTAAAGCACAAACATCAGTTCGTGCTTTCAGTCCCGAGATCGCTACTGCTATTCTTACTACCATACGTAGCTCAACTTTTTTTATTATTATAATTATTTCACAGTAATTTTTGCGTAAGTGCGAAACCTGATTGGAAAACTTGATGATTTTGGTTCATAACTTATTTGTTTATTTTTTTAAGTTTCTTTTCCTTATTATTATCAAACTTTCTTATTTTTTTTTCTTTTCTTTTTATAACATACATGAAATAGCGATAAATTAGATACGGGTATGAAATTAGAGAAGATATTGGCAAATACACATAATGTTATTACAACTTGAAGCTTTTATTTTGTATTTATTGAAGTAAAAAAAGTTGTGTCGATGGGACGTCCGGTAGATTTACTCGCATAATGTAGAAGTAAGATAGATATAGAATATGTTAATAAAATAATGACGCAGGAGGTTTTGAAGCTACAATAACAGATAACATACCCTAACGTTTTGGACTTAACATAAACAGACACGCTATTTATAATTCACTTAGTCGTAGTAACATTATTACAATGAGCACTGTCACTATAACCAAGATTTTTGTAATAATCGATTTACATTTGTGACATTTATGAAAATTATATGCATATTAAATATTCCAAGATCAGGGATGTTCACAAATGGAGCACAAAAAATTAAACATTGCACAGAAATATAAAGATTTGGTAAATACAGTACTGGAAATTCTTATATTATTCTAGAAATCTATTATTGTTCTCTTCGAAATGACTGTACGGCATTAGCTCAGTGGTGATGCAGTCTTTGGTATTACACAAAATCAGGAAAACCTATTCACCTTTGCTGAAGGTTTATTGTTCACAGTTTGGCTTTTCTATTTATTTGCTGCAAGCATTACAAAAGCCAACTTACCTTCTTGAAGGACTGTAGTGATTACTTTGCTAGTCACAATTCCGTTTTAAAGGGAGAAGCCGTACATCAGGGTTGGGTCGAAGTACTTGAACCAGGGGAAGAGGGTTGGCGTGAAGAGATCATACATCCACCCGCAGTGGCCCGCAAAGGACAAGGAGCACCCGTTCGACTTCGACTTCCAGCTGCTGAGGCTGAACGAGCCCCTGAAATTCGACGAGCACGTGCAGCCGGTGAAGCTGGCGCGCATCGAAGACATGGTCATAGGGAAGGTCATCTCGGTGACGGGATGGGGCAACACAGAGGAGAATGTGAGTGGAACAATGGCCACATGGGTTTGTGTTATTAATATCATCTTACCCCTGCTTCGACGCCTTGTTTTTGTTCAAATTGGAAAAGTTGATGGTGACAGGTTGGGGCGACACAGAAGAAGATGTAAGTAGATAGATAGGGTTTATGTTATTAATATCATTTTGAGCCCGCTTCTTTTTTTGCGCGAAGCCTTGTTCTTTTCCAAATAGTAAAGCCCCTTAACCGTAGTAGGGCTACGTAACAGTCCTCGTTTTGAACGAATGAGCAGGGGTAAGTATTACAGACTCACAGAAGACAGGCGTGAAGTAGAAGTGTTATACTTTCGCGTTTCAGCTGTTGAGTGAAGTAGCCGGGGCCCATTTTATTAATTAAAATTAAAAAAAATTTTATTACTCTAGAGTTGATTTGGACGTGAAGAAGTAATTTTTAACATGATCTGATATTGTGATATTCCAGCGTAAAAAATAATTTTAAGCTCTTTTAACAGATTCTGCGTTAACAGCAAACGTAGTGCGAATATTTTGCCATGTCTTTTTAGCTTAAAATTTTTCGCTGAGCTAATTAGGCTCCTCGTATAAAATACGGTAAGCTGCATATCGGTAAGGTTTGGAGTATCATTTAGTTACTGTTCCGGTAACCCAGAAAGGCGTCGTGGAAACCAGTTGTCCGAAGGCGTCCTTTTTAAGTGATGAGTTTTAAGTGTTGCTAAATTCTAATCTCGCACCAAGCATTTCTGATCATGCTTCTTTGATATTTAAAAGTTTCTATTTATGAATTAAATCATTAAAATTGTAGAGAAAGTGGCCGAAAAGTTTTTCTCCGCTGTGGGAATCGAACACCCATATGGAAAGACGTGAAAAATTTTTAGAACTGTAAAAATTTAAAATTTTGAATTAAATCATGTTCAGCAATAACTGTATTAATAAGAAAGCTGAAGATGAAGACAAGACAGTGACTACAGTCACCCTTCGACGCCATTTCTCGGCAATGTTGAATTACAAGGTTTATCTAGTCAGAGTTTAGGTTTTTTATGTGAAAAGTTGCCAAACGAGCAGACGGTTCACCTGATGTTAAATGAATACCATCGCCCATGGACATCTGCCACACCTGAGGGTTACAGATGCAATGAAAATTGGGCTCCGGCTACCTCAATCACCAGACGAAACGCGAAAGTATTTGTCATACTTCCACTTCATGCTAAAAGACCTATGCCCGTCACTTTGAAAGATAATCAAGTAAAACCTAGAAAAGCGTTACTGCGTTATAGAGTTGTGCGTTAGCTTCCTACTTGGCCGTCATTGTCGTGACAGGCAAGGCAGATCGCGAATTATTGCTTTCATGCATTTTCCACACTTGCTCAAAGAAAGTGTGAGATTGTGAGATTGTGAATGTGAAAGGTGATAAAAAGCATTTGGATACGATCATGAACTACGTTTATATCGGTGAATTTAATACATTATTTGAGTAAAAGTGAGAGTACAAAGTTCTAAGGCATATAAATAACAGCTTGTAAAATTTGATTGTGTTTTCGAACTTCTTGCTATTGAGCTGCGCTTTTGAAATTAATGTTCAATCTGTGCCTAGAATCAATTACCGGTAAATATCTGTTACGATCCTCGACCAGTTCTTCACCTGAATTCAGGTAAATTTCTTTGGTTTGGATGATGTTTGTTTTGTCAGTTTTTTTCGGTTATTTGGATTTTACTGCTGACTGAATAATAATAACTTGTTACATAAAACCTAAATTACGTACACAATGTAGAAGAAATGATGTTGAAAGAATGAACTAAAATGATATTATGAAAGCCTGATGAGCGATCGAA
>OW152839.1:1145575-1413075 GCA_933534255.1 Iphiclides podalirius | reverse complement strand
GACAGATTCAGTCGTTTTATATAATAGGTAATCCCGAACTATTAAACAGATTGCAAATTGAGAGCATTTTTATTTTATTAAATTGTGAATTTTTTTTAAATTAGGATTAAGTAGCCTGCATCCAATTTAAATTATATTTACATAATAAACTATCTACTAGCGTAACGCATGAGTTAACAAGTGATAATTGAAAGAAATAATAATTAAAATTCATATATTTCATAATTAAAAGAAAAAGCCTTATAAACGCGACAAAATATTCGGAATAGTTTCATTTGACGTTAGATCAATCAAAAGGCATCTGAAATGGCAGGGAATCAACGATATCTCTTGTTGTGAACACTAAAACGAGTCTCGAACACATGTTTACGTTCAAGCAACCTTCGTCGCCGGCTAGACGTTCCCGAGCTTTGCTTGATGGCAAAATGTTACGGACGCTTGACAAACATTAAGCTCGCGCCACACTTAACGCCATAGTTATTTAAAAAATAACCTGTTTATAGGTGATATTTGTACGTGAACACTTGCAATGTACCTCATTAAGGACATAAAGCTCGCGCCACACTATCGTCATAGTTATTTAAAAATAACCTGATTATAGACGATATGAGTTGAGACGATATGAGTTTCTTGCCGGTTTCTTCTCAACAGAAACTGCTCTCCGAATTAATAAATACATACATTATTTAAATAATTAATTACATACATTATTTAAATAACGTGTACAAATTTAATGTTGTGCTCGGTTGTTATTGAACTCCAAGTTTAGTAATATGTATTAGTTTGTAATAATTTAGTCATGGTATGATTTATATTTTGTAACCGCGCCAAATAAATATATAGATAAATTATTCGCTACGCGATTTCACTGCGCGATTCCACACGTTTCCTCGTGATGAGTTCCTTCACGGCCAAACGTGCGATATATCCACCCCTTATAACTCCCTGCCCGAGCAGCGAGATTTGAACTCAAGTTACTCGAGCACCGAGTTTAAAACGAGCGCGGGACCTCCGGGAGTTTATTTATTTATTTAGTTGCACTAACAGAGTAGACACCATTACAAGTTAAAAAAAAGAAACCAAAACACAAGATTGGCGCTACTCCAGTTATAGGTACAACCAACATACAAATCATCAACAGAGTTACAAATTAAAATTATCGATACGAAATAAATGAATCATTAATAAGAATAAAAATATAAGAGTGAAAAAATTACAACAGCCGACTCTGATAAAGTTTTAGTTCGTTACTAACATAAACTTCGTTACTCGATAAAAGGCTACACCTCAGCTTATTATTTATATTAAAGTTAAAAGACGTAAACCTATATTATTGGGAGAAACAGATAACAAGATTTTCTAATAGCTGTAACTACTGCTAATACTACTAACTAATAATGTTTCGACATCCGAAAGTAACCAGTGTGGCAGCACGCTTACAAATTCCCTACATTTGACAAGCGCTGACCCAGTTAGGGACGTAACTGTGCGGGGAATTCTCGAACCCGCTCATCTGCGGCATGATTGATTAAGTAACAACGCTCTGTCCCTTTCTAGCGAGCGATGATTCATTGGATGCCATCACATCAAAGGCGCCGGTGGACGTGATGTGAACTGAGGCCGCCAGTTTGAATCGCAGCTGCACCAAAGTCTTCCGTTTTGCTAACGTCCGTATGTTATGTGCGATACTAGGCGATAATGTCACCTGTCACGTTTTCGGACTCAAAGGCGTTGTGTAGCAGGGGCATGAACAGTCGTCAGTAAAGACACGAGCAATTGTCCTCGAGTGTTTGCTGCAATCCAAATTTTTACGCATATTTATTCGGCCGCAAAATGTGGCCTTAATATGTTTAATTAAATAAAACCGTTTAAAAACTTTTAATTTAAACGGTTTTATTTTATGTGCACTGAAAACTACAATATTGTATTGTCATCTAAATTAAATGTGTGTACCAGATTTCAGATCAATCTGACAACGGGAAGGTGCTTAAATTTCAATTTCTAATTTTGACCCAAATAAATAAACAAATAAATTCCGTACGGGTCGAGCTAAATAAAACAGTTTAATTATTGTCAATTGTACTCTCGGAAAATAATTTTTCTTTTTCTAATACACTTGTTTTTTTTACATAAAGACGATAGCGATTGCCAGCTGTACGACGCTTAGCATGTCTACGACTGCAGCCGATCTCATACTATCAATAGCAATGGATATAGTAGAAGATCCGAATCTAAATCGACCTTAAATAATTAAAAATGATTTTTCATGAAACGTTGCAACATCAAGATAATAAGAAAATACTATCCTGACTTTCAATATTATAAAATAAATTTTATTCTATTATCAGCTCGGTGAAGGTCGCCTTAGATTCGGATCTCAGACCAATAGCAGTGAACAAACGGCCTTCTCATTAACGGTTGGTTTCAATAGTCTATTTACAGATCGATTTGGTTACAACAGATAGCTATTTTGTCATTAGCTCCATGATACTTACTTAAAAATTCTATCTCCAGTAACCAAATCTATCTGTAGATATTGAAACCGTCCGTTACTATTAAGATATGAGCGATTGCCGGATCACTTTCACAACTTACTTTGAACTGATCGAATATTTAGAGCGGATTTGTGTAATGAATATTGAAAGTGGAGATATAAAAGAAATCGATTTAGAAACAAAGAATCGATTTAGAGGTATAAATAAATAAAAAGCCTTTATATTTCTTGCAAAAAAAATTATACATGAACAAAAAATCTTATAATCTACTACGCTAAATCTACTTACGGTTTTGTTTTAATTTTTTTTTTCCTTTTTTTTATAAATTTTTGAATATTATTATTATTATTTATTAATGTTTATTTGCAAGAACCCCTCCTCGGGTGAGGATAATCTTAATTTACTTTATGTGAATATTGTATTCAACACGAGAGTATTTATGGTGGTAGGGCCACGCAGCTGCCTCGGCTGTTGCACGAATCGGTAGGCCAGTGCGGATAAGTACCACGACCTCACAGAAGACCAGCATAAAGTGGAAGTATGACAAATACTTTCGCGTTTCGTCTGGTGAGTGAGGTAGCCGGAGCCCAGTTTTCAAAAGGTTGTCAACGCATCTGTAACGCTCAGGTGTAGCAGATGTCCATGGGCGGCAGTATTTACTTACCATCAGGTGAACCGTCTGCTCGTTTGGCAACTTTCCACATAAAAATAAAAACTTATTGTGTGTATTATTACATACAAGAATATCATAAACAATGTATTCGTTATAACACATTCTTACAGCAATGGAAAGAACAACATCAAATCTTAAGACCGTTGACGAAAATGCAATCAGTCAAGTCGAGACAAGACTGTACGGCCTATGAATTAGAATTAATATATTTTGCATTCGTAGCAAGGGCCAATGTAGTCGAACTTCAAACAAATATATTAAACTATTTAATTAATAACTAAGAATATTTATGACTTAAAGTAAAATAATACAAATATGCAAAGATATTTGTTTATATGTGCAATAAGGAAAAAATAGAAGTAAACAATATGATTGGGCAGATAAAAAATTTTTGATTATTAACCAGTATTTATAACATATACTCGCAAACCTCTTACCTTAGCTGGATAGCCTTTTATTGTTAAATGAAAGAAGGATATGTACTATTTCATTGCGCCTTATTTTACTTCAGAGTAAGTTCCTGAGTCGTCGAAAATTTTACGTATTAACTAAAGTACTTGTAGAGTTAGGACACAAAACGAACTCAAAATTTAGTATGTAATGAAACATACGTGACGTTTTTGGTGAACGAAACAACGCGAGAAGTCTTTCAAAAGCTTTCATTTAACGAACAATCTTTGAAAAGTAAATGTGTGTGTGTAATTATGTACACGTGTAAGAAGGATACTTCTTTAACGCAACAAAAGAAACACAACTAAAAACATTACCCCCGTTCCCGTACTATTTGTTTGTGTAAAAGACATTAAATGACAACTGATGACTCGGCGGTGCCATTGCTAAGCTATTGGCTTTTGCGTTTGAGGTCGTGGGTTCGACGCCCACACGGGACATGTGACCAACTGACAATTGTTCCGGATGTGGGTGTTTGCTTCCCAAGGGGGGGTGACGTCGGGGAGGTATCGTAAAAACATAGCCAAAACCGCTTACAACATGATTCAGAGTTGGGCCCATCTAGATGGGATAAGGGCAGGAAGATGATGGTGATGTCAAAAACTTGTCAATTTATTTATTTATTTATTTATCACCAACAAAGTACACACTGTGATAATAATTATACAAGTTTTACAAAAATGTGATGAGTGGTACCTTAATTATAGGTAAAAACTACATTACAACAGGCAGTAGAGACAAAAACCAAAAAACTTTTACAAAACTAAATGTGAAATACGAGCTTTATAATAATACAAACATATAATAATACAATAATACTAAAATATGGTTAAAACAGAAAAACAGAAAATCAATGGTTGAAACCAGCTTCATCGTGTCACTTTTTGGTTGTCGTTGTGCGCGCGTATTTTAGTCAAACAATTCTTTCCAAGCGCGCGTATTTTAGTCAAACATTTCTTTCCAAGCGCGCGTATTTTAGTCAAACAATTCTTTCCAAGCGCGCGTATTTTAGTCAAACAATTCTTTCCAAGCGCGCGTATTTTAGTCAAACAATTCTTTCCAAGCGCGCGTATTTTAGTCAAACAATTCTTTCCAAGCGCGCGTATTTTAGTCAAACAATTATTTCCAAGCGCGCGTATTTTAGTCAAACAATACTTTCCAAGCGCGCTTGCAGAATCGTAACTTACGAAAACGAATGACGCTCATGCCACGCTATTTTGCATTTTCCAAACCGAACGAAACTCCCGTAACGACCCTCCAACGTAACTTGACATTAATTCAATGACACGGCAGCGTGACATAAACAAGGCCGGGTTTAATTTGTTCTGTGGAGCCGGGCAAATGAGTGACGCATATGCACCGACGTCCGTCGAGGGCGCAATTGATAGCAAAGAATGAAGTTGTGAATGTAATACGCAAAATATCGACTTTGTTAAATTTTAACATCTTTGTGAACGCGGCGGTGACAGCACAAAAAGAATAAAAAAATGAGCCGTCACGGGACGCCTGGCAGATGTGAAACATCGACATTATTTTGTAAAAGTAATATGCAGAATAGAACAGATTGTGATAGGAATTAAATATATCATAATGATAAAATAAAATATTACGATATTTTTCCATATAACGATGACTATTTATTGAATAAACATTTATTTTCATTAAATACAAAAATTTACGAATATATTTCAAATCGTGACTACTTAATTCGTTTAATCAGTGTCTTCGGTAATAGTACACACAATTAATTAAAGTTAATTTAATTAATTAATAATTAATGAATAATTATTAACAATTAATTTAAATTTGAGTAATTAATCGTACACACTACTGCATATAGACTGTATATATATATATACCATCATATAGCGTGCCGACGCGTCGCCACGGCATGCGTCGCCACGCCAGAAATCGGTTTTACGTGCGGCTATAGATGTTTGAAAAAGTAAGGACCACGAGTCTGTAGAGTTTGTTTGTTAAAATAAAAAAAACATCTTTTTGAAATCTTATCAACATTATTGTGAAATGTCGATGAGACACGTCCTTGAAATTACACTCACAATTCCCGTGAGCAATCGATGATTAAGAGTTTGCCTTCAAAACTTGAACAATGTATGAATCAAATAATTATATTTAGTTTTTTTAACCTACAAATAATTTTCAAGCAACCATATCCGACATGGTTTTTTTTTTTTTTTTATGGAGAAAAGGGGCAAACGAGCAGGAGGCTCACTTTACTTGTACTTGTGTTTGTACTTTAGTAATCTTCTTAGTGGTCTTCATTACTAAAGGTCGTGTCCTGAAAAATTTTGAGAGAATCGGCTTTTCACTTGATCAGACCAACGGGTAGGTGATCAGCCCAGGTGGTATTTTGCCATCCACTTTAGTATAGAGTCGTGTTATTCAAAAGCACTCGGTTCCTAATATAAACAATATAACTTATAATATTACCACTTATACAGAATGAAATTAGAGCTAATTTTTAATAGAGCTATTTTTAACGATTTTAAATGATGCGGATACAAAGGAAATTTAGCGGATTTACTAAAAAAAGGTACTATATAATTTACATTTATGATACCGAAGCACATTATCAAACAAAATTTTCTTTGCTAATAGGCCGTCGGTATAACATTTTATATCGTTTACAACTTTGTTACCGAAACTAAACCCTAAATGATGAGAGAGCATTATATTATGATATTCATTGTTACACATAGCTTGCTTTATAACTTTGTCTACAGTACAAAATGTATAAACGTTAGATAAAAAGGTTAAAGTGTTCGTAATATTATACTAACGTAATTGACACTCTATTAACTTACTGAGGCGGTTCTCAAAAATAATTATACTAATTGACACCACATTATTCCTGAAGTACACTTCCAATATTGTTTCATGAAAGAATTATTCGAGTGCGCAATCTTAATATTCGAAGAGTTAGTAGTAGTTATAAAAATCAGAAGGTTTGGTCCAGGCGTTGTATTTGTATTTCGTTTGGAAGCGGTAAGTAAAAACCCAACAATCACTGCAGCAAAGAAAGATCTATTGTAGTCTTCCCTTTGAAAACAACCTTACTGTTGGATAACATTACCCTCTGTTGTATGGACGTTTAACGTACATAAATTTCATGTGGACACAAAGACCCAGATCGGAAACATTTATTTGTCTGTCACAAATAGTCGTCTCGTATGGCAATCGAACCCACGAAGCCAATACCGTAGCAAGTGCGTCTCGGAGTTATCTGCAGTTCCAGGGGTTACATTTTAAAGTAAAAAACTGGCCAAGTGGGAGTAGGACTCGTGTATGAAGGATTCCAGGTACCATTATGTATAAAAACGACAGAAAAAATCACGTCTGTTGAATGGGAGCCCCACTTAAATATGTTTTATTCTGTTTATTAGTATTTAACAGAAATACACCATGTGTGTAAATTTCAACTGTCTAACTATCAGGGTTCATGAGATACAGTCTGGTGACAGAATGGCCGACACCGGAGTCTTATAATAGGGTCCCGTTTTACCCTTTGCGTACGGAACCCTAAAAAGTACACAATAATACTATCAAAGATTGTCTTTTTAAAGCCTGTAAGTAAATGACACCCGTGCAGTAGCTTATGTGAGTCATAAAATGTCGTTTGGCAAGGGCGAGCTTATTTATAATGGATGGTCTGTGTGACGAGACACGACAGAGTAACAAACAAAAATAAAGTAAATTTGTTTTGTATATTTAATTTATCATGCGTATAGAAGTTTCTTTTGCATGTGAAAAGTTGCCAAGCGTCTCGGACCTAATGTTAAGTGATAAACCCCGCCCACGGACTTTTAGAATACTTGGGGTTGGCAGGTGCGTTGGCAACCATTGAAAAAGGCTACCTCACTCACTAGACGCAACGCGAATATATAATTATTTCACTTCACGGAAGTGTACTGAAAATGATATGTTCATCTTTTTTTTTCGGCACTACATGTTTGTTTGTTTATTTTATTGTTATGTGTGTTGTTAATTTTTATTATTTTTTTAAAACATTGCCCTTACTTTAGGATAACATTATCCTGTGTTATGCGAAACAACTATCTGTAGGTCACACAAATAGTTGACCCGTGTGGGAATCAAACCCACGACCCCCGACGCCGAAGCCAATACCTTGGCAATTTTCATTAACAACCATTGCATTGGCTAGGGTCTTTACGGGCAATCATCTCATCAGCATCATCATTTCAGCCTCTTTGAGTCCGCGGCTGAACATAGGCCTCCTCCAGACCGCTATCTCTACTTCGCTTCTCGACTCCAGATCGACTTCTCGCAAACTTGGAATAAACACCAAAAACCGGAATAAGTGTGTGTGGGTCACGCGATTACTTGTCCTGTGTGTAAATCAAACACAACTATCCCGTTGTTAAAGCTATGGAACTCGGAACTCTACAATTATACATTGATATTGTAGAGTTCCGTTATTGAGTGCCCACTAAATAGAAGAAGAAGAAGAAACGTTTATTCACGGTCTGAGTACAATAGATACATAGAACACTTAAAAATAATAATGTAACTACACATTATGTAAAATAATATTAGAATAACTTAAAATAAATGTAAACATAACAAAAAAACTAAAAAAAATAATAATAATTAAGTGAAGGTCTGTGTAGCAGCATAAGACCGTGAAACGGACGGGACTCGGTAAAAGTCGAGATACAGTAACTAAGATTCGTTCTGATCCCGACGCCGGTTTTCAGTCCGCCCGCACTTCGAGACAACTCGGACGGCTGCGTCAGTGCACTTGTAATACATACCTACAACGCAGTATAGCGATAGTTAAATTATTTTTGTTTGAGCCTTTCAATTATATAGACAGTGGATATCATTCGTCTGAAGAGGTAAGTAAAAATTAGAACTAATGTTTTCTTTTTTGATATTGGTGTCAGCTGCTTTATTTCCATTTTGGTTTTAGGTTACAAATATTTATCCCTACTCTGTGGCACTGTGACATTTACCGATCGAGCGAATTAATAAAAACGTGTGACTCAAACCGGTACCTTTTACATTTCTATGTATCACCTTGGCCTCTCGCCGAAGCTATCACCGGCAACGCTACCTCAGTCAGCGTCGCGACATCAACCGATATTCTATGTATCACCTTGGCCTCTCGCCGAAGCTATCACCGGAAACACTACCTCAGCGTCGCATCATCAGCCCCACAAACGTCGGTAAAGACCTATCTTTCTCGCGGAAGCTCAAAGCGGGCGTTTTCACGGAAAGCGTAGTTAGCAATTACGCCGCCGCACGACCCTCTGACCCGGTTCCCTTGTCGCAACGTGAATGGGCGGCTTTATTGCACTTTTTACGCAAACACGGCGTTGAGGGGGCGGGATAAAGCCCGGCTGACGCCCGCTCGGGTATATTTGGACAACAATTCGGACTCCATTGTCAGAAGCGCTCTCGCCCCTTGCTTCGGAGCGCGTAATTCGAAACAAAACATGGGATAATCATTGTAAATAAAGAAACCAACTAAGCAATCATTCAAAACCCTTAGACAGAGCACTGCTAATATTGAAAACTAGCTGTGCCTGCGACTCGGTCCGCGTGGAATTTAAAATAAATAAAAATAAATGAGAGTCCCCTCAAAATCGGTCCAGCCATTTAAGAGATTAGCCGGAACAAAGAGACATACAGACAGACAAAAATTGTAAAAAAATACTTTAGTACTACTTTTTTGTATAATTATGTACCGTGTATACATCCATATGCATTTAATATAAAGAGGTTAATTTTATTATTATAAACAGACACTCCAATTGTATTTATCTGTATATAGTGTGTATATACTGCGTGTCTTTACAATCACGACAATAAATGAACACAGATATAGAGGATAACTTTTTAAAATTGTATTAAACATTTACATTCTTTAAACATCAATATTTAACGAGTTATCAAATTTTTTAACAAAACAAAGAATTTTAGAACATCCTTACATATAAAACTGCAACGTAAAGTTCATTTGTAAAGGTGACAATGCACATACTGTTAGAAGTAGAGGTTTGTAATGCGACGCTGTGGCAACGAATGAAAAAGTCTCTGAATGTATGAATCAGTCAGTTGTAGGTGTATAGGATGTTACAAATTTTGTTTCTTTTTTACTTAATTAGTTTGTTTGAAAAATATTTTTTTTTAATTAGGGATTTTTTTAACGTTAATATTTTTTTATGATTATTGGCATGTGGCGTTAGACGTCTGTTCATTTATTGTCGCCGTTGTAACGACACGCTTTATATAAATACTTTACTACAAAAGTGATCGAGTATGACAGAACGCCTAATACGCCTGTCATAAAAATATTAATGATAAGTGTAATACCGCTTCGGTGACCTGTTTGGGGAAACCGAAGGTTTTGTCTGTGCAATACAGGATCAGGTTACTAAGAAGAACAACTATCGGAGATACATCCTAAGCGATGGCACCGTCGACATCAGTCGAGCTTGTCGCCGTCCCGGGGAGTCGCTGTGGCATGTTATATCCGGTTGTTCCATACTTTCTAACTCTGAGTATCTGCATAGACACAACCTAGTAGCCAGAATCCTACACCAGGAGCTCGCTCTGATAAACGGCCTCGTGGAATGGAAACTGCCGTACTACAAGTACTCTCCGGAGGCCGTGCTCGAAAATGACCGCGCCACACTCTATTGGGACCGGCCCATCATCACGGACAGGACGATTGTCGCGAACAAACCTGGTATCGTGTTGATGGACCGGGCACAGTCGCGGGTATTTTTGGTCGACATTACCATTCCATATGACGAGAACCTCGTGAAAGCCGAAACAGATAAGAAGACGAAGTATCTGGACCTGGCTCACGAGGTGACCGACATGTGGAGTGGTGTGCCGACCGAAATTATCCCGATAGTCGTGTCTGCGAATGGGTTGATCCCAGTCAGCCTCTCCGGACATCTGAGGCGACTGGGACTCCGGGACGGAACGCTCCAAGCTCTAATGCAGAAAGCGGTGCTCCTGGATACAGCCTACATCGTCCGCCGGTTTCTCTCCCTATCACCCTAACCCTCGGCCGTTTGGTCTCCCCTGCCGAGGGCTTCCGTCTGGTTGGGTCCTATTTATATGTGTATTATATGTATTATATTTTTATATGTAAATGTTTATTTTTTATTTATAAACTCAACCAGACGAGAAAACAAATGAATAATTACAACAAATTAAAATTTGATTACAACACCATCTATTGGTAGCTCTCGGAAACATCAAGTAGTGCGCTTGAGCAAGATCGATACAGGAAGTGAGAGAGCGGACTTGATGGTTATGAGTTGTGGAAGTCAATTGACATCGGACACGGGGGTGCGAGGGTCATCTTCCTGTATCCAACTTGCTACGTTTCCATTCAATTACATCAGTGTGGTTAATAATTATTTTCGTTATTGTTGATTTTAATCGAACAAGTAAATTACAATGAGGGATCTGACAACGAGTTGTCCCATGTGATCCACCTATCTCCGACATATATATATATAGACCAAACCAGACGAGAAAACAAATGATTTTCCCCCCAGTGTAATACGTGGCAACCCTACCTTAATAATTTATATTAAGGTAGGGTGCGTGGGTTATATGAGTTTTCTTTTATGTATCTCCATACGCTCGCAGGTGAAAAAGCCAGTAACGGGCAAGGGAAATTACCTTAAAATGAAAAAAAAGATTCTATCGGACTTTAGGGGGATAAGCTGGTGGAATCTATTATTCATCATGAAGAAATGTTTTACGAAAACGATCACAAATATACATGGAAAGCTGCTATCGGAGTACTAACGATGGACTAGATTATCAGTTACACCGAAGGAAGTATTAATCGAATCAAATTTTCTAAGCATATAGCAGACCAATCAAATAGCAGAGCTTGATTAAAGTCCACACCACTAGACATTGTATTGGTATGTTATTAATGCTTATTCACAACGCAGTACCCGAAAGACCGTGTAATAGAAACAGAATTAACTTCTGTATTGCATCAAGCTCTGACTTTTTCCCTCATTTCTAAAGCAGTCCCGGAGTTACAGTAACACAACAACGCATGGGCAGGCCCGTCCGGGTAAGTACCACGACCTCACAGAAGACCGGCGTAAAGTGGAAGTATAATACTTTTGCGTTTCGTCTGGTGAGTGAGGTAGCCGGGGCCCAATTTTCAAAAAGGTTGTCAACGCGTCTGCAACCCTCGGGTGTAGCAGATGTCTATGGGCGGCGGTATTCACTTAACATCAGGTGAACCGTCTGCTCGTTTGGCAACTTTTCACATAAAAAAAAAAACGGAAATATATATCGAGCTTTTTCTTTATCCTACGTCTTGTTTCACTTAGCTGTTTATTGCATCTTGTATGTACGTATTAATATCCATCTATTTAGAAAAACATACCACATCGCGTCGGGGCCATGTCCAACACTAGAACCAGTGAGGATTAGACTGGCTAAAACCAGAAAGTCGTCTCTTGGTAGATGTATTAACTTGTATAATACAAGTCCATTTTTTATTAACAGAACCAAAATAAACTTCAAATATCTCGCTCTGCATACATTTTATAATTGATGTTAAGGAGTTCCCTAAGTTTCTCCGGATCCAATACCAATGAAATTATTATGGGACCACATGGGAAACACCAGTTTTCAAATAAAAAAGAATCATCAAAATCGATTCCCTCAGTCCAAAGTTCTGAGGTAACAAACATAAAAAATACAGACGAATTGAGAACCAACTTATTTTTTGAAGTCGGTTTAAAATGGGTTACATTCACAAACAACTAAGAGTAGACAATTTCATTTATTTTGTAAAAGCTACCCTAATGGAAAGTGCCTATAATAATGTAGAAAACGACTACTAAAATCTTAAGGAAAAAGATGTGTGTAAATGACTCTTCCTCTGCATTTACACCAACGGCTGCTGCTGATTTTACTAATACCACCTAAATAATTTTGTATACTTGTATTATTAAAAAAAAAGATAACAAGACCGCAGAGTTTGTCGATTCTTCTCTGTACAGGTCTAGTTTTGTGAACCGGTAGTTTGTTAAAACAACAGTTTAAAAAAAGTCTACATTGAATAAAGAAAATTCGACTTTGACTTGAGTAAAATTTGGTCTATTAATAAGATTACTTAGGCTGAGTGAAACATCAACATTGCAGAAGTAGCTTTCAGGCAAAGCCTTTGTGTTCAAAGCCAAAGCCGTTTCAAAACACAACGGCGCACAGTTTATAGACGTATGTAAGCATCGACCTTTTGATACATAGACAACACAGTACGCGGTTTCAAGGACAGTAATAACAATAGTAAAGTGTATTAAAGTCCAAAGTAAAAATATACATTTAAAAATAAGTATTTCCAATTATAAAATTGACAGTACATTTGGACTACAAAACAAAAAAAGATTTATCTTGTGGTTCCCACACTAGGCCTGGCCTGTATCGTGAGAACCCACTATAAATTGTTACTGTATACTTAATTATAATTATATAATTAACGGCAGTGCGTGGTGAAAGCGAAAACAAAATGAAAAAACAATGGTTTAATAATAAAAGTAAGAAAGGACAGTAAGCTGGTATTTTACAGGTAACGTGGCGTTACTACTTACTTGTGCGTTTTGTGTGTGCGAACATGGAAAGATTATTAATGTAGTAGTGGTATAAGTAAATAGGCTCTCCTGCCTCAAATGATGTAAACAAATATTTCAATGGGTTAAGATAAGGTTATGATAATGGTTGTACTTATTTTCACCTGTGCGGCAGTAAAATAGTAATTTATAATTAAGACATTCACCACATTGGTATGGGTCTCAAAATAAAAGCTTATTTAAAATTATTTCAAAGACAAAGTGTATGTTAATACATTCCCCATACAAAAATGAACCGAATCATAGTTTAAAAATTATTGGTCACACCTATAAATGCTTACATTATGGTAATATAAATTGTAAATGCAATAGTTTAGAGTTTGTTAAAAGCTATAAGTATTTAGGAGTAACTCTAGATTGTAAGTTTAATTGGAGTTTGCACATTAATAATGTTTGTGATAAATTAAGAACGATATTAATCAAATTAAAATATCTTAATTATGTAGTTGATAAAAAAAACAATGTATTTATTATATCACACTCTTGCTGATAGTGTACTCAGTTATGGCTTGATTGCATATGGCCGCACTTTTTACACATATCTAGATAACATCAAAAATTTACAAATGCGTTTAATTAAGCTTCTTGCAACTAAACGCAGCAAATCAGATTGTAACGGTGATTATAGGTTATTGTTTAAAAAATGTAATATATTACCAATACATGAAAAAGTTAAATTTTTATTAGCCCTAGAGGAATATGATAAGCCAGAGTTTAAAAATCTAAAACATAATAATAACTGCCTAAGAAATAAAAGCAGAAAAATTTATGTGGAGCCTATTATGTGTAATTATTATGGGATGAGGACAAAGAGGTATTTAGTACCAAAAATATTTAATGAGATTTTTTCTGAAAATGATTGTATAAGCAAGAATATCTTCAAAAGAAAGTTAAAGGCTTTTTATATAGATTATTATAATAGTAGCTTTACTTAGATTGTTCCAGTTTTTCTTTTTCTTTTATTTTATTTTTTCTTGTATTGCTTAGTTATTATTTTATTTTGTTATTTAAGTGACAATTATGTAAGAGTGCATTGTGTCGCCGATAAATTGTTTTTACAATTTGGCGAATAAAGTTTTTTATGTTGTATTGTTCACTTAATAAAAATAAAAAAAAAATAAAAAAAAAATATTAAGCTTGATATTGTCATATTTACATGTTAAGAGTCTGTCACTTTCCTTATCATCGTTCACGGCAAATACAAAGTGAGAATGGCACTCTGATGGAGAGTTTTACTAAATTCGCGTTTAGTGGCGGTGCTTTAACGATTGACCTGTCGTTAGTTATGTTACATTTACAAGTCAAATTAAAATGTCTTATTGAACGTATGCATATACTTGATAAATCAGCTGATTGCCTTGAAACGGTCGTGGCATTCATAGGGATAGTTTTAGCTTTAGGCGTCCTTTGCTGTGACATTTCTTTTGTTTAAAACATTATAGTAGGATAAAATTATCGTGTGTCGTAAGGAGGTTTTACAAACATTAATTTCACACGGACAAACACAGTCTGAGAGATCTGCACAATTATCTGTGTGTCGCATAAATATTCGTCCCGTGTGGGAATCTCTACGACCCCCGGTGTTGAACACGATCCCTTGACAACTGCGCAACGGATTAAAGTTTGATCAGAGCAAGAAACATTAATTTATTAAAACGACGCAACGGTTAAGCTTCGTGAGCGTAATTCGTTACTAAATAAGCTATAATGTACAGGAGGAAGCTAGGTTCGAAACGTGTATTGAAACGGTAGAGATTTTCCATTTTTTTGCCGCAAGCATGCAGCGTGGTCACCCTGGCACGGAAGCTGGGCCGGATTCAATCAACATGGAGCGATGCCGGGAACAATGTGGAGCTATTGCCTCCGGACCGCCTCAGATTGGAGAGCACACGTACGGCACAGCCGGCCAACGTTGATTTCAACACATTTTCAACCGACTCAAAAAAAAGAGGAGGTTATCAATTCGACTGCATTTTTTTATGTTTGTCACCTCAGAACATTCTAGTGAGTGAACCGATTTTGATGATTCTTTTTTTTTTGAAAGCTGGTGCATCCCATTTGGTCGCATAATAATTGCATGGGAACTCCTGAAAATCACTACATAGTATAAAACAAAGTCTTCCCGCTGTCTGTCTTTCCCTATGTATGCTTAGATCTTTAAAACTACGCAACGGATCTTGATGTGGTTTTTTTTACTAGATAGAGTGATTCAAGAGGAAGGTTCATATGTATAACACATTGCACCCGCGTGAAGCCGGAGCGGGTCGTTAGGTTATTCGATAAATGCTGGTCTAGTCGTATGACGGATAATTTCTTAATAGAGCCCTCGCTCTGAATGTTTCTGTAACTAGTTTCGAGCGATTTTCTTACTGCATTTCCATCGATTTTAGTGTTTGTAATTAGGCGTTTTTATTTTTGAAACTATCCAACCCTTTTATGCAAGCCACCCACGATCTCTTTCTCAAGTTCTCCTACAACGTCCACTTTGTACTCATCTTTTATAATTTAAAAAAAAATATATACATATAGAGCAGCTTACATATGATTATCTTCTATCCTAAACGTGGAGGAGGAAGTTTTTTTTAACTATTCTAACATGAAAACAGTAAAACATTTATTTTAATTCAATAAAATCTAGTCCTTAAGTAAATGCAGAAAGATACAAACATATACACATAATTCCGTTGGCTTGGATGAGAAATGTATCAAACATTATTGTTACATATTACATGTATTGTACGGTGGTAGGGCCACGCAGCAGCTTCGGCTGTTGCACGAATGGGCCGGCCCGTCCGGGTAAGTAGCAAGACCTCACAGGAGACCAGCGTAAAGTGGAAGTATGACAAATACTTTCGCGTTTCGTCGGGTGAGTGAGGTAGCCGGAGCCCAATTTTCAAAAGGTTGTAAACGCATCTACAACCCTCGGGTGTAGCAGATGTCCACGGGCGGCGGTATTCACTTAACATCAGGTGAACCGTCTGCTCGTTTGACAACTTTTCGCATAAAAAAAAAAAATTCTCATCCAAGCCAACGGAAAAAGCGGCGGAAATATGTTACCTTTAAAGAAAATTACGATGGTTTCTGTGTACACATAGTACATGTAGATTGGATGTAAATTTATTCTTTTCCGAGTCGACGGAACTCGGTCCGCGTGCCTAATGAGCGATTGACATGGGCGGAACCCGATAAGAGATAGGTATCTGGGACGCCACGGCTCCAAATTAGCCGCCGCGAAGTGCCTCGGGAGCCTTCGTTAGTACGTGCCGCCTGACAGGGGACTTATAGATCCCCTGTTCAGTGTTTTTGTATAACATTGTTATGTTCTTTATGCTAATAATTTGTATAAACAGCTTCAGAAATTACCCCGCACAGAGAAAAATGAGATTATCCCGCATTATAGGGACGATTTACGTAAATGTAACAAATTTAATTTGTGATATATTGTGCGTATACCGTATATGTTATGTATGTATGTATTTACTGCTGAAATCAGGCACGTTAGCAGAATAAAGTGTTTATATTTTTTTTAAGATTGCAAGAGAGCTAGTTCGGTTCGGCTAGTGTGGCTCACCTGATGCTAAGCGATAACCGTAGCCCAAAATATTTACATAAATATATTTAAGTAAATTTGCAACAACTGATGTGTTGCCACCTTTTAATGTATAATATGTATTTATGGTAGTGGCTGGATGAGGAAAGCGGAAGATCGTACTCTGTGGCGTACTTTTGTGGAGGCCTATGTCCAGCAGTGGACTGCAAAAGGTTGATTGGATTGGATTGGATGTATTTATTTACAAAAGAAAAGTATGTTTATCAATTATCTATTATCCATAGTACAAGCGTTGCTTAGTTTGGGTCTAGAGAACGTTGTGTAAAAATGGGTCATAAAATATTTAAAAAAAAAATAATATTATTTTATTTTAATAAACTGGGCTCCAGCTTACTCACTCACCAGACAAAACTGTATAAAGTTTTCGTAAAATCAAGAGACCAATAAGTGACGATGGAATTAAAAATTAGATTCTAAAAAAAAAATCATTAATAACTGCATAATTTGTGTGCCTGTAAAGGGCGGCGAAGTTTATAAACGTTTCTTTATTGTACACCTATTTATGTAATGTAGATAGCCAGAAATGATAAATTGATAATTGATAATTGATAATTGATAATTGATAATTTTAACTAAATATTTGCGCTAATACAAGGGATCGTAAACGGTCTGACGGTCTAACTAATCGCGATTAATTTAAGGGAAACCACAAAGCACCGAGTTAATTTTCGACGTTACTAAACAAGTATGCGGAGCCGCCGTTGCGTAGAAGGCTCCGCGTGCCAACCTTAATTCCGAGTACAACACAACGCTTGATACGAGGCGCGGAATGTGCGATATTGAGCTTCCAACGGGTACCGATGACTGTACATGCATATAGATAGTACAGCTGACACATCGCCAACAATATCGGTTGGTTTTGTTGATTGAAAACGTTCAAAATCTGCCAAACGGACGTAAGAACACCGTAGTGTTGATCCACATTGTTGGTCATTCACAAAATATACGAGTATGTCTTATCAGATAGTTCATAGCCAAGTTAGACAGTAGGCATCGTTTATAGAAAATTGGAAATGCAACGTTTGCTGCCGATGGGTGATTCCAGTTCCAAACGAATGTACTGTATTCACATTTACAGTTTCATCCACAGTTTATAATAATAAATTTATTAATAATATATGAGATATTTACAACATTAAATCGCATTCGCTATATGCATTTCCTCGCTGAATAGTTATGCTTAACCTTTGAGCGAGAAAAGAACCAGCCCTCTTTTCACCAACCGCTGCGATAAGTTTATAATTCATATAATGAATTACAATTAGCCTAAATCGTACTACGTTTGGAGAAAATCGTTCGTTGCTATCACTACATAAAGTCAAGTTTAATTGTCGCTAGTTAATTATAAACGTTTAAATTCGAAAAAACTCCGAAGCGTTTGATCCGCTTTGTATTCGATGAAAGCTCGTGCCGACAGAAGTTTATTTTATGTTAGAAGGTGGCAAGAGATCTGGTTGTTCTCCTGGTGTTAGGTGATAACCGCCCCCCATGGACATTCGCAACACCCGTAGGGTTGCATACGCATTGCCAATGTTTATGGGCGGCGGTTTTCACTTAACATCAGGTGAACCGCTAGTTCACTTTCTCACATTAAAAACAAAGTTATTTTGTATTCCGTTTTGCGATTGGATCTTCGGTTATTTCAATTTAATGTAGGTAATTCCATATTTAATACGGTTAATAATGAAAATGTATTAAATATTTATAAGAACAAAACAGCTTTGAGTACGTACACATTTCTTTCTTAAATATAGTGAAATGAAAAGGTTGTTGGTGCGCTTCGGAATAAGAAATAGATTTAAACCTAGATTGCTAGTGAAAAGGCTAAATATCAATCACCCTACCCGTTCTAAAAATATTCTCATTCAAAGCAATGCAAAATGTATTTTAAATGAGTCAATACTTTCTACTTTTAAAATTTAATTCAATTAATTTGAAGAATCAAAGTGAACCACGTCACTCTTGAAAATATTTCCTATATACTATACTTAAAATATTTTTTACTTATTATGTATATAATACTACCGCTAACTACTACTAAACTATTCTACGTTCTTATAAGCGCTTTTTAAAATTTAAACAAGTGCTCTACACGAAATCTCTGTGAATTTTTAAAGCTTATAATTATATTAAGTACAGACTGTCTCGCTAGCACCGGATTCGTTCGTCAAAGAAATGAGAAGCAATAAATTGAGTTTCATATTACCACTGGACGTAGGTAAAAACTTAAAGCAATGATACAATTTTAGTTACAGAGAAGGTGTAATTTAGAAGGGCTTTACAACAAAAGCTCAGACATCCGATCCCTACTAATATTATAAATTGGAATGTAAGTTTGTTTGTCGCGTTCACGCCAAAACCATTCAAGCGATTATCATGAAACCTTCTACACATATTCTTAGAGGTATTAAAAAGGATATAGAATCTTTTTATTAAAAATATATTTAAAAAAGAATATTTATTTAATTGCTTCAACGCAAGTGAAGCAGCGGGCGAAAGCTAGTTGTTAATAAAGGTACGTCACGGAGAATGTTTCAGGGACCCGCGCTCTGGGAAAGCCAATATTGTTGTACGCTATAACAATTTGAAGAAACTCACCAGTTGGGTTAGCCCTCTCTGTAATTTAATTCATCAGATCGGTTTAATCATAATTAAAAGGATTGGCTTTGGCTTTTGTCAATTTTAAAACCAAAAAAGTCATAATTCGTTGCTAAAGGCGTTAATACTGCTAATATGAATATAGAAAGTGAACCAAGATTAAAAATGCCTTAGTGCCCAGCTAGGTTTTCCATGAGAACGGTTGTGTGGCATACATGATTGCATCCTGACTATTATAGTATGGACAACTTCGTTACAAACAACTGCAAGATAAACACAAAAACTAAATTAAAAAGAGAGAAAATACAGTAAATTAATAAATGAGTCACTACTACCCTCGGAATAAAGCAAAACTGTCGTGAGATAAAATCTATACCCTTGTAATTGCCTTTGTTATACGATGTTTTCGCTTTCAGTTTTAGGGACAATGTAGATATTCATTGGACGCAGCGAATGTGCCCGTAGCTTCAGTAGCGTGTCTACGAAGTAAGGCTACAGATGCTACGACACTTTTTAATACCTTACGAATAAGATCACTCTTATATCACGATATGTACCAGTTTAACTTTATAGTATGTAACAGCCAAATATTTATATATGATAATTAGCCGTATGTATCGACATACTCTATTAGTTGTATTAAGTGTATTAACAGATTAAATATATTAACACAAAATCATGAGAGAGAACAAGAGCCGTGATATCTCAGTGTCCGGACGCTCGCCTTTAATTCAATATACTCGAGCAACCTGAGTTCGATCCCCGTTGCCAGCACCAATGAAATTGTTAATTTTAAGTGCTGACTTATCACGTGCTCCGCGGTGAAGGAAAACATCGTGAGGAAACCTGCATATTTTCGAAATAAAAAAAAAAAAAATATTTTTCGAAGATATGTGAAGTCCGCCAATCCGCAGTGGGGCCGCGCGGTGGACTATGCCCTGATACCCTCTATATAGAGGAGGCCTTTGCCCAGCAGTGGGACATGTATAGGCTGCTACTTTTTTTACTTACGCAATTGAAGAATAATCAGCTTAAATTCCGTAATATTTTCATATTGACTGATGGATTATTGTAAAAGTTTTGTACGACCCCGTTAAAACTAAATAAAGTTGAAAGTAATGACTTAGAGCGTAGATTTTTTCCTGTGCCTGTATTTCAATGAAGTCAGCTTTTTGTAATTCCCTTTATAAAGTGATACAATAAAAGGTAAATAAATAAATCAATAAATAAATCATTCCGACAATGTCTGATTTATCAATGGTCATTAATTGCCATGATATACGCTTCAGTGTCCTCCCTGAAACAAAGGCCTTGTCCTATTTTCGTTTCCTGATCAATTTTTTTTTGGAAAAACTTGCTTACGAAATTAGACTATCGATCGTTTTGAGATTACTACAAAGTACGGAAACTGTTTCTAGATAATTTGGCAGAGCAATCACAACATTAGTTTAATGTTTTTTATATTTTACTTAATTTATTATATTATTTATACTCTATGAAATACGTCCCGAAATATACATTTGTTCATTTTAAGCATTAAAATGTGGACCCCTGTTCTCACTCCTTTGATCTAAAAGAATATTTAGAACCGATCTATGTATATTGAAAGTGAAGTTATAAAAGAAATCGATTTAATATTTTCGTGTTAATACCCCACAATAACCTATAAGTTGAGTACAAATGAATGCAATTATTTTTTTACGTGGAAAGGTAACAACCGAGCAGGTGATTCTCCTGATGTTAAGTGTTAACCGCCGTCAATGAACATCTATAATACCTAAAGGGTTATGAATGCCGTGCTAACTATTAAAAGACAAGTGTGGGCCCAGGCTACCTCACTCACTAGAAACGTGGATACCTCCACTTCACATTAACAGTAGCAGGGCCACGCAATGGTCACTGTTGCACGAATAGGCAGGTTAGTCCGGGTATGTACCACGACCTCACAGAAGACCGGCGTTAAGTAGAAGTGTTACACTTCTGCGTTTCGTCTGGTGAGTGATGCAGCCAGGACCCACTTTATCAAAAGATGGCAAAGCATCTACAACCCTACGGGTGTTGCAAATGTCCACGGTCCACCACCTCATCTTTATATTTTTGAACAACAAATTTGTGATTTCAATGATTTTTTTTATTATTAAGGCCCATTTACACGGTGCAAGTTTCTTGCCTGTTACAATTAAATTGAAGCAATAAATTAGTTGCATTGTCTAAACAGCACATAACATTCTTGACTGTTGAACAAGACTTGCTTCAAGTTTTGTTTCAAAACTTTCCTTGGTGTAAACAGCACACACAATAATTTCTTAAGCAATTCTTGTATTCAATTGCATTCTCTCTTCCATTGCAAAAATGAGTGCAATGAGTGAGGGTGTTTAATCGTTGCTGTTCTTTTGAGGCAAGAAATATTGAGAAAAGGTCGTAAAAATGTTGGACAAAAAAATGAATAATAATATATGGATAATAATAAATAAATCTCAATGCAATATATGAAATCGGTATAATCTAACTTGAACACTTATTATTAACCCATTTTTTTAAAAATAAACAGCCCTTTTCAAAACGTTCAACACTTGAATGAAATATTTGTCAACGCAAATACGTGCAATACTTGAAGCAACACGCCAATGAATTGTACACGGACATACAAGCATGTGTTTAGACAAGTCAAAACTTGAAAGCAATAATCGCAAACATAATTGCATTGGTGTAAACAAAAGACTTGCATTCAATAATCGCATTCAATTTTTTTTACTATATCTGCGTGTAAACTGTTGCTTGCAATTCTTGATGGTCAATTATTGCGTGCAACTTATTGCATTCAATTATTGCTCTTGTATGTACAAGAAAATGGCATCGTGTAAATGGGCCTTTAGTGTCAGTTAGTCTACCTTAAATTAATAAGAATCTTAAAGTGTTCCTGTCATTAATTAACTAAATCTATTGTCAATATTTCACCTCGACATTATATCACTTTCATTTTCATTTTCATGGGCGGAGATTTTCACTTAACATCAGGTGAACCGCCAGCTCGATTACCACTTTGTCACATACGATACGAGCCATCACGTTCGTGCGACATCACAGGCTGCGGCGTGGCCCTACCACAGTAAAATGTTACCTGTCCGCAATCTCTTGCTCTGAAAACACCCACGTCAAATAGATTTACGTACAGCCGTTTATGTACAGGCCCCAACAAATTGTCCATTTGTTGAAAGCACGATAAAGGAAGAAGCAAAACACTTCCTTCGATCTTGTGGAATATTCTAAATAAAATAATTACTAACTATTAACAAGTCCATTTTTTTATTAACGAAAAACAAAACCGACTTCTAATATCTCTCTCTGTATTCATTTTATAGTTGATTCTCAGGAGTTTCCTAAGTATCTCCGGATCCCAAGATCCAATACCAATGAAACTAATATGGGACCACGTGGGAAGGACCAGCTTTCAAATAAAATAAGAATCATCAAAATCGATTCACTCAGTCAGAAGTTCTGAGGTAACAAACATAAAAAAAACAGTCGAACTGAGAACCTTCCTCCTTTTTAAGTCGGTTAAAAAGTCCACTTTCGTAATCAAAGGTTGGCGCTGAGCTGATCCCTTTAGCACCTACAGTTATATCGCTTTAGGGTTACGTACCGAAAGGGTAACGGGACCCTTTTACCCGTCTATCTGTCTGGCTCACTGTCAGTCCGTCTGTCACCAGGCAGTATCTCATGAACCGTGATAGTAAGACAGTCGAAATTTTCGCATAAGATGTGTTTCTGTTGCCGTTATAACAAAAAATAATAAAAAACAGAATAAAATCCCATACAGCAGACATAATTCAGCAGACATTATTTTTTTACCGCTTTTATAGATAATGGTACGGAACCTTTTGTACGCTAGTCCGACTCGAAATTATTTTTATTTATCACTGGTAAATTTAAGATAATAGGTTATTATGACATATTTCAGTTTTACGGTGGTAGAGCCATGCAGCAGCCTCGGCTGTTGCATGAATGGTCCGGGTAAGTACCACGACCTCACAGAAGACCAGCGTAAAGTGGAAGTATGACAAATACTTTCGCGTTTCGTCTGGTGAGTGAGGTGGCTGGTGCCCAATTTTCAAAAGGTTGTCAACACATCTGCACCCCTCGGGTGTAGCAGATGTCCATAGGTGGCACTATTCACATAACATCAGGTGAACCATCTGCTCGTTTGGCAACTTTTCACATAAAGAAAAAAGATATATTTCAGTTTCAGCTCAAGTATGTTCGTGGTAAGTGCAAATGCACGCTTGTAAAAGGAAACCAACAAACGAATTTAATAATACGAAAAATATGTTATTCTAAATAAAGACAAGGCAGAGCTTAAACATTTCAGTTAAGATGTATGGATTCTGATACAGGCGAAATAAGGCAAGAAGAATAGTTTCTCATAATCTCCGATACGGTTTGATTAATTAATTAATAAGAAGGGTGTTAGCATTTAAGGGGTAATCTTGAAAAGTACCCAATCTACTTTGAAAAGATTTCCGTTAATAGAAAGCTACATAAGTAAAAACTGTAGTTTAAAACAGCAAAATAGAAAAATAAAAGTTATTAAAAATGAATTCCGGCAAAGAACTTGCAATTTCGTCGAATCTATAAGCGGGCGAACTATGTAGAGCATATATTTATTGATCTTTTATTTATTATTAACAGTGTAATAATTTAAATACGGTTTGTGTTGTAAAATTTGACCAGTCACGTTACTCAACAAAGCCTATACTCTAATATGCCTATAATAAAGGCAGTAATGGATTAATAAAGAGTTATTAATCCATTACTGCCTTTATTATATTAAAATATAATAATAGGGATAATAATTACAATTTTAAGTATATTATCGTAATTATTTTAAATTTTTCTGTATAAGATGATACTCGTATATTTCAGGAATTTTGTGACTGATTGTTTAAAAAATTGCAAAACTATTTTAATTAAACTCTTCCTTTCTTGCTCATTTATAACTTTTTTTAATTTATTTTAAAAAATATCTATTTTAGTATCTCTATTTTTTTATTCTTTTTAATGCGTTATTCTGACGTGTACGCGAGTACGTGTGTCGTACGCGAATCGTAAAGAAGATTTGAATTAAAATAGTTTCGCAGCAAAACAATTTAACCGTTTAATTCGTGATTTATCGAACAACAAAAGATCTCTATCGATATGATATCAATCAATGACACTATTGTACTCTTTCTAAGATGTAGGCTCTGTTAATAAATAAAATCTCTGCATTTAGGAACAAGGGGAAAGGTGATCGTTGTGAAGAGGGCTAAAGCATAAATTATCCCTTTCGTAGAGTCGAGATAGAGTCTGTGCTCGCAGCTTTCTCTCTCGGAGCGAGCGGACGGATTCTGGCACAACTTACGTAGATACTTGCGGTGGGCGATGGCAGGCGGCGGCGGTCCCCGAAACGTATCACGCACAACACTACCGATGGCACAAAACACAGGCGTACACTGATATCGGTGCTAAGTCACGTTCACCGTGCACGGGCGCATAATTGTGGCGCCGCGGAGCGATGATCCGGCACGCCGCGATGATTCCTTGTGCGTGTCTGTGTGTGCGTTTTTTTTTCTACGTTCAGCTGGCGCGTTGACCGATGAGTTGGGCGGAAGGCGCGGAGGGCGGCGCGCGCATCCGCCCGCGCGTTGTTCGCTACGCTGCGCGGCGCTCCGCGCCAACTTCACTCTACGGACTGACCTCGTTAGGGCCACGCTATTCTCGCTACGCCGCGCCGGCGGGGCGGTCGCATCCCTTAGGTCCGGTCGAACGCCAGCCGGGTTCGTTTATCACTAAGCTAGCTTCCACCCGCGACGTTTCTCGCGTGGCTCACTTCGTAATAAAATATTATACTCACCCACTCGCTCTACAAATACTTGGCGAATTCCCGTAGCGGTTTTACTTGGCCAATTCTAATGGTTTTGGGAAAACGCAAAGAATAATCTTATAAGTATTTTTTACATTTACTATAGGGAGAAAAACATGCTGTGAATGGTCAAACAAATTTCTTTAAAAGCTAAGACTTTCTCTTTGAAGACACTGCCACTAAAGGACAAAAGTCAGCAGACAAATTGAATTCTCCTCCCAGTTATCGAGGATATGTTCTTTAAGGAACTTTCTTGCGCTTTAGCACTAACATATGCTTATTTTATCGAAAAAATAGATTTTTTTTTTTAAAAGGACCGAAAAAAATGCGAAATGAACCCACGTGAACCACGCCGAACCCACCCAGGGCGCGAATCCCGTAGACGCGAGTTCGATTCCCACAGCTTTTCGTTCCTTTTTTCTTCTAATTTAATAATTAGCAGAAATTAGCACTTATTAAAGACTATAGGTTGGTCGGCCAAAATAAAATAGTGAGGATAGCGTAAACAACTTTCTATTTTAATTAGACTACTTCCTACTTATTAGGACAGAGTAACTTCCTATACAAAGGATAAGAGTCTTCTAACCCTATCACTGAAACATTATGCGCTTATATACAAAAATATAATGAGTCATCACAACTACATTACAAATCAATGCACTTATTAAATTACTAATACAGTTAATGAGATTGACCTATTAAATTATAAATTAATATTAAGCATGGTTTATTACATAATATTATACCAGATATGGTTCAATGTTTCATCATCATCATTTCAGCCTGTTTGAGTCCACTGCTGAACATAGGCCTCCCCCATAGACTGCCACGAAGTACGATCCTGAGCCACCTGCATACATCGACTTCCCGCACATTTGCACAGGTCGTCACTCCATCTAGTGGGGGGTCGTCCCACACTGCGATGGCCAGTACGAGGCTGCCACTCGAGAACCTTTCTTCCCCAACGGTTATCGGTTCTACGAGCTATATGGCCGGCCCATCGCCACTTCAGCTTGCTAATCCTCTGAGCTATGTCGGTTACCTTGGTTCTACTGCGGATGTCTTCGTTACGAACTCTATCACGCAGAGAAATACCGAGCATAGCCCGCTCCATAGCTCGCTGAGCGACTTTGAGCTTCCTCATACGGCCAGCAGTGAAGGACCACGTCTCGGTTCCGTAGGTCATCACTGGTTCAATGTTTATTAAGTATAATTATTGTTATTGCTCGTTTATTATACATATTGTTATGTTCGAAGTACGGAGCATAGGGACTAGTGAAACACTCAAGAGCTGTCAACGCACTGGCTTTAATTTGTCAACAATATCGGGGCGCGGACGCAGCCACGCACACATATACAATACATATAACTGTATGAAAATTAATAATAATAAATGTTGTGTAATATCGTTTAGTAAGATCATCAATAAATATAGTAAAATACAATTCAATTATAATATAAATAATACACCCTTAGAACGAAGAAACACCGTTAAGGATCTAGGAGTAATACTTGACAGCATGTGGACTTGTCAGGAACATTATGAATCTATCGTTACGAGATGCAACAAATTAGTAGGTTTTATCTTCAGAATAAGTAAAGATTTCAAATCCCCAAAAAGTATTATTTTTTTATATATCTCACTAGTACGAAGTATTTTGGAATATGCTTCGGTAATTTGGTCGCCTTATTACGCAATACACTCTTCTAGGATAGAACAAGTTCAAAAAAGAGTACTTAAAATGACAGCATATCGTTACGGACTTAAGAGAACTTTGCCTATGAGGAACGATTAAAATATTTTGAAGTTGATACCCTAGAAAAACGACGGCAGCATTTTTCTTTGGTACTTCTGTACAAAATTGTTAACTCAGTGGCCCATTCTGAGTTACTAGCTAAAATAGGCATGAATACAAACTATCGTAGTCGTAATGCCTAATTATTTTATATTCCACTAGCATCTACCAAATTTACCCAAAATAACCCTATCTCTAAAATGTGTACCTTGTACAACAAACTTACAACCATTGATGAATCAGTAGATATATTCCATCAGAAGCTGAGTGCATTCAAACGAAGTATAATAATAATAAATAATAAAATATCTTTATTCACATAGACGCTTGCGCGTTCTTATGAAACGTCAAAATTTCACAAGAAAATAAAACACGTTCGTAAGTTACCACCGGTTCGGAAAGCAGTTTCTGTTGAGAAGAAACCGGCAAGAAACTCAACAGTTGCTCTTTTTAAAAAAATCAGTTTACAATATAATAGTACAGGTACAATAGTCTTGTTTTAGCCTACGTGAGTATCAACAGTATTAACCCCACACATTGGCGTCGTCAAGATATTCGGCAATAGAATAATAGGCTTTAGCCATAAGTTTAATTTTAATTTTTCGTTTAAATTCATCAAAGTGGCAGACTTAATATCGACTGTGGGATTTTATTATACATGCGCACACCTTGCCCCATGAACGACCTGTTTACTTTTTGTAGACGAAACAATGGCGTAGTTAGTTTGTCCTTATTTCTAGTATTTAGTTTATGTCTGTCACTAGTCTTTAGATAACTATTAATATTATTTTTAACATACAAAATATTAAATATATTGAGACGCAACAGTGAGTATATTAATCTCTTTAAAAAGGTCTCTGAGTGTATTCGAGGCACATAATGTTTTTATGTTTTTTTTTCTTATTTTTTTACTTTTTATTTAAGTAGTTACTTTCAATACCTTTGTCTTTTGATTTTTTAATTTATAACTTAATATTGTTTAATTATACCGAAGCATGTAGTGTACATATATTTTTGGCGGACAGTGTGTACAAGTTGCCATTATTAAGATTATTGTACTGTTTGCTGTTCTATGTACCAAATAAGATAAAATAAATAAATAAAATATATTAAGCACTGTTGCCAGTGGATTGTAACACACTACAAAAATTTAATTAATTTAAGACTTTATGATATACTAACCTGTTAACGGTGGAATCGCCCGCGCAGTCAAAGGGAATTAACAATGAGTTTTTTTATTATACACAAAAATAGCTCGCAGATGGCAGAATTTTTCCTTCCTACTTGACACTTATGGTTATATTTTGGACGATTCACATAACATCGTTATAAATTGTATTAAATTGTGTATTATTCTGATGTATTACCTATATTATTGTAAAGTTTCTTTAAAATCCATTCAGTATTTTTTGCGTGAAAGAGTAACGAACATCCATACATAGAAACGTTCGCGTTTATAATATTAGTAATATTGTAAATGTGAAAGTAGCTCTGTCTGGCCCATTTACACGGTGCAAGTTTCTTGCCTGTAGTATACAATTAAATTGAAGCAATAAATGAGTTGCATGGTCTAAACAACAAATGGTCTAACAAATTATTGCGCGCAATTTATTGCATTCAATTATTGCTCTTGTATGTACAAGAAAATGGCATCGTGTAAATGGGCCTTAACTCTGTCTGTCTCGCTTTCAAGCCATAACCACTGAACCGATTTAAATGAAATTTCAGTGTACACAGTCGTACACGCTCGACATAATTATTACGAAACGGCGTCAATTGCACGCCTCATCATTAAGGCCCATTTACACGGTGCCAGTTTCTTGCCTGTTGTATACAATTAAATTGAAGCAATAAATGAGTTGCATGGTCTAACCAACAAATGGTCTAAACAATTATTGCGCGCAATTTATTGCATTCAATTATTGCTCTTGTATGTTCAAGAAAATGGCATCGTGTAAATGGGCCTTTATTCTAAAATAATCGGCATTAAGTTTGCAGTTCGCTGTCAGTCATCAAGCATGTCACGCGTTCTCATTTATCAGTATCAAGTTGTTTATTAATTTTCGGACAATACAGTTTTTAACCTATGTCAATAGTGTTTTATATCAAGTTCTAGGAAACCTAAATTCCTACATACACAGAAAGTCTAGAGCCTGAGAAAGGACAAAGGGCATATCTCTGTGTCGCTACAAGCTATCAAATCGTTTCAACCCTAATTGATATATTGTTGCAGTTAAATTTGAATGATATGAGTTTCTTATATTTATATAAAAAAAGTAAAGTAAGGTAACAGCCTATATATTTCCGCTGGCAAAGGTCTACCCTGCACAGCTTTAAGGCGTAGGGGTTGTTCGAAAATGCAGGTGTCCATCACCACCGAGCACGTGATAAATCAGCACTCAATATTTCAACTAACAATTTCATTGGTGCCAACGGGATAAGAACTCTGGTTTCACGGGTATATTGAATTAAAATCGAGCGCTCAGTCACCGAGCTATCACGCCTTCTTTGTATACTGTTTTAAACTAATGTCTTATCGTACGTTATAACATGTCTCATCATGATTAATTAGATCATTTCCTTTGTCTTTTTTAAAAGCATTTTTTTTATATTTTTTTGTTATATTTATACTAATATTATAAATGCGAAAGTTACTCTGTCTGTCTATCTCGCTTTTACTCCAAAACTACTGAACCGATTTGAATGAAATTTGTCACACATTGTTTGGTACACAGATATTCTCGAGCATGAGAAAGGACAGACTATTTTTTAATTGGAAAAAAGTGTTGTAAATGGTTGAAAGATATTTATTTAAGGGCTTCAACGCGAACCACGGGCGAAACGCTAGTTACTTATATATTATAACTATATTTTTTAATCTTCTTTTATATAATTAAAAAAATAATAAATATAATTATTTACAAGGCATCAATTTATCACGTCGTGTTTACCACGTTACGAAGTTTTTTGATCTTTTTCTTTGCCTATTGTTTTCTCAACATCGGCAAGTCATGGAGCGGGTAAACAAATGAATATCATAATAGTATCCTTCACGGAGTACACAATAAATTATATCGTGTTACGGTATGATCTCCCACTCTCCGACATTATATTGTGCCGTCACACCCACGTTATGTCACCGTGTCACGTCTGTCCCGAAATACTATAGTGATGTACCTTGTATCTTAATATCGATCTTTAAGGATCACTTTGGGGTAATGCGACGACATTAATACAATCTTCATCCTCCAAATGCTATAAATAATCGCTAAGAAATTTGTTTAAAGAGATAAAGGTATTGACTGTTTCTTCTCAGTACATTCTTAAAAATGTAATGTGTGTCCATAAGAATAAGGATGAATTTCCAAGACGTAATAATGTTCATGATATAAATACTAGGAACAAACATAAATTGATCCTATCCATAAGTACACTGCGTAGAATGAGTAGATCTTTTATGGGACAATGTATTCGTTTCCACAACAAAATCCCAGAAAGTGTTCAAAATATATCAATAGCCAAATTAAAAAAAAACTGTAAAAGAACGTTTTTGTGTTAAAGGATATTATAATACTAATTATTATTTAAATGGTCACACTCTGGTGATGATTTGATCCCACCAGGCTCTTTCAATCGAAGTTTTAATATTTTATTTAATATATTCATGTCGCACAATGTAATAATGAAAGAAGAACCGTAATAACCGAACGTAGCCCGCTCTGTTTCTTTCACTGGTTCTTCTCAGGTCACTGGTTTTCTTTTCCGAACCTGTGGTAGTATTTTGACTATCAATAGGTGAGTGTGGTGCTTCTGTTATGAATAAATATATTTTTGAATGATCTAATATTTACAAGATTAAATCTATCTTAAATTACATATTATCTAATAAACCTAATCCACGGCATGGCATGGTGCCAAGAACGCTAGCTGCATTTCCTCGCTGAATAGTTATGTTTAACCTTTGAGAGAGAAAAGAACCAGCTCTCTTGTCACCAGCCGCGGCGTTAAGCCTAGGACATAAACTTTTAAAAAAATTTGATGTGCGGCGACCCCACGGACCTAAAGTTTCAACAGAAAATGGCACAAATACATAATCTAAACATAAAGACTCATATTTGCGCCATTTACTTACTTCAGCTGCCTCCGATGCCGCCCCGGCCCTGACCGAAGTATCCCTTAGAATTTATTTTTTGAATTTATTTATGATCGTGTTGCTATACCAGATTCCTGCTCATCTTATAGGTACCGTCAAGACTTCGCAATTCAAAGATTGAACTCGATTTTTGCGATACGTCACTATTTCCGCGTACTATCGCGCACAACTCGTACAACGACAAAACAACGGTGGTGGTGACAGCGACTTTCATTCGCAGATAACGTCACTCGTCTGCGGTCGCCCCACAACTTTAGCGTGCGACTGTACCGCGGTTGGGTGTCCATGCGTTTTTCGGACTTCATATTTTATTTTTATTTTTGTTTTATTCGGAAACTTCACAGCATACAATATAATACACAAAAATATTTAGCCCTTTAAGAAGTTACAATAATTTACAATTTTTTTTCTAAGTTTATACAACGGGTGGAATAATTACTGTTTATGTCATTGTGCGCGCACACGCGCGCGCGCGTGTGTGTGTGTGTGTGTGTGTGTGTGTGTATTGCGTGCGCGCACACGGGTGTATGTGTGAGAGAGAGAAAGAGAGAGAGAGCGTCTTATTATTTATATTGGCCTTCCACATGTAGAACAGAGACTGCTAGTTCGAAACGCAGTTTCTCGCCTTTGTTTGAAAATTTAAGTGTTTTTAAATAGGACATTAAAAATATGTGGAAAAAAAAAGCTGTCAAGTGCGAGTCAGACTCGCACACCAAGGGTTCCGAACAAACTTGTATGTAGTTCGTCGATCGTAATCGAGTCTCGTAGATTTTTTCCGCTTTTTCCAAGTTGCACCCGTCCTTGTCGCATCTTATAGGTAAAATACAATACAAGCAAGCTATCTGATAACCAACTACAAGGCTCAACAATAGTCCCGCATTCTATAGTAAAATATGTCAAAACAATAACAAATGCCGCAAATTAATTAAAAAAAATTGTTTACATTGCTTTTTTTAGTCGATCTCAAATACTAAAAAAAAAAAAAAATACTGTCATTAGCTTGGTCACCCTAGCCCACCAGTCTCTTAATAGCTCACTGGCTTATTATTTCGTTACGTGGGTGACGAAATGAAGGCGCGGAACTTGCGAGATTCGGTACTATATTATATTAAGTAAGTTAAATGACAAACAACGAAGGGCTAAAGATCTTTGAGCGCTTCTTATTTTGACGGGTTATTACAATTTTAATTAGCCTTATTAGTGTTATTAGCTGAGTATGTGTACTGGTCCAATTTAGTATTTATTATCAGAAATTGTCAGTTCAATTTAATAATGTTCATATAATTAATAGTCTTTAACCACTAAGCTAAATGGCTGATTGCCATAACTACGAAAATCTCAACGTCTGTTAACTACTTACATTATTTTTTCGCACTTGAGGTATCAGCCATTGTCATATCATTCACAGCATATTCGTACTAACAATTTCAAATATAGTTTTGACATGATAATACGAACGAGAGTTGACGCCATCGGTATATGAAATTTAAATTTTTATAGTGCTAATCTCTGAACTTAAGATGAAACATTATTTGTAGAAGAGCTAGAAAACTTTTCGTAATATTTAGGATTCCGTACCTCAAAAGTTAAAAAAAGGAACCCTTATAGGATCACTCTCTTGTCCGTCTATCTGTCCCTGTGTCAGCACCATTTTTCTCAGCAACGCGTGGACCTAGCTAATTGAAATTTATACCAGACTAGCTGCTGCCCGCGACTACGTTTGCATAGAATAGGCTGAAGGTATAACATTCTGACAGAAAGACAACTATACATAAAAATATGTATATAAATTATACTGTCTTATTCTGATGTATAAGCTATATTATTGTAAAGTTTCATTAGAATCCATTCAGTAGTATTTGCGTGAAAGAGTAACAAACATACTAACTTTCGCCTTTATCATATTAGTAAGGATAATGAGGTCTATTGTCCCTAGTAGTGTAGTTTGTAAAAATCCAGGTAAAAATCAAGGATAAAAAGATATAGACAAATTTAGATTTTCGCGAAAACTTGAAAGTACCAAAATTTACCTTAACTTTCAACTTCTTTTTTTTTTTTTGATTTTTCTCTCAACTTTTTCAGTCAAAGTATTATGTAAAGTGTTCAGCACTTTACACAATTGCTATAAAATATTCTCTCTTTAAGTGAACGATAAAGCTTGTTTGAATTTAGCGTCACATTAACGCGAAGTTCAGGACTATCGCGATGAAACGGGAACAATAAATTACAGCTCACTGCAGAGGACTGTACGCCGGAGCATAACACAGAAATCCATTTAATATAACCATTTCAAGTGGTGACCAAAATAGCCCGTTCGGCGCACTCGTCCTTCTAACCCGCCGTGCCTGCGTCTGCGCTCGATGTTACTGCATACTTATTTAGCAAGTGTACCTTAACCCATAACTTTGCCTCAACTATTTGCAAATTGGAATAGACAAATAGTGAATCAAATCACTGGTGGATTTATAAGCGCATATACGTACAAGAAGTCAGAATAAGAGAGAAAGATAGAAAGAGAAAGGGAGGGAGAAAGATATTCTCCACGCTTCGGATTGACAGGTAGAGATTGCAACCTGGAATTAATTCCGACATTTGTAATGCTTAAAAAGTTTAAGATGTTGCAGGAATAATAAGATAAAAATATAGATAATAACCCCCCGGCTCCTGTAGATTCGTGCGATGATGGAATAGTCGCCCAAGAAATAGAGCAGATGGGAAGCATATTGGAGGAGGCAATTCTGGAGGTGCGCGAAACGCCTCTCGAGAATCGACCACGTCTCCCCCGCATACCCCTAAGTAAGCGGAGTCGGTCTGTCGTGAGGTCTCTTAACCCGATGCTGGCAACCTATTTGGAAGCTAGCCGGGATCTTTGCGATACGGACTCAATTCTCTTTGGCGCTGCACTGGCAGTATGCCGAATCGTTGGCGCCAAACTTCCCAAGGCTGGACGTGCTACCAGACCAGGTAGCACTATCCCAGCATGGAGAAGAAGAATTGAGGACCGTATCGCAAAGGTAAGGGCCATCATCGGCAGGCTGATAAGCTTCAGGTCGGGCAATAATAGGCCCAGAATTGTGCGCTCCGTTAGGATGGCGTTTCGCTGGGACCAACATAAACTTGTCCCAGCCGGACATTACGCAAAAACTAACGGAGCGCATAGATGACCTGAAGCAGAGGATCGCTGCTTGGGGGAAGCGGATTCGGAGATATTCCGAGAGGACGGCGCGGTTTAGCCAGAATCGCCTCTTCCAGAGTGACCAAAAGAGGCTCTACAAATCTTTGGAGCGACCAATGAGTTGTGGAACGGGCCAAGGACCGGACCAGGCAGACACTGTCGCCTTCTGGCGCAGCCTGTGGTCAGAGCCCGTAGACCACAGTGAGGGCCCTTGGACACAAGTCGTGGCGAGCCAATGTGCAGACATTACACCCATGGACCCCGTCGTCATAACACCCGACGACGTATCCGAGGCAGTCCGTAGAGCCCCGAACTGGAAAAGTCCGGGACTCGACGGGCTGCATCACTACTGGCTGAAGGGGTTCGTGGTGTGTCACGCTGTGCTCGCCCGGCAGTTCCAAGAGGCTCTCGGTCAGAGGTCGCTCCCGAGCCTCTTTACTACTGGGGTCACTCATTTGGTTCCTAAAGATCAAGTTACCACAGACCCGAGTAAGTACCGCCCCATTACGTGTCTACCTACCATCTATAAGACACTGACATCTATTCTGAGTATGAGAATCACCCGGCATATTAATGTGAATCGGATTATGTCTCGTACTCAGAATGGATGTCGGGGCGGCGGTCGTGGAACCAAGGAACCGCTTCTCATCGACGCGGTCATTGGTAAAATGGTTAAACGCAACCGTCGGAACCTCTCCGCCGCCTGGATAGACTACAAAAAGGCATTCGACTCGGTGCCCCATACATGGCTAAAGAGGGTCCTCGAACTGTACAAAGTAGACTGTACAGTAAGAGACTTCCTCGAGCACTGTATGGGGCAATGGAGTACGATCCTTTGTCATCTAGGCGAGCGGATGACGGCTGCGGAATACCGGATAAGGATACGACGGGGTATTTTCCAGGGCGACTGTTTGAGTCCAATATGGTTTTGCCTCTCCCTGAATCCTCTCAGCGTATTACTGGAGGGCTCGGGGGGAGGATTTCAGCTTCGGAGAGGAGGGACAAAAGTGACCCACCTTTTCTACATGGATGACCTCAAGTTATTCGCCTCCAATCGCTCCCATTTGATGGAATTGCTTAAAGTCACTTGTGATTTCAGCAATTCTATCAAAATGGAGCTCGGGACGGATAAGTGTGCGGTCCTTCATGTCGAAAGGGGTAAGGTCACTAATACGGCGGGCATAGACTTATCTATGCCCGTTAACATAAGGACCCTCTCTGAGGCTGAAACATACCGATACCTGGGTATGTCACAAAATATGTGTATCGATGAGGCTGGCATGAAACAGTCAGTTCGTGACGTGTTTTTTGCACGCCTGACAAAGGTGTTTTAATAGCCATTTGTCAGGCGGGAACAAGGCACGTGCTTTTAACGGCTGGGTCATGCCAGTCCTCATGTATACCTTTGGCATACTCAGGTGGACTCAAACTGAGCTCAACGCCCTGGACCGAAAAGTCCGCACAACTATGACGTCCCACAGAATGCATCATCCGAGATCGTCAGTGATGAGGCTGTACCTTCCGCGGAAGCATGGCGGGAGGGGCTTTTTAAGCGCCCTCACCATGCACAATCGCGAGGTGTGCAGCCTCCGTAACTACTTTCTGGCGAGATCGGATGAGTCAATCTACACGGACGTCATTAGTTGTGATAAAGGACTTACCCCTCTATCCTTAGCCAACGAGCAATGGCAGGACCCGGGAGTACTGAGCGTTTCCGACCGAGAGGCTGTATGGAAGGAGAAAGAGCTCCACGGGAGGTTCTACAAGGCTCTACACGAGCCTTTCGTAGATACTGTTGCCTCCCTGAACTGGCTACGTTTCGGTGACCTCTTTGGGGAAACCGAAGGTTTTGTCTGTGCGATACAGGATCAGGTTATTAAGACGAACAACTATAGGAGATACATCCTAAAGGATGGCACCGTCGACATCTGTCGAGCTTGTCGCCATCCCGGGGAGTCGCTTCGGCATGTTATCTCCGGTTGTTCCATGCTTTCTAACTCTGAGTATCTGCATAGACACAACCTAGTAGCCAGAATCCTACACCAGGAGCTCGCTCTGAAATACGGCCTCGTGGAACGGAAACTGCCGTATTATAAGTACTCTCCGGAGGCCGTGCTCGAAAATGACCGCGCCAGGCTCTATTGGGACCGGTCCATCATCACAGACAGGACAATTGTCGCGAACAAACCTGATATCGTGTTGATGGACCGGGCACAGTCGCGGGTATTTTTGGTCGACATTACCATTCCATATGACGAGAACCTCGTGAAAGCCGAAACAGATAAGAAGACGAAGTATCTGGACCTGGCTCACGAGGTGACCGACATGTGGGGTGGTGTGCCGACCGAAATTATCCCGATAGTCGTGTCTGCGAATGGGTTGATCCCAGTCAGCCTCTCTAAACATCTGAGGCGACTGGGACTCCGGGACGGATCGCTCCAGGCTCAAATGCAGAAAGCGGTGCTCCTCGATACCGCCCGCATCGTCCGCCGGTTTCTCTCCCTTTCGCCCTAACCCTCGGCCGTTTGGTCTCCCCTGCCGAGGGCTTCCGTCTGGTTGGGTCCTATTTATATATGTATTATATAAAATATTTATTTATATATATATATGTATATATATATATATATATATATATATATATATATATATATATATATATATATATATGTTTATTTTTATCCATAATATTTATTTTATATATGCAATATATATCTATATCTTTATTTTTATTTATTATTTATAAACCCAACCAGACGAGAAAACAAATGAATATCCCCCCAAATAGATAATAATAAATATTAAAATACTAAATAGTAAAGATGAATAAATAAATAACAAGCTCATTTTGTATTTAATAATTCTGAATGAGTATTTTATAATTAGAGTAAAGGCAAAACATATGTAACTGCAAATGTAACGAAGATGAATGCTTAATACGGAAGAGGAATAAAGTTCGAAACGAATGGTACTGTGCCAAAGAAAGGTATGACGAAATATTTTCGAGTTGTTTACGTTGAGGCAAGCAAAATAAATTAAAAACAAGGGTGATTTTTTATGGAAAACATATGAAATTAAATTTTTTCGTGTTTCAATGGATAAGTTGCCCAAATATTTAGTTATTTAGTAAGTCAGTTTTTTTTATGTGAGAAAGTGGAAAACGAGCTGGCAGTTCACCTGATGTTAAGTGATAACCGCCTGCCCATGGACAGTTGTTAACGCCCGTAGGGTTGCAGATGCGTTGCCACCTCTTAATAATGTGGGCCCCGGCTACCTCACTCACCAGACGAAACGCACAAGTGCAACACTTCTACTTTACGCCGTCCTTCTGTGAGGTCGTGGTACCAGCCCGGACGGACCTGCCCACTCGTGCAACAGCGAACACTGTTGCGTGGCCCTACCACCGTAGAAAACCACCGTAGTTTATTAAGTGTTTAATATTTGTAATCATATTATATCTCTTGTTCAAATATTATATAAGGAAACCATTTTACGCCATAAATGAATTTTTAAATTGTAGTGAGTAAATGCTGTTGAGCGTCGAGGCGGGTCAACCAAAAGATGCAATTTCGAATGCCAACGAAAATTTCGACAATTATTTTTTATTATACTTTAAGTTACATCTTGAGTTCAGACTGGCACTCAAAATTCCCTTTACTTTGGCTCCTCGAAAAATATAAGCTAAAAATTTGTACTCCCTCACTTCAAAAACACAATTGCCGGTAGATCACAAGCGATACCATTATAAATCTATTCGCCGATGCACTGCCAGTTAAAACGCTAATCTCACACGTGTTTACGTCAATATTTCCTACTTGAAAGCAATGCGTGTTTGAACATCACTAACATAAACAGAACAGAGCTTATTTGTTTTATTAAAAAGAGCTAGGAAGAATTTGACTGGACTGAAATAAGACTAAAGTAATTTTCAGTTTGCATACTAAAAATTCTAGAGACGTCATCGCTTTGTAGCATGGACGCTTCACAGAAGACCGGCGTACAGTAGAATTATTATTGTAGTTACTAGCTCTCCCGGCAAACGTTGTTCTGCCGTATAAATTATTGCTAGGGAATTTGTAGGGTAGAAAAAACTGTTAAGGGTGGACCACCCTTAACATTTAGGGGGATGAAAAATAGATGTCGTCCGATTCTCCACCCTGGTCGATATGCACACAAAATGACACGAGAATTTTATATATTAGAAATATTCCTTTTGGCGCGTTTGGAAAAACATATGTGAGGGGAAAATTTTTACGATGCGTGCGCACAACGACAGTCCAAACGGAACATGATGTTAATTGCAAGACGACTAACTTCGACGAAATTCAAGGTATCACCATGGCAAACAGTAACATAGTTTTGACATCACTACATAATATAAAACAAAGTCGTCCCGCTGTCTGTCTGTCCCTATGTATGCTAAGATCTTTAAAACCACGCAACGGATGCGTTTTTTTACTAAATAGAGTGGTTCAAGAGGAAGGTTTGTATGTATAATACATCGCACACATGCGAAGCCGGGTCGGGCCGCTAGTTTACATTTAAGTACAAGTTATTTAATTAAATAGTTATCAATTGCAATTGATGTGTTTTTCGCAAACTTTTCATATTAGTCCCGAACTAAGTAAAGCTTGTACTATAGGTGTTAGATATTTAAAAAAAAATCATATGTGAAAGAGACCGAGACTAAGGCGAAAATCTTTTCGTACTTTTTCTATAAATTTTAAAGTTATAGAACTTTTAATTAAAAGTACTATAATTTTATGTTAAGAACAATTTCGCTTTTAGCTTAATTCCCCTAACCGTTACAAGATAGTTTACATTTATATGCTAAAACTCATTTAAAGCAAAAGGTCTCTCTCACCAGAGACTACGCATAAGAAGAGAATGGTGATGTGCCTTTTCTTTAAGAAAAAAAAAATTCATTGCATACATTATAAAAACACATAAAGTGAGGCTTTAGGATAACATTATCCTGTGTTGTAAGGACGTTTTACAAACATAAATTTCACGCGGACAAACACCCAAATGAAAAACAACTATACGTGGGTCGCACAAATAGTTGTCCCGTGTGGGAATCGAACCCACGACTCCCGACGCCGATAGCTTAGCAACGGCGCCACCGACTCATCGATCGAAGTTTGTATGTAAGAATTCCGAAAAATGTCAATCGCACTGGCGCACGCCCGTAGAATAAGAACCTGGGGTTTCCAGTGATCATTTTTAGGAAACACTTTTACACATCGTTCTCTAGTCCCAAACGAAGCGACACTTGTACTATAGTTACTAGATAACTGATACTACTTAAACATACTTTTATTATGTAAATAAATACATATTATACACATATAAACACCTACACACTAAAAAAACACTATGTTCATCACACAATATTCTTCCAGTAGTGGGGTTCGAACCCACACCCAATGGAGCAAGAGGCACTTACATCACTGACAGATGATTCATATACTGAGTGATTGAGGACACTCTCTTTCGCGAGGAAGCAGTCTATTTCTGGACCGACAAGATCGCCCGCATCGAGAACATATATAAACTACGCCAGATGAACAAGCATTCACTTTCATGCCGCTTGCTTCAACTTTCGACAAGCCTGACGAACCAAGCTCTATTGGAAGGTATCAAGAAAGGCATCCCTTTCCTCCACTGGACCCTATCTTTTGTCTGATCATAGCCACAGGACTCATCGACATCATCATTTCAGCATGTTTGAGTCCACTGCTGAACATAGACCTCCCCATAGACTCCCACGAAGTATGATCCTGAGCCACCTGCATCCATCGACTTCCCGCACATTGGCACAGGTCGTTACTCCATGTAGTGGGGGGTCGCCTCTTAATCGACATAGCTAAGAAGATGAGCAAGCTGAAAATTTCAATCTTGCTCTGCACTTGCAATCCCCTGGCTCCTGCTAAATTTGTACTTAAAACTTTTGTTATTAAATACTTTTGTAATTAAAAAATTATTTGTATAATTAAATAATTTATACAAAAAACAAGAAAAAGAAAATTATAATATGACCACAGGGTTTCTTGCCGGTTCTTCTCTTGCAGGTCTAGATTAGTGAACCGTGGTGGTAGTTTGACGTTCAATAAGAGCTTAAAATAAGCCTTGACTTAAATAATCATGGCCGCAAACATGACCGGAACAATGACCCATCATCTGCTCTGACCCGCATTGACGTGGTCAGGTTCGCCGACCTGCACAGGCCACGCTGGCATCTAACTGGGTTACGGGCCACCCCTAATATCGCAACGGTGATATTCGAAATATAGTTACTGTTCGATCGAAAGCAATTAACCTACACTATACGCTATGTGTGTTATAGCAGAGTATAATGATATAGACATCATTGGATGATATGACCAAATAAATTCACTTATACTATTTTTATGTTTACGTGTTTATTTCATTAATTGATATTTTTAATTCGGTCTAATCAATTTAAACGGATAATAAAGTTATATTATTACAAAAATTACATGTTGTGGAAAGCATATGTTTTGCATATGAAAGGTGGTAATAACCTAGTCAATGCCATAAATAACATGATTCACATATTGCGCCAGCCCCAATTAGGCGAAGTTAGGGCAGCACAAAAAAGATTAGAAATTCTAGTATTGTTATAAAAATAAAGTTTAAAAACTCCATGTCTACTGAAGAAATACGTTTTGCAGAATTGTCGACTGTCACGCACAGGGTAAAACTCAGTTATTATATATTGATTTGAATTCATATTAATACTTTTCCGGGCTGGTACTGGAATGCCACCTCCCACGTCGCCACAGCCAGAGTTTAGCAACTATGCACATTGAACTATAATCCCCAACATCCTGTACTGTTGCGGTATTACTATCTACTACTTGAGATATAACATAGTGATTCTCTGTAGCAGTTTTCGTAATTTTCTTCCACCACCTCCGTAATTTTAAACGGCGTAATGGTATAAAAGTTTCGTGTAATTTATGTCCGAACGTTCGTCATTCAATTCTCCAACGGGAAAAATTTCCTCTATCAAATGAAAGCGTAAGAATTTATGTCACTAAATGACGTCTCATCAGAGAGAACGAGGGCGCTTTGATGAGAATTATTTCTAAATCATATTTAATGACCTATAAAAGATAGGTCGCGATGAATGAAAAGTGATATAGGGCGGAGGGGACGGAGTTTTATGCCTGTTTTAATTAACCCACTTCAAAAAAGAAGGAGGCTTCTCAATTCGATCGGATATATATTTTAACCGACTTCAAAAAGAGGAGGTTTATCTGTTTTTTTTTTTATGTGTGTTCGCGGATAATTTCGTCATTTATGAAGCGATTTTCATGATTCTTTTTGTTGGAAAGGAGATATCCCACGATAAGGAAACCCGGATCTGATGATGGCATCCCAGAGGGCAATGCTCAAGTGTTATAGTTGTTGACAATATTTTTAGTTTCCTGTTTGAATTCGGTTCTTTTTTTGTTGAAAATTATTCATACGTCACATAACGTTTATCTAAAGTACTACATCCATACACTGTAATAAAGCAAGAATTTTAAAATAGGCAAATTATTGTTGAGAGGAATGAACAATGGAAAACGTCAGAAAAACGTTATATATGTTATGTTGTCGAAGGAATTTACATTTAGTTAATTAATTGCATTTAGGTCATACAAAATTTTCTTCTAAGTAAGAATGGACCCATGACTCGAAATGAAGCGTTAATATAACTTTTGTTCCACACTCATGTATGTTATTATAAACTCAGTAGCACTTAGTAAAATTGATATTGGTTATTCATAATGATTTTGGTCAGCAGAAGGTTTTAGCTCACGAATGTGATAAAATTGATATCAAACCGTGACGAACGATATCTGAGGGTGTTGAAGATCGGGCAAAGTGGGGGAGTTTGAGTAGAAAGGCAGACCCTGGCAATATCCGAACTTAATACCAGGTAGAAGAAGAATTGATAACAAACCGTAAGCGATGCTTGATAACGGCTACGTCACTTTTGGACATTAATCTCAACTGAAGACAGATCTGTCAGATCTCCATCAACGACGATACCGTCGCCTAAGAAAATTTTCTTCGGACAATAATCTCCAAAATGGAACCGAAAGAAAATTGCTTGAATAATGATTTCCGTTTTATTTGCGTTTAGTAAAAACAACTAAAACTCACGTAAAACTTCGAAGGGAGTAACTGGCTTCCTTTCGTTAATGAGTGTCTTAAAGATCAAATACAAGTGAAATAACAGAAATTTTAAATATTTAAGAAAAATATTAAAAATTTCTCAATTTATAATGTGCATTGCTTAAAATTAGATAGTACTAACGGCCATCTTTCGAAAACGGCCGCTTAGATCAATTGGTTAAAGCGTTTAGTAAACCGTAAGACGCAGATTCTAATTCTGCAGCGCCGAAAATTTTCGACAATTTTTTTTATTAAAAATTCACATTCCAATTGTATCTTGAATGCGGAGACCTGATAATAATAATTTTAATTAAAATTACTTTCAATTTATCATAAAACAATCTATAAGGAATGATACTTTGATAAGGATAAAATATTACTTTTAATAATTAGTTAAAGAGCAATATATAAAAATATATCTATAGTACTGCTAGGGATATTTATTAAGCAATGTTGTTGTATGCTTAGTGTTTAAAGTAGACACTTCACTTGCTAAATATGCTACTATTTATGACATAAAGATAATCTATATATATTCTACAGATATTTATAATATCTAAAGATATTCTATATAAATATTTTCAATTCGAAAAAGCAAATGCCGCACGAAAAAGCTTATAAAAGCCGGTAATAAATGAAACTAGTTTCTCACCTTTATTTACACAGCTGTCAACATTTACGCGTCCTAATTTCGTGGCGATTTCCCGCCAAAACTGCCGGACTGCGATACGACCAGGAGACCGGTCTATCGCGCTCGATTCAACTCAGTGGCCGCACAGGAAAAGCACAGGCATTTGATCACAACGCGTCATCAGCTGTTCACGATATGATACACGTTCAGGCGGACTCAACGGTTACGCTGCAACGGAGAAGGTGCTTCTGGCCAGCTGATTTGACCGCCGCCACGTTACCCGCCTTATTAAGTCCCGAACTACAACTGGCTAATACGGGGAAACCGAACCAAAATACGAACGCACTCACCACGCCAAGTAATGTCAAAAGCGCGTACGAAGAATGGCGCGACACCGAATGCGCGGGAAACGCGCGCCTTCCGAACAATTACAAATTGGACGCGGGTCGTGCACGCTTGAATCGTGTGGATATCTCGGCGGGATTATTTTTAATGGTGGAAACTCTCGGCAACGCCGTAGTGGCGTGCGTCGTCCTAAATTTATCGATATAATTCCTTCCGCAACAATTCCGATGGCGCGGCGAGGCTAAATCCGTCGCGTGCGAGTTATTTAGAAACGGCCGCGACGCTTATTAGCGTGGTGTTCATTTTAATTGATGACATAATCAAATAGCCTTCTGCGTGTATTCCTGAAACATTTACTAAAATTTCAGTACCGCCCGCTTTTAATTCAGTATACTCGCGCAACCGGAATTCAAATCTCAGTGCTGAACGAAATTTAGATTACACACTATTTAACTTTAATTTTTTTACTGTTTAACTATATCATAGAATTATACCAAAGTAATCCTACAGGAAATTCTTTAAAAAAAAATAAGACTTCTTAAATCAAAATTAATAATATAGACTCTCTACATCGTCCATTAACATTGTAAACTTCATTGGAATACAAGTAGAACATAACAATTTAAATAACATTTAAAAAAAACTGAAACACCCGACTGCGTGTCTGTGCATTTTTTTTATTTTGATATACCCTTGTCACTCTCACAGTAAATACGGAGAAAAATTTTTCACCACCACGGGAATCGAATCCGACTTCCGGAATGTCGCCAAGACGCTTTAACCGCTACGCTAAAATACTGATTTGACAATCACGCAAATTTGGCAATGAAATATTTTGCTTGTGTAAGATATAAATAAGATTAAAAAAAATATATATATATTGAAATATAAATCTCAACGTATTTTAACTACATTGTTTTTTAATATAACAAAGGTCAAAGAATATTCTCAATATATTAATTGGACCGAAGTATCGTGTAAGCATTAATAACACACGTCGATATCAAAACTATCGATAGACGGCGGCGCCCTAGCGCGGGACGAAAAATGCCGCGAAAATGCAACGTTATAATTTCGTTCGTTCGCAACAATTTTGCGCGGCGTGCGCGCGGCGTTCGAAAATTGTTTCCGTTCGTAAATAGTAATGAAGTAATTGTTAGATAACGTTATTCTATAATTACACCGCGATCTGGTCAACGGCCAAGAGCACGATGCATAAAGGCCTGAAGGCCTATCAACGTTCAAATTGATATTGCTTTGATTATTAATATGATTAAAAATATTTTTTATTATTAGATTTATACATATTATGAAATTGGCGTTCTGTCGAACTAGCCACCTCGATCTTAAATATCTGGCGTTTGGATAGGAATTCCAAAAGAATTTAAATTTAGGCTTGTATCTGCGTTTCGAATTTAGCGATTCGTTTGTTTTCAAGCCATTTCATTTTTCATTTACATCGGTCTTACGAAACAAGTTCCACCATGGCATCAACGCTGCAGACACTCAAAAGATTAGTATTGTGTATGGGAAAGGTACTGTTAAAGAAAACACGTTAAGTTTTTAGTTCCATCGGAACAAACACCGTGGGCGAACGGAGAATCTAGTTAACAGCGAAGAATTAAAAGCGTGATGGTACCGCATGAGTTAAGCACACAAACAAAGACACATATAGGCTGCGTTACATTACTCAACCGTCACAATACTCAGGTACTGGTGAGGTTATTGAGGGTGTTTGGTGGATAAGTGCTAGTCCACAACAGCTTCTTAAGATCTGGCTTGACGATTGCGGCTGATCTGTGTTTTTATGCGAAAAGATTCCAAGCGAGCAGGTGGTTCACTTGATGTTAAGTGAATACCGCCGCCCATGGACATCTGCCACACCCGAGGATTACAGATGCGTTGACAACCTTTTGAAAAATTGGGCTCCGGCCACCTCACTCACCAGACGAAACGCGAAAGTATTGTATATGCCATACTTCCACTTTACGCTGGTCTTCTGTGAGGTCGTGGTACGTACCCGGGCGGGCCTGAAGTGTTTTTAAACACTTGCAAACCATGATGGAAAAGCTTGCTATTAGCTAGCCCACCGCTGCTTCAGGATAACGCTAGACCTCACGCTTTCTGATGGACACTTGTTAAACAAGAGGAGCTGCGATATGAATGTCTTCGATGGCCACCACACTCACATGTTGCTCCATCTTACCTTTATTTTACCACAATCAATTAAATTTCACAATTTGGACGATTTAAATTTAAAAAAAAATCAATTCCGATGGGACAGTCAAAATCGCCTTCAAACATTTTTACTAAATGACTACTCTCTCGAGATAAGGGATTTTACTCAGCGCATGCGTTTATTTTTAAACTATTTACGACAAACCTACGTTTACTCAGCGTAGTGCGTTCTTATCTATTTTTAAACTGTTTGCAAAAAATCTGATTTCTGTTAAAACTCGTTAGCCCTTTATCGGTCAAGGACCGCAGACACACAGTGGCGCAAAATACAAGTGTAAACAGGAGTTTTTGAAAATGGTTATCTTTTGAAAAAGTTCTTAGAAATCTTGTACCGAGCGGCCTTACAATTGTTTCGGCAGATTTAAGTTAGATTATAGTATTGGGAAGATATTATATAGGTCTCAAATAGTTTCAATAAAAAGTAATAAAATGTACGCTTTTTTCTGCTGCATATTAATTTATTATGTGTTAATATCTTATTTTGCTTCTTTAAGACGTGTACTCAAGAACACGAAATAAATCTTCATTGATCCAAAGATTTTAGATATAAATAACCGTTTCTATGTAGAGAAGTATTTTATCAGATGAGCTGACACATAATTTCAAAAGTATCGATGCAAGTACCTGATTAGAATTAAGAAATCCGAAAAGGAAGGAAATATCCGTGAACGACACTTCACTGGAATTCTGGAATGAAAACTTGTGCCAAATTATTACGACGTCAAGGGCAGGGATGAGTCTTATAAATATATCGTTTATTATTTCGTTTCACTGATGTTTTGTGTTATTTATTGTTTTATTCTATAGGGTAATAGTGCTTTTTGCTTTAATATAGCAATGGAATAGCCGTGATAGCTCAATGTCCGGGCGCTGGCCTTTAATTCAATATACACGAGCAACCTGAGTTCGATCCCCGGTGCCGACACCAATGAAATTGTTAATTTCAAGTTCTGAATTATCACGTGCTCAGCGGTGAAGCAAAACATCGTAAGGAAACCTGCATATATTCGAAATAATAATAAACAAATATATATTTCGAAGATATGTGAAGTCCGCCAATCCGCAGTGGGGCCAAGTGGTGGACTATGCCGATACCCTCTGTACAGAGGAAGCCTTTGCCCAGCAGTGGGACATTTATAGGCTTATATTTATAGTTTATACTACCTAGACATCTACCTTAAATGATAATTCCTTTCATAAGGTGTTTAAGTTCCCTATCCTGTAATTTGCACTAGCCCATAATAATGTCGCAACAAAATCGGACATTCCAAAAAATTTATAATGTATGCATATACATATTGGTCATACTGATACTTTTTTATTGTTAAGTTGATTCTTTTCCTAACATTTTAATTAAGATTGTAAAGTAATGGCAATGTGTGGAATTATAAATATTTTAGGAAACATTTTTACACAACATTCTCTAGTCCCAAACTAAGCAAAGCTTGTAATGGGTTCTAGAAAACTGATAAACATACTTAAACATACTTTTCTTTTATAAATAAATACATAATATACATATATAAACACCCAGACACTAGAAAACCACTATCTTCATCACACAATATCTTTCATGTAGTGGGGATCGAATCCACACCCTCTGGCTAAGGAGGCAGGTACACTACCCACTACGCCATTCGAATCGTCAAAATAGTAATAAAATTATTAAAAAAGGTTCATTTTTCGGAACGAGTACACAAAAAAAACAACATTGAAACTTTAAAACAATAGAGAAAAGTAAATATTATAATAATTAGTTGGGAACTTTAATATAGTTATGTGAATTATTCAGAGATGGCGCTATTTTCATTGTCCATTAAGACAATAAAATCTGAACGATGTGATTTTTAATCTACGACATATTTTCTTTATAATTTGAAAAATTATAATCTACGACACATTTTTCTTTAATGCGACAAATCCTGTCGACGCGTGTTCTTAGCGCCACAGAGAACGTAAAACACGTAACGCCGGCCATTTCCGACGTTATTTTATTTCGTTAATTCTCGCTGGGTTTTTTGTAGGAAGTCTCTCATTATTTTTAAGAGCCGCTGACGACTTTAACGAGATGTCGACGACGGATGCTAATGATGCATTTCGGCACGTATTACTCCGACTGGGAGAATTTCGGGCTGACATTAAACTAATAATAAATGAAATGACGTGTGAGCTTTGTGGTATCTTTGACGCTTATTTTTATTATTAACGCTTGTATACATTTAAATGATCCTTATGGCCTTATAGCTATATAGTGAGCCGTGATAGCTAAGTGTCCGGGCGCTAGCATTTAATTCAATATACTCGAGCAACCTGAGTTCGATCCCCGGTGCCGGCACCAATGAAGTTTTTAACTTTAAGTGCAGACTTATCACGTGCTCCGCGGTGAAGGAAAACATCGTGAAGAAACCTGCATATTTTCGAAATAATAACAAAAAAAATATATTTCGAAGATATGTGAAGTCCGCCAATCCGCAGTGGGGCCGCGTGGTGGACTATGCCCTGATACCCTCTGTATAGAGGAGGCCTTTGCCCAACAGTGGGACATGTATAGGCTGTTACTTTACTCTCTTTTTTTTATAGCCTTATAGACCAGGTGACTATCGATTTAAGATTGCAGTTCTTTATTTTCAGGGTTTCGTAAGGTTTTTTGTTTTTCCTGAAAGGTGTAATTTTTACCTTTAACCTGTTACGTGTACGGTGCAACACTACCGATGTTAACACTTTGAAGTGCTTATATTGCAAATGGAAAAAAAAACAAATAACCAACGTAAAAGAAATAACTTCTATTCTCAGCTTTCTTATCTCTGTTAGAAGCTAGTATAAGAACAATAACTTTCAATTTTTGTGGTAGAGCGATAACTCGATTTAACCACAACCTACGAAAATAAGATGTATTTATAAAATGAAAATGTATTATTATACTTAGTTAAAATAAATAAGTAATTTCAGTTTCCTTTTTTAGGGTTCCATACCTTAAAATGTAAAAAGGAACCCTTATAAGATCACTCTCTCTTTCATCTGTCTGTCCGTATGTCACCACCAATTTTCTCAGAAACGGGTGAAGGCTAGCAAGTTGAAATTTACACCAGACAGAATATACTGTCTATTGTCAAAAGCTTGACAATAGACAGAATATACGGTTATTAACGAAGAACAAAACCGAACTAAAATATCTCTGTGTTAATTTTATAACTGATTTTCAGGAATTTCCTAAGTATCTCCGGAGCCCAAGTTCCAATACCAATTAAATTAATATGAAACCACATGGGAAGCACCAGCTTTCAAATAAAAAAGAATCATCAAAAATCGTTTCACTGAGTCGAAAGTTCTGAGGTAACAAACATAAAAAAAATACAGTCGAATTAAGAAACTCCTACGTTTTTGACCTTGCTTTTTTCTAGGTCAACGACAACTACCATATAGGTAGTTGTCGTAAACTACTATAGGGTACTTCCGGTTGCCCTAAAACTGTTGCAGAAAAAATGAACTTCATCCTATTTTTGTACTATAATTTGTAAGGAGTTAAATTTCGTTTTTACAGATACTAACGATTAAAAAAAAAGAGTGTGTATATGCGTATGTTTAATATCCTCATTCATCAACTAGTCAACAAGCGTCTGCATTTGTTTATTATTTTCCCTTGTCATCAACTTGTCAACTACCTAGTTCCTGTTGCCATATCGTTGAGTTTTGGGACATGTTTTATGTAGTAGTCCACACGATTGAGGAATATTTAAAAAAAAAACAACTTTTGTAGATGTTTTTATACTTTCTGTTTTCATTCAGCTAGTGATTCGAGTGATTTCGGTGAGTTAGGTAATCGCAATCTGCTATTACCTAACTCACCGAGAGTTAGGTAATCGCAGATCCTCCTTAAATAGATAGTTGTGGATGCCATCCTTTACAATCTAAAAAAAAATACTACAATATAATTTAATAAATTCTCTACTCCATCTTACATATAGTACTTAGTCCTTAGGTATGATGAATATCTTAAAAAAGGAAGGAAATTGTCGTAGATAAAAAATTAAATAGCTATAAGTAGTTTATATCGCAATCACCAATCTCTTTGATACTTATCCGTCACTGGCGAAACAAAAATGAACACATTCAAAAACCTAAATTCCATTTGACACATAAATAAATTGCAGAGTGAACAACCCAAAATTCCAATAAAAATACAAAAAAATTCAGGTAAGTGATAAAAATTCAACTCTAATAGAATTAAATTTAATTAATAAATTACATGTGTTCGCTGACGACAAAGTTGCGTGGAAAAATAGAACTGAAATTATACCTATTATTGATAATGAATATAAAAAGGTAAATTAATGTTAGAAAATAAGAGCATTACTGTAAAAAATATTGCAACGGCTGTTGCTTGTCGAAAAACTATCATTTCTTTGATTTAAAATCTATACTTATTACATATACAAAGAGATAATCAAAAATATCTGCCAGACTCCACGTTTAACACTACTGCAATTTTGACCCAAACCAATATATTACTTTTTAAAGATAGAGACGTTTTAAGACAAAAAAAAACGTTAATTTTATGGCTGATAGAAATGTACTCTATCTATAGAAATGTAATCTAAACAAAAGTGCAAGGTTCGACTCTTTCTCGGTTATGACAATCGTTATAAATTTATAAGATATTGACTTCTTGATTTTACGCGACATATTAAGGGATATTATTATATATATAAAATATTATATATATTAAATGAAACTAATTAATCTGTACCGTGACTATGGACCCTGGAAAGTGTTCGAAACGTCGGGAATTACAAAATCAAAATTAAAACGTGATAAAATCCGTAAACTAGTTTCATTTTATATTTTATAAGATTCTTAATTCCATCTAGGTAAGAAGATTCCCAGAGAATTTTACCCCTAACAGTCAACTATCACACGCGTAGTTTTCGAGTACACGACTTGCCACTCAAATTACGAGTGTAAGTTAAACCATTAGCCATTACCGTGAGCTGTATAATAACTGACTATATTATAACTGTGAACTGTTTATAAGTTTATTTTTGAAGGAAATATTTGTAAAATCTATATGGGTATTTACATACAATAAAGTTTTAGTTGCATTATTTGCGGTTATTTTAAGGACCTGAGTACATAATTTAATTATGGCGGTCCACCTGATGTTAAGTGATAACCGCCGTGCATTTTTGCACATTTGCAGCACCCGTAGGGTTGCAAATGCGTTGCCACCTTTCAATAAAGTGGGCCCGCTACCTCACTACACTAATACGAAACGCAGTAGTATAATACTTCTACTTCATCATGTTGGTCATGTGAAGTCGTAGTACTTCCCAGAACGAACAGTGAAGACATTTTCGTGGCCCTACCACAGCAAACATATGTATACCTATGTATATATGATATATATCCACAGCAGAAATATGTATCTATAATCTCGATGACTCCATGGCGTAGCTAACGTATTGGCTTCAGCGTCGAGGGTTGTAGGTTCGATTTCCACACGGGGTTTTGTGTGACCCACAAATAGTTGTATCGCATCTGGGTGTTTGTCCACGTGAAATTTTTGTCAGTAAAACGTCCTTACAACACAGGATAATATCCTGTGTTGTAATGGCAATGGTTTTTCAAAACAAAAAAAAATGCATATATAATAATAAATGATAATAAATATATAACAATATATATCTGTGTGCATTTGTAATTACATTTCCAATCTCTTCCGCTTCATTGGTATGTCTTTCCACCACTATGGACATTCTGTTTACTTTGGTTTGGCTACACTGTAGATTCTGTTGCTAAACTAGTACTATCGTCGGGAAAGTATCACGACCCAGCCTCCTAAAGCACTCATCAACTGGGTGGTTTCCAACCATCATTTCAATCTCTTGCTTGTTTGATATCTTCTCTTATGAAAAGGTGACCTGTGCTGCGGCTAACTGCTCCGTAGCTATTGGTCCCGAGGCAGTGGCTGAGGCTGGTTGCTTTTCAGGGTCGGTGCCATGAGAGCCATGGCCGAACGCTAGCCTACGATGGGTCTGGTGCGCAACGCGCTTCTTCTACTCCTCGCCACTCTACTCTCGCTCATCTCCTACGCCGGCGCTTGCACGCGCAAGATCTACATCGCCTGCAAGAAACCGGCTCCCTGCGGGGAGTGAGCCCCGCGCAGTCGAGCCTCGCTTTACCGTGATTCTTTTCAATCGAAACCCAGTGCGGTGTTGCTACGCCCATGAGTAAAAGTAAGTGTCCACGCGGTGTATAAGTATACGGTATAGCTGATGGTGACGTTTCTCGCCATCGGATAGAAAAACAAGTTTTACCAAAAGACAGTTTTAACTGTGGTAGGGCCATGCAACAGTCTGCTATTGCACGAATGGGCAGGTCTGTCCCGGTAATCACCTACACCTGCTTGTGCGCACTTGAACCTCAAGCTCGCTTGCCACATTCTCACAAAAAAGAGAAAGTAAGCAGTTAGCTCGCTTTGAATATCATCATTTAGTTATGGATTTCCCGCGCCTTTTAAGACTGTATTACAGTTAACTACGGTCCGTATCATTGGAACTTTCAACTTTGTAAATTAATTTACTCTGCCTTTTAAAAAAAAAATTATTGGCGCCATCAAGGTCTGTACTCCTTTCAGTTTTTAGCCCGAATAATCAGCAAGGCTTGCTGTACTATCACTGTAATATTGCTGTAATATCACCATTACTGCTGTTTGACTCTGTTTAAAATTCTCAACTACTATCATCTACAATCTTGCTATCCGTACAATCTGAGTCCTAACCGCTAAACGTATTCTATACGTTGACACAAAAATGGAAGTGTATTTGACCTTCGTGTCTATATTGTCGTTAAAGGCGACGATTTTTGTAAATTTAGAGCTAAATCGGAGCTAAAACTAATCATTGATCCATTTGATTCGCTTCTCTTGTGTCATAGGATGGCGCGTTTTGACCCCACTCGGCTGTTTTTGCTGCTGACCCTAATTTGCGTGCTGATCGCCGGCGCCAGCTGTTGCAAGAAGAACATATCCTGCACCGGGCGAGCGCCTTGCAGACGTGGCCCATATAGAAAGTAGCACAAACAAGAGGTGTAAGAAAAGCTGATGATGGAAGTGGCGTAGTGTCCAACGTAATTCTCACGCGACGTGATTTTTACTACACACTGATTTCTCAAACTTTTAAACGCTGTTTGAAATAAACCAATGAGTGATTGAATTTTGTCTCATTTCCGCCGTTAGCTTCCTGTCCCGATAACGAGAGATATTGGTTTGGGTCAAAATCCACCGTTCTATTTAACGTATTTCATTGTAAGCAAAGACTTGTAGATTAAGATTAGTGTTAAATTTGTGTGCTTGTGGTGGATCGACACAAATCGATGTGATTCGTTTGCAGGCCTATGGCGTCGTAAATGGCGGCATGGAGTAAGTGAAACTGATGAAATCAAATCTGACACGTATCACCCATTAAGAAACATTGAACATATCGATCAAACCTGTTTTCCATGTAAGTATAATAGTATTTTTCGTATTTAATGTACCAACAAGGCTTTATTAGCATGCTAAGTGATAGGCAACTTAACAAACAAAAAATATAAAAAAGGGACTAACTTATCAAGGAGTTGTAGAGCAAGGCCCCTGAAGGCCAGACCTTCCTCATTTTATAAAAAAGCTGAAAGTTTGAAAGCGCATGCTCTCAAAACAGGTAAGAACGATGGACCATTATGGAGTTTGGGTTACCTGGGCTTTGGGAGGTAAACGGTACTAAAGGTGTGTAAAATACCGATCTACTTTCATCAAATAATAAAGTGCGATTTTTTTGCTATACCTTCAGAATATTATTAAAAATCACGTTATACATTGCCAGACACTATATAGTGCAACAAAAAGAACCAAAAGAACAACCAAATGTACTTTTTTGTCTCTAATAAATTTATATTTATTGAGCTTAACTACACAATACTATACTAGAAAAGTACATAAAACTAGTTATAACTAGTAGCGGGAGGTGCAGATGAAGAATCATTCTACTCGTCGTGGTCCAGAGGCAGACCTCTCGTTTATCGGAATAAATTGGCAAGCCAGCAGATGTGACACCTGATGTTATTTTTTTATGTGAGAAGGTGGCAAACGGGCAGGCGGTTCACCTATTGTTAAGTGATAACCATCGCTCATTGACATATGCAACACCTTACACAACACCTAGGGTTGCAGATGCGTTGCCACCTTGTAATGAAGTGGGCCCCGGCTAACTCGTAACACCACCCTAACACTTGCACCTCGAGCCGGTCTTCTGTGAGGTCGTGATACTTACCCTGCTGCGTGGTCCTACCACAATCAAAGTAATAACCACTCGTGTACATCCACACGACGTGAAACGTTGCAGATGAGTTGTCAACCTTTAAAACAGTAAGTCTGTGTTACAACATTCACCAGACGAAACGCGGAAGTGAAATACTTCCACTTCACACCGGTCTTCTTTGAGATCGTGGCACAGACCCGGACGGGCCTGCCCATTCGTGCAACGGCAAACGCTGTCGAGTGTCCCCAACACGGTCAAAATCTCTCAATGTAACAGATTATATCTATAGAATAACAAGCCTCGCAATTTCAGTCAGCATGGCGTACATCAACGAATTCCTCCTCGTCTTCCTGCACATCGCTGTCTGCATGGTGGAAGTATACCAGGGTAAATGCCTCAGAGAACAGATCAAGTCTGGTGACGGAAACTACCCCGGCGTGAAGATCATCATCAAGGTGATCAATGAATTGGCATCACATTAAACAATGGCTACGTATTATATCGCGCGTTTTTATGTGAGAACGATAACTTAGTGACGTCCCTTCACCACGAACGCTGTGGTAGGGCCACGCAGCAGTCTCCTGTTGTACAAACGGTCTGTTGACAACTGTTGTAGTTGTGAACCGTCAATTCGCTTGCCGCCTTCTCACGTTAAAAGAAGACTCGAAAGTATAAAAAGATAGCCGTCGAAAAAGTATATTTCATCTGCTACGCGTAATATTCGCGTAAATAGAAACAGTTTTTTTAACTGATGTTAACGTTTTCAGTCCCGAGACTATTAAGACTATTAAAGCTTCATCGAACGCAGAACCGGTGGGCTGGCCAGAACCCACGGGTTTGAGGCCCTCCACAGTTGGTAGGGCCACGCATGTGCTCACGCGTGCGTTAGCTATGGACTAGATACAGTATTATTACGATGTATCATAATCAAACCTATATTTTCAACTGCTCGAGTTAATAAATAATCACTAACTGTTTTCATTCGCCCTATTAAGAGCTGTTTTCGCTTGAGCCTTCATGGAAAACATTTGTGCCGAGACTTTGGCGTACTTTTGTATTTTGTGCAGAAGGGTAATGAGTCCCAACGACCACAGCAACACAGAATGATCTATTGTAGTTTTCCCTTCGGAAACATTGCCCCCTTACTGTTTGATAATATAATCCTGATCCGAAAGAGCTTTCTGCGGGTGGCACAAATAGTTGTCTCGTTTGGAAATCGAATCTATAACCCCGAAGCCGGATCCCATACCTTGTCAAATGCGCCAAGTAGTCATCCTTCATCTTTGGGGCCGTGCATTAATCACCAGATGTTTTTTTATCATTTTTAACCCCCCTCCTCCGCCTAGGTGATACGCGGTGAGGTTTAAGACTACCCCTCCACCCCCACCCAAAATAACGTGTATTTTGAGTACCTACAAAGAATCTTATATAATCTTTACATACAGGTATAAAGCATTATACAGCTTTTATTTCAAAATTAAGGACCATGATTAAAATGTAACGGCGATTCAAGGTGACACCGCTTTTCAGTTTAGAGATCGCTCGTTTAATGAAAAAATAAATACACGTGATATCTTACTACAATTGTGCTATTTCGCGATTTTCGCCACAATGAGTACCAGCTTCGTGGCATTGTGTCGTAGCAACCACATTTCTTTAGTTTCTATGAACGGAAATCGCGACATAATTTAAATGTAAAGCATATGATCTATTTAATTGTACGATTTGTGGTTTTCGCCCAATGTATTTTTTTCCACAGTCGTAACCAAATCATTTCGTTTCAGAAAAAACAACAACGCTCCTGAGTTTAAAGGAAATTGAAAAGAAATACCTCGCCACATTCGACCGTCGCAGATAATATCAACGACTATTTAACTACAATAACATTTGTCATAAATTCACAGTACCATTTTTTATAATTATTATGTAACTTATAAAACAATTTTATATTGACAATAAAGAAAAAAATTTAATGAACCCAAACAAACTTACTTGTTTTTAATTTTTTCTACGTGTCATGCAATATGTTGTCCGAAACGTATGGTTTAGCTCATATAATAGTTAAGTACCTGGAGGACCGAGCTTTGCTCGGTTTGTTTTTGTTTGGTTAATCGTGTGTTTTGGAAATTACATTTAGATATAAATTACTGAGTAATGAAATATGCATAATATTTTTCGATCTTACCGACGTAATAATAAGAAAATATGAACTGATGTTTTTCACAAAAGAAAGAACTTTAAAAAGAAGAGAAACAAATATCAAGTTAGAAAAAAAAGTTAAAAAAAATGTGTAAATGATCGTGACGCGAACCACGGCCGTCTGTTTTGGGGCCGCCCGATTACCGACCGAGCTATTATGACATTTTCTCTTGCAGCGAAATTTACCGTCATATTCTAATTATGTTTTTCATTCCCTGAAAACAGGGATAAAAGGTCATTTTCTAAAAACGAAACCTAGCTAGATCGATTTTTCGCCCCCGAATCTATGCACATACTAAATTTCATGAAAATCATTTCATATATATGTATATATATATATATATATATATATATATATATATATACAAGAATTGCTCGTTTAATAATAGTTAATGTGCTTAAATTAAAATAATAGTAACGTCCCACTGCCAGGTAAAGGCTTCCTCCATACGTACATATTATTTTAATAAGGATAGGTAACATATGGCAGGCTTTACTAATCGTTTTTACATAATGTTTTTTTATTATATTATTATATTCAATACTAGCGACCCACCCCGATTCCGCACGGGTGCAATGTATTATACAGATAAACCTTCCTCTTGAATCACTCTATGTAGTTAAAAAAAACCGCATCAAGATCCGTAGTCTTAAAGATCTCAGCATACATAAGGACAGGCAGACAGACAGCGGGACGAATTGTTTTATACTATGTAGTGATGTGGGTTGCCTCACGAAGTTCTCCTTCAACACTAATCATCACAGATAATTGCAATTAACACTTCATTTATGTTGGCAACGGTATTTGTCCTCGAATTGCTCGAAAATTTTATGGGAAAGGTTGGCAAGTAAGTAAGCGATTCACCTGATGTTAAGTCATTACCGCCACCCATGAATATCTACAACACCAGAGTGGTTGCAGATGCGTAGTCCCAATTTTTAAATAGTAAGCCCCAGTTACCTCACTTACCAGATGAAACCCGAAAGTATTTTATTATAAAGGTTCTAACCTATTAAAAGGGATCGCCCGTACCCCATGGCTCACATTGAGATACTCGTAAATAAGGAACTAAAGACTAGTATTATTTCAAAGACGAACAATCGATTTAATTATGTCATTTCAGATTTCACCTTCACGTTAAAGATTAAAAGTCTTCCTGGTTAAATTATTATTATTGATCACGTCTTCTTTTTGATGCAGTCATTTCTCGCATCCGAAGCGATTTTTTATTATCTAATGGTACAACGACGGAGAACATTTCCCAATCTTCTTCCGTTCTATTAAAAGTGTATTTTCAGAGGAAGAGAACCATTGCGTTGACCATCAATGGTCGATGTGACTGTCTAATGCTTCCTAAACTATAAAATTAGCTAATTCCCCAACAAGTCCCGTTTATTTTGTGTAACACTTTCTATACTTAGACGTTTTTTGTTTTTGCGTCACAACCAAGCTACGAGTCAGCTCTCAATTCGCGGAAACCCGACTTCCACGGAGCTTTGGAATCTCGCGAAACGAGATTAGGGAAAGCCGTGTAGTCGATCATTTGTGAGCCGGCTGACCATAAATCCGCCCACGATAAATACCTAGTCGAATATGAAAAACGGGGCCACGAAACGAGCGTTTTAAATTACTATATAGCGCTACGGACCGCGACCCTTTTAGCGCTTCTGAGTGCTCTAACCAATGACTGGGTACACATCAATTAGTTCGAGGTAAAAGAGCATCTGTGTTTTAATGAAACGCTCGACTTTAAACCTTAGACGCGGGCAGTTGGGTTGCTTTTAGCATGTGTTACTTAATGTGTAGACCTCATGTTCATAATTGCGCGGGCTAAGTTGCCGCCGAGTCGTTTGATTTCCACCCAAAGTTAATTTACGGGGAACAGGGTGAATAACTGTGTTCTTGTGCAGCATTTTGATGACGTCATGAATGCGTTATCGAATATTAAATGGATTCGTGGCGTCGTTCCACACTATAATACTAATTCCTGTAATAATAAGTCTACATTGTATAATGGTAACGTAACATCGATTTAAAAAAAAAAAATTTTTTTAATGTGATGTTGCCAAGCGAGCTGGCGGTTCACCTCATGTTAAGGGAATACCGCCGCCCATGGACATCTGCCACACCCGAGGGTTCCAGATGCGTTGACAACCGTTGAATATTAGTCGAATTTACTTCATATACGTCTATATGCTGCTGAGTCTGCTGTTACGCTTTTGCAATATGATGGTGGATAGTTCGGGGGACAGTATTATTGGTGGGAACAGTAATTAAGGAACGCTGTTGCATTCTCAATAGTTTTACGTGTTTAGGGCACGATCGTTAATACAAAAAAAGTGGTAGGAGCCAGGGAATGTAAATCACGTTCAGGGCATCACGGTGTTCGTCGATTTTGTTAAAGATAACGGTGTCAGACGAAGCAAGCGCCTTATTATTATTTCTATTTCATTTCGTCTGGTAATTCTAAGGTTTTTTTTTGTAAGTAGGTGGCAAGCTAGCAGGCGGTTCACCTGAGGCTGTCATAACCGCCGCTCATGGACATTTGCAACTCCCGTAGGGTTACAATTTACATATGCGTTGCCACCTTTTAATAAAGTTGGCCCCGGCTACCGTACTCAGCAGAGGAAAGGCAGAAATATTATATACTTCTACTTCACGCCGGTCTACTGTGAGGTTGTGGTAATTTCCCGGACCTGCCCATTCGCGAAAACTGTTGCGTGACCCAACCACGGTTGAAACGTGAGTCTGACGTGTGTTCGATTCCCGTAGCGACAAAAACTTACTTTACGATACCTTTTCTTTAACTATATAATTTCAATGAGAAAAGAAGTTTATAAAGTGGCTTTTTTAAAATCATCAGTTAAGTTATGCTTAAAGCGTTCAAGTTGACCTTTTTTATTCACTAAACTTGACCTGTCCAGAGAAAAACGGGCAAGGATTTCTGAGATTTTTTTTTGTTATATACATATACAAAATTTCTTAGTTATAAAATCAGCAGCAGCCAGGGGACTTGCAAGTGTAGAGCAAGAGTCATTTCCCCATATCCATCACAACGTATTCTTAGAAATTATAATAGACCCTTTCCATTACTGCCATTTCCTTTCCATGCTTTGCGAGTTACACAAAACGTCAGATATTATTTTCAGAAAGCGCTTCGACGTGCTGAAAAGAGATCACACGAATGAAAGAGAAGGATAAAATAATAATGCGAATATGTTTTTATTTACACTCCATTACAATCAAGTCTTAACGTAGATTATAAAAAGTACATGTGTCTATGCTAACAATAAATGGTAAAGTGAACATCGCACGTAGACTCGCACTAGTTATTTCGTAGACAATTTATACTGATACGTTTTAAAACGGACATATTGAAATCGTCAGAAATCAAATTAAAATCTACCAGTGATGTTGGATCAGTGGATATAATATCGACATGAAAAATTGACAAAATAACGTGACAAGACACAATTAAGAACTGTTGAGGCGTTGGAGAGAGAAGTAACGAAATACTGTATATATAAAAGGGAGAGAAATAACGTTGCATTACAGAGCAGACAAGGATTACATCCATCCTTGTCTGCTAAAGTTGGAAAAGAGACGTTTCAATTGCGGGAGTATATAACAAGTTACTTAACATTTTCCTAATTCCTTCATTTCCTAAGTCTTCGTAAAACTTTACGTAACTAATCAAAACCCAATTCAATCAACCGCTACAGACACTTTAACCATCCCTTCAAAATACCACAGATTTAATCAAACGGACAAGACTACCTTAATATGGATATAACCCACAAAGCTACGATATTGAACAAGTCTCGATTATACCGACCTGTTATACAATTTAACTCCTTTACATCTCCCAGATACGAGGTTAGTATATATAAACCTATAAATAATAACCTCGTATCTAACTTTAACGATATTTATCCGTATCTAAAAAAAAGTATAATGTCATTTATTCTACGAGACCAGAAAAATATATAACATTCATTAAATACTTGTCTTCAACAATGTATAAGTATGTAGATTTTATTAAACTTTAATAACTCGTTCAACACCGAGATAAAATGGATTATTACAATATACATAGTATGGATATACCAATTATGTCGATTGAATAGTATCATTTGAACAATTATAATTAAAATTTACAATTCACCGCGTCATTTTATTACGATAAACGACATCCGTATAAATCTATCTATATTCGCTATCGCCGAGTTTCGGAAGAGTTAATTATGTTAACATTATCTCGAAAATCATTCGTTCACGTTCAAATATATTCACAACATGATTCAATTGAAATTTATTATAAAACACGTCGCGAGTACGTTTATACAATGACACTCGGTTATGGTCGAGTTTCTAAAAACTAGGCAACGTCATATTGAACCTTAAGGATCACTGTTTTATGAGTGATATTGCAAGCGATTTTCGCCCTTCAGCACGTTTCGTACATTATTCTCTTTTACATACTGTACAAATTATGCGGCAAAATGTTGTATTCAGAACGTTACTAGGTCGATGACTAATAACAGAGTTATCGCGAAAAGTGGAGACGAATCATAGCATACGGTGAGAATAGTATTATAAAATCAAACTCGCTAAATCAACAGTCGCTTCTATAAAACATTGAAGCAAGATACTCGGACTTGGCACAATGCTTCCTCAGGATTCTTTTCTGACGTTGATCTATCATTAGCGAGATTAATGGTAGTCGGATACGTGGATATATAATCGTAAGATAACGCAACAGTAACACTAAAGGGCCTTAACGCAGACTTAGAAATCTCGTTTAAATTTCATAAAAACCATCATCACCTATTTGCAACGAATTCAATTCCTAATCTGAATACCGCATATAGATTCTATGGACCAAGAAGATTTTAAACTAGTTACTAACAATGGCGATACGGAGAAGTTATCAAGACCTTAGACCAATTTAGATATTCCCTAACTTGACGAATTGACTATAGATATGGGCTGAAAAGGCTGAATTACGATTACCCGAACCATTTCGAAACTAGGTAGTTACAGTGCGGACACATACGATGGGTTAACCAAATAGACATAACAAAAGACATCGGGTAGTAATGAGTTTAATTTAAAACGCCCGTAGATTTTCTAAACTAGCTACGTACATTACGCAACAAGAATGGAACGTCTTCAACTTTAGGTAATTCCCTAATTCGACAGACGGATGATGAACATTCTGGACAGGTCTGACAGAGCTAAATCATAGCTGCCTTAAACTTTTCGAAGCTAGTTACGATGGTGAGGCGAGACAGATAATTCACAGCGATTAAGTCCTTTCTTTTTGAAACTAGCTAGTTAGAATGGTGAGACGTAAATTGTCTATGGATGCCATGGGACGGCCGAGGGATCTGGAGTAAATACTTTCCGAAACAATCGTGGGCATACACTCATAATCCATTGAGTCCTCTATGGTGTTCCCTAGTCTAGCACATTGTCTATGGGCGTCTCGGGGCGACTGGTCCGAACGGAACTAAAAACTTTACGAAACTAGCTAGTTACAATGGCGAGACGCGACACCGATAATGCACATCACCAAGTCCTTTATTTCGTTCCCTAGTCTAGCAGATTGTCTATGGACGTCATAGGACGGCCGAGTGGTCGGAAATCTACACCGAGGCGCCGTGATTTCGAAACTGGCTACAGTGGCGAGGCGGGGGTTGGAAGGGGCGCGGGGTGCGTCGAGGCCGCCGGCTAGGGTTGTAACGTATGCTATAGCAGGGCGCGGATCTCCTTGTGGATGTGGCAGAGGTAGTCCACGTAGGAGGAGCTGCCGTCGACGCCCCGGTCCTCGACGAGGAAGTGGCGGAGCACCGCCTCCAGCTTGTCGTGCTGCCGCATCACGGTCAGCTGCGCAAAGCCAAAGTGGAGGTCAATAGATGTCCCGTCGGTCGCAACTGGAATGGACTTAGCTTCTAGCGCTTTCGAATTACGTAATCCGCAGCTACTTTGCATGTCACTCAAAAAGGTTTTTTTTTTACCATATTTAACCTTTAACCCTTTATTCCACATAACACCATCTTTAACCCTTTATTCCCCATAACATAATTAAAAAGCCCAAACCCGTGGGTTTTGGCTATCCTATACCAGTTCTGTGTCAGATGAAGCTTTAATAGTCTCGGGACTGAAAGAAAAAACATCAGGTAATACAAGATCATTAAAAATTTAACATCTTTACGGTTATTATTTGATTATATTTTTGTTTGCAATCATGGATCGTGGACACAAGAGAAACAATTTTCGTCCTGTATGGGGATCGAACCCATTGCACGATATCATTTGGCGGGATGAACGCTTAAACGATTGTTAACATGCATGCGGACGATTTTTTTAAAGTAAGGTAATATAAACCCAAAGAGGGTCAACTTTCCACCAAGGCTTTCTCCAAAGAACCCTCGCTTATAGAACTTCTTAGTATAATATCAGCAATGAAAATGTACGTTGTTCATCAAATTTCAAATGTCAAATACGGGGTCTATTTAACCATATCTCAGGCAGGTCTATTCAGTACGCTTTTGCAGCTCTTTTAGCTTTGCGAAGTGCACAAAAGACAGTAATAGCCCACCAAAGATGTAAAGAACATATCTAAGATCATTACAACTCAATTTTGACGAAGATGGTAGCTTTTACTCATAGTGCCAAAATTAATCGCTTAAAAGATGCCCCCAGTTACCGTCTCTACGCAAAATATGAAACGTTAAAAATTAAAGGCATGTAATGTTTTATTATCGGATTCCAAATAAACCAAATAGAAAATCGAAACCAAAAGCCATAGATAGGAAAGAGGAATGCTTAACTGTAGAATGTGTCGACGATTATTGTGATAGAGAAGTACCCAAATGGAAATTGCGTAATGATAACTGATGAACGGTGATTTCTCGATGAAAAATAAAAAGCGAATATATTTCGCCAAATGAATGCATTTTAAGGATTAATACTAATTCCGTTTTCATCACCGCTTAAATGTCACGCTTGAAGACTTTAGGTGATAGTAAATTTTTTTAGGTGTCCCTTAAAGTAAAGTGAAAACGGACATAAGTACCGTCGTAAAATAAAACTCGGCTTCAAGATCTAAACAGTTGGATTCAAAATTAAATTATAATAAACGGGGTAAAATCCTTAAAACAGTTTCAGCTGGCTGAGTGCAGTTCGTGGAATGAGAAAGTTATTCGCGTAAATGTCGAAAAATAGTGAGGTATAAAATAATCATTGCTTGTACTTCCGTTGGTTTCACTTGTAGTTCAATATTAAATGAAAGCAAAAGTTTCGTTTGTATCATAAAAGTAACAGCCTATGTCCTTTATACACAGGGTATTATGCGGTAATAGTATAGAAGGCAACCGAATATCAGGCTTCGAAATATCTTCGGAATATATTTTTCTGTTATTATTTCGAAAATTGCAGGTCTCCTCACTATGTTATACTTCGCCGATGAAGAAGTGATAAATAATTGAGGCAAATTATGTAAAAACATAATTTGCCTCAATTATGTCATTTGGTATCTCAGTTTCCTCGATACAGGCTTGCCTATTAAGGAAACTAATAGAAATCATTTTTATTCTGAATGGTTCAATCCAACAAAATACTTTGCATTTGTTTTATATTTATTTGTCATAACTGTTTTATTATTTGCCTGTAATAAAACATTTTCATTTTCAATTCACAGAACTTAATACTTGTTAGTAAAATTAAAACAATTAATTTTCCTGACACAAAACTTAAACAAACCACGTGTTTTTGTATTGAGAGCCTTTTAATGTTCATTACTAATATGTTTCTTAAATATTTTCTTTTTACTTCTCTTATTATTATTTCATTACTATTTTATTTTTTATTTTTCCACACCAGTGTAATATTTCATAACCGAAGTCATGGAATCATATAAAACGTTAGTATTGTTTGTTGCAGTAAAGCCGAATATAAGAATGGATGGTTATAAATAAATAAATACATGGTAGAATACATGTTTGGCGTGTTCCGGTGTAAGCATACCGAAACATGCGACCCGGAAAATACACCAAAAGCAGCGATTAATTAATCGAAACTTCGATTAAAAAGTAAAAAAAAAATTAAAACAATAAAAATTACCAAAAGCTCCAATAACTAACCCAATTATTAAACCATTCCACCCTTACCAGTGCATGTGCCCAAAAAAAACCCCACTTTTTCACGAGCGCATCTTTTGCAAATGAAGAAACGCTCAAGCGGCCAAATCGCGTCATACCTTTTCACGAGAGCTCAGTTAAAAAGCAAACCTCAAGACTGAGAACCAAAACACCAAATGGCGACACGTTTTAACATGCACGTTGCAACACGCGCCATTGTAATGATACGTCGAGTGCAATTACAACGTCGAACATGTGCAACATGCATGTCCGTACGCGTCATTGTTATGACACGTCGAGTGCAATTAAAACGACGGACATGCGGCACGCATGTACAAACGTCGACAGCCCCCAGTGCCCATTTTGCCCAAGATTCTCCCCCCTCCCCAAGCGAGTTGTAGAAGCGAGCGCCAAACGAGATCGAAACACCCCCCACCGAGAAAACCGCCCCTACCCCCGACTATAGCATCTTCTGCACGAGTTTGTGGATCGCCATGAGGTTGTCCACATACGAAGCGCTGCCATCCGGGCCACTGTCCTCCACCAGCAGCCGACGGAACTGCGCCTCGCTCTTGTCGTATTGGTGCAGCACTTGCAGCTGGGAGACACGCGCGCACATGTACGCATGTTTGGGTGCGCATTTTTATGTATGTACGCATTGACACAAGAACAGGCGTTGCATGTCAACATGTATGCACAGCCACATGCATGCATGCGCGTGCACATGTGTGCATGCATCGACATGCGCGTGCAAACACGCTTAGTCTGCACCCGTCGAAGAGTCGTTTGCGCTCGCAATGTCAAACATAATTTCGTCGCAAAATCGTTCATATTGTTAAAAGTAGCAAAAAGGTGTCTCAAATTATTAAAACGTTAATGTACCGAATATATCGTTATGTCAGTCGTTTGTACAAGTGTGCGATAGAGAACGCTCTACAAATCCAAAATTAGCTGACCAAATTTTCTCTTACCAAAGGTCGTGCAATATGTATCGCCGAATACTGTATTAATTGTCACTATTTATAGGACAGCGATTGGTCGTAACATTTTATAAACCTAATTTAAAAAAAAAAACAATTACGATTACAAAATGTTTGAGGAAAATTAAAATGTTGAATTGTTATTTTTAAAAAATAGCAGATATCATATCTAAAGTAAAAATGAAATAACATATCTACATATATCTTGGTCGATTTTATTATTCGAAAAAATTGTTTCAACCATTAAATTTTCATACACGATAGAGTTCATAGCTCAAAAAATGTATATGTGTGTGTGTGAGCAATGGATCTTTTAATCTATCAAGCAAGCCGGTACAAATAAAAGAAGACATGCAATCAAACGTCCACCGCACACCATAGAGAATAGAGTGAAAAGTAAAGAGGAAGACCTAGTCTGACTTTATCATTATTATCTTTAATGAATGATGTTCTCGCTTTCAATCCATAGACAATATTAAATCTTCATCGATCGCGGACCTCGAAGTTTTAATGCTTCAACCAATTTTAAACTACTGTCTCTTTCACAATTGATTAGGTACGGTTAAGATCTGCCCTACCATCGTGGTACAAGTCGAATTCTAAAATAATGTGATAGAACACCATGGTCCATGGTGGTCACACCTCAGGTGTCATTTTAAAGAGACCAATCACAAGCCTCCATTGCCTTTCTTTCTCTCTCTTGTCTTTCCTTTCCTCCTTTCTTTCTTGTGTCTTCCAATACCCATTCTCCATTACGCTCTATTTGAAAATCGCGTCAAAATTGTTGAAGCTGATTTGTTCAGTGTATGCATATACCGCATATACAATCATCAGCACGGTACTCTGTAGTAGTAGGAATTTAATATAACTCCAACGAAGGCTTTCCTGTTCCTTACATAGATGTGACTTGAAGTTGTGTAAGAATAATTTAAATTGGTGTAATGTTTGAGCAGTACTATAACTCATCGGTATTGACTAGAGATGTATATGTCATGTAATAAAATAATACACATAGTTCGCTTAAATGGAAAAAGTTAAACCATGGCACTAGGCAGGCCCTTTTTTATATACTAGCATTGGTTATATATTAGCAGTTATATATTAGCATTGTTGTCTCCTAATACCTATATGTAGTAAATAAAATCTATGATTATCCCAGCCGTGATAGCTGAGATCTCTTACTACCGTTACTACATAAGATCTATCTATATTCATCCCTTAGCCGTTGTAACGTCAGCGGGCGCCACATCCGTGGCAGCAGGGAACATCTTACTACCTTTAGTACCGAAGATGTAAATGTACCCTACCCAAGCCGTAGCACCGTCAGCAGCGTACGGCAACAGCAGCAGGGAGGGGGGGATTCACTAGCCGTTATAGCGTCAGCATCGGCAGAGAGGGAGGGAATCCGCGAGCCGGCGTACCGTCAGCAGCGGCAGGACGGAGGGGATTCATTAGCCGCTGTACCATCAGCATCGGCAATGAGGGAGGAGATCCACGAGCCGCAGTACCGTCAGCAGTAGACGGCAGCAGCGGCAGGAAGGGAATCCAAGAGCTACCGCACCGTCTGCGTCGTTAGGGAGGGAGGGAATCCGCGACTCGCCGTACCGTCAGCAGCGGACGGCAGCAGCAGCAGGGAGGGAAGCCAAGAGCCGCCGTACCGTCAGCAGCGGCAGCGGGGCGCACTCACCCGCATCGCGCAGCGCCTCTTCAGGCGCACCTGGTCGACGAGCGCCCGCACGGCGCGGCCGGCCGGCGTGTCCAGCTCGGGCAGCTCGCACACCTGCGCGTCCACCTGCTGCGGCGACGCCACGCCGAACACGTCGCGCACGAACTCGCCCGGCGCCAGCGAGCCCACCCAGATCAGGATGTGCACGCCGTTCTCTGCGGGGGGTAAGGGGTAGGTCGACATTGGACACCGCTCTTTGGTATTAAGATCGAAGCGGGGGTTGAAGCTAGAGTCTATCCAGATCAGGATGTGCACGCCGTTCTCTGCGGGGGATCGGGGTCGCGGTCAAGGTCGAGGTCAAAGTCGAGAGGTAGGGTAAGATTGGACGCCACTCTTTGGTATTTAATCTCTAAGTGAGGATCGAAGTTGAATGGCGAGCCTATCTAGATGCCTTAGACCGATAACGTCTCGCCGCGAAAATCGGTCGAAGGTGGCAAATGAGTTGAAGGTCGACCTGATGTTAAGTGATAACCGCCGCTCATGGACATTTGCAACACCCGTGGGTATGCAGATACGTTGGCATCGTACATGCATACGTTAGCAGAAACGAAACGCAGAAGCGTAACACTTTCACTTCAAGCCGGTCTTCCCCTGTAATGTCGTGGTACCCGCCCGGACGGACCTGCCCGTTCAGAGACTGTTGCGTGGCTCCACCTACCGTAAAGTCTGAACAATCGACTGATGTCGATTTGTATGCTCACCCATAGGAAGAGTGCAAAATTCTTCAAAAATTGTGTCTTCGGGTTTAGCACCTGGTCGCGTGGCAGGTTCTGGAAAAAAGGCTCGCACTCACCCAGCAGGTAGACGCCCTGGTCGCTCATCTTGTCGATGGAGGCGCGCAGCGGCTGCGGCTGCGGGCCCTCGCCCGCCTGCAGCGGCAGCAGCGGCAGCAGCCGCGGGTACGTGTAGGCCAGCGACTGCGCCACGTCGGCGCTCAGCGCGCGGTACATCGCGCACGACCGCTCGTCGCACGTCACGTCCGGCCCTGGGGGGGGGGGGGGGGGGGGGGGAGGGCACTTTGTTAGCAGGGGGCGTATACCTCTCTTCTCGCTTCGTTTCATTTAATTTACTTTCATTTCACTTCGTTTCATTTAATTTACTTTCATTTCACATCGTTTCATTTGACTGTACTTCACTGCGCTTCAATTCACTTCATACAAATCCACTCACCGCCGGCGATCGCGTCCGAGCGCAGCAGGCAGCTGGTGTAGAGCGGCAGCAGCTTCATCGACTCGGGCAGCACCAGCTGGCCGGCGGAGGAGGGCGAGGCGCAGTGGCGCCGGTACGCGGCCAGAGAGCGCGCGCACCGCGCGGAGAGCATCTCGCGCACCTGCCGCGGCGGCGCCTCGCGCAGCGCCCACACCCCTGCGGTTTAGGGTTGTCGCTTTTTTTATTTAAATCTACTACGGATTAGGGGTGTCACTTATTTGCGCGAATATTAAACGATAAATCTTTTTAATTTTAATACACAACGGGTACGGAGTACATCGTGTTAAGCTTAAGACCGCTTAGTAGAGCTGGAGGGACTGCTCGTACAAAAATTTTTGTGAGAAGTTTTTAAACCAGTAGGAGGTTCACATGATGTTAAGCGATATCCGCCGCCCGTGGACATATGCATCGCACCTAGGGTCGTAGATGCGTTGCTAACTTTTGATAAAGTACGCCCCGGTTACCTCAATCGCCAGACGAAACGTAGAAATTGTAACACTTGCACTTTACGACGGTCGTCTGTAAACTCGTGCTAATTGTCCAGACGGACCTGCCCATTCAAACAACAGCAAAGAAAGGTAATCATCTCTCACCTCGCATTATTATATGATACTCCTTTAGGATTTTAATTTATGACGGTTTCATTTAATATGATAGTTTGGGCCCTTGTTGAATCTACTAAGTACATTATCACATTAACATTTAATTATAATTTATTTGATAAATATAGTTTAGTCTTAAGAGAGGAAATATTCCGTACTTCTTAATTTGACCCGAAAAAAGAGAAAAATCAAAGGTATTAAAGAAGTACATATATCAGAAGAAAATCTAACAAATCTCATACAACTCTGTTTACAATCAACTCGCGGTAAAACGCTACGATATGCTATCGCTATGGTCATCGTGGGGACCTGGACTTGGATGCAGCTTCACAGACCTTGCTTGGCGAAGAATGCTATCATGGTGTCCAGCTCTGCGCTCCTGTACACGTCGGCGAGCTGGTGGGCCACGTTGAGGGCCAGGTTGATGACGCGCAGCCTCCGCTGGCCGCAGCGGCGCGTGTAGAGCAGCGCGGCCTGGATGTAGACGCCGTCCTCGCCGGTCAGCTTGTCGTCGTGCTTGACCTCGACGCCGATGGCCTTGTCGGAATCTGTGAAGGGAGAACGGCTCCGTTCGAAATTGGCACACTCGCTCCGGTAGACAAATTCGGTTCACGTCAAACTTTCAGTGTCACCGTACCTGTACTTACGGTATCCCGTCTTGTGTAAATTATTTGTTTTTTTTTTTTTTTGTTTGACGTTCAAAAATTGATCGATTTGACAATTAGGAGTTGACTATTGATAAGAAGCTTGGATAATGTAGACTACGAATTCGCTGAACGTGGAGTATTTCTTTTTTTTTTTTTTTGTATGTGAAAAGTTGCCAAGCGAGCAGGTGGTTCACCTGATGTTAAATGAAAACCGCCGCCCATGGACATCTGCTACACCCGAGGGTTTGCAGATGCGTTGACAACCTGTTTTGAAATTGGGCTCCGGCTACCTCACTCACCAGACGAAACGCGAAAGTATTTGACATACTTCCACTTTACGCCGGTCTTCTGTGAGGTCGTGGTAATTACCCGGACGAGCCTGCCCATTCGTGCAACAGCCGAGGCTGCTGCGTGGCTCTACCACCGTTAAACGTTAACGTTCTTCAACAAAACAAGGAATAAAATAAAATATTAGCATGATGGATGAGAGGAACTTCTGATCAAGCTATTTTTATACAAATAGCTCGATCAGAACTTAGGTTTGCGATTTTGTGTCATTTGTGTTGTCCACGTCTTTGCTTCGTGGCACTCTGTGTAGCAAAGCCTTTTGAAGATTCGTGCGAAGCGCGAAGCATTAAACTGCCGCGTTCTCTCGGCGAGTGAGGTAGCCGGGGCCCGCTTTCCAAAGGTTGCCTACGTATCTTCAAGCTGTAGACGGTCAGTCAGCGGCATTCACATAACATCAGGTGGAACGTCTTCCTCGCTGGACGACTTTAACTGCGTCAAGACCGCGGTGGCGACAGGCTCACCTATGGCGGCGAGCTCGACGTCCGTGGTGTTGGACATGAAGAAGTGTCCGAAGAAGTCGGTGGCGCGCACGCCCGTCGAGGTGCGCACGCGCATCACCGCGTCGTGCGCCACGCCGCGCGACACCGCGCGCCGCACGTCCCACGCCAGCCGCGCGCCGTCCGTCTCCGCCTGCGCCACGCCACGCGCACCACGCGCACCGGCGCTCTCACCACGCGCACGCCGTGCTGTTGGAGCCGAAGAAGGTGCGCGCCGCGTAGCGCACGCGCATCACCGCGTCGTGCGCCACGCCGCGCGACACCGCGCGCCGCACGTCCCACGCCAGCCGCGCGCCGTCCGTCTCCGCCTGCGCACGCACACGCACGCGCACCCGCTCTTAGCAATCACGCGCGCAGTCGAAAGTGAGTGCGTAGCTCGCTAGCACACTCGCAAACATGCCCGCTATCGATGCAGCGCTCGTTTGCACGCTCACAAGCGCAGTCGAAGCGCTCGATAGTATACGCGCGTCCGCTATCGAAATGACGTGTGCGCGTAGCGTCCGTTGGCACGCATGCGTAGACGCTCGCATTCGAGAAGGTATATGTGTAACGCTCGTTAGCACACACGCACACACCCGACGTCTACGTCTGCTCTCGAGACATGTGTAGGACTACCTATCTATCGCTATTGTTCCATCGAACATAATGAATGGTACACATTATAATCTTTGTTAGTGCAGATAGACAACAAGGCGTTGGCTTTCTGAGCTGTTGGCTTTCGCTTCGGAGCTGTTTGCATGGTTGGTTAGTTTGTTTGTTTGTAGTCAACACAAACGACTAACCAAACTTTACGGTGGTAGGGCCACGCAGCAGCCTCGGCTGTTGCAGTACCACGACGTGACAGGAGACCGACGTAAAGTAGAAGTGTTACACTTCTGCGTTTCGTCTGGTGAGTGAGGTAGCTGGGGCCCGCTTTATTTAAAGTTCGCAACGCATTTGCAACGCCATGGGTGTTGCAATAGTCCATGAGTGGCGGTTATCACTTACCATCAGATGAGCCGCCAGCTCGTTTGCCACCTTATCACATAAAAATAAAAATATTGCGTGAAGTCCCTCCGCGCGGAAGAAGTGAAACTTCGAGTGCTACTCTCGCTCTGTCTCTTTCTATTCCCCTTCCCAGGAGCGTTGAACGTTTAACGCAACAGTGCTTTCACACCCACTACACGGTATCGTTAAACTTTTAACGCAACCTTGTTGGAAGTCGCATTAGAAGTGTTACTTCAAAAAACACAAGAGTTGCTCACGTTGAAACAACGATTCTACTACATAGCACAAAGGGGCTCTACGAAGCGCGTAGAACGTAGCGCGCTCGAATAGTTGAGCTAGTTGTACACAAGCGTCGCGCGCTCGCGTTGAAATAATAATTCTACTACACACACACACTCGATTCAACTATTCAAAGGGGCTCTACCAAGGGCGTAGCACTCGAATGGTTGAGCTAGTTGTACACAATGGTGGCGCTCACGTTGAAGTAGGTGTACTTGTAGAGCTGGCCGCCGGTGAGCCTCGGCAGCTGGCCGATGGTGGCCGCGTCCACGTACGCGTTGTTGCACACGAACATGTCCACGCACACGCCCGCGCCGGAGCACGCCTGCCCCAGCTCGTTGTACGCGGTCGTCTGCGGCACTGAGCACGGGTGTCGAGATTAGCGCTACGCCGTAGCACGGGCGCCCGATGCATTGAGTATTCCATTGCATTTTATGTGGATGATTGTAGCGCTACGCCATAGCACTGTGGGCTTATGTATTATACCGTGTTGGGCAGCAAGTCCCAACGACCAGTAGGAGATCTATTGTAGTCGTCCCTTCGAAAACATTGCCCCTTAATCTAGGATTTAATTGATCGCTCCAGGCTCTTTATACTGTATTTAACATATTTTAAACATGTTCACACTGTCAAAAAATTATCTCTTTAAATTTCTTTCGCCGGTTCTTCTCTTCTTTTCCAAACCGGTAATCAAAAAATGTGACAATTAGTTTAATGCTCCTATGTTGAATAATGATATTTGAATTTGTAGGATAACATTATCCTGTGATGTAAGGGTGTTTTACATACATAGATTTCACGTGAAACACCCACGTCCGAAACAATAAGTATCAGTGGCTCAAAAAAAAATTGCCTCGCGTGGGAATCGAACACACGACCCCTGTCACGGAAACCAATACCTTTTTTATTTTTTTAGAAGTCTACGAGACGGCTGCTACTATGCTACAGTGCAGCAAATACAGTTTAGACGGGACGACTAGCCGTCGAGGATGACTCGTTTATGCATTTGCTAAGCTATTGACTTCGGAGAAGGGGTTGTGGAAACAATTTCAACACTGGAGAAATATTTGATCCATGTGTAATTATTACGGACGTGGATATTTGTTCGCAGGAATAGTTGAACTCAGGTGCTGCTCGTAAAATCCTAGCAACAGCATGATTCACATATACCAGGACATCTACGTTTCGATAAGGGCAAGAGGAGAGCTATAAAACATAAAACTACCAGCCGTACACTACGCCGTAGAACAGTCGTAGCACTTCCATAACAGAGTACTCAGAGTACTTTTTTTTTATGCGAAAAGTTGTCAAACCGGCAGACGGTTCACCTGATGTTAAGTGAATACCACCGCCCATGGACATCTGCTGCACCCGTGGGTTACAGATGCGTTGTCAACCTTTTGAAAATTGACGAAACGCGAAACTATTTGTCATGCTTCCACTTTACGCTGGTCTCCTGTGAGGTCGTGGTACCTACCCGGACGGGCCTGCCCATCCGTGCAACAGCCGAGGCTGCTGCATGGCCCTACCGCGGTAATGACCAAAATCGCTCACTGAGTATCTGCCTCTCCTTGTCCGTTCCGAGCAGCTTCCTGTCCTCGCGGTTGATGAGCTTGCCGGGCGCGTTGTACGTGGGCAGCGTCGTGTGGAACACCAGCAGCTGGCCGGACGTGTCAGCCGCTTTCAACGCCTCTAGGCCAGCCTGGGACGAGAGAGAAAGAGATATTGATTCTAGCGCCCTCTCTGTTTACTAACACACATCATAAGTACACTCCGTTCGGCCAAACGTCTTTAAGATGACTCAAGCGTACTGTAGAAATGTATAAATAGCATACATTGGCAGGAGTTATTTTTACAAAACGTTATCTAGTCCTAAATTAAACAAAGCTTAATACTATGGGTACTAGGTAACTGATAAACATAAAACACATTTTCTACTGTAATTAAATACATATTAATACTTAGTAGGCTAATTCGGGAGTAAATAGGATCTCAAGACAGTGAAGGTTCGAATCGAAATACACTTTTGTCGTATATTTTAACATAATATCGATTATTACTAGCAAAACAATGAAAATATCTTACTACTAACTGTTTACCCAAATGAAACTTTATATGCATATGTATTTTGAATGGTAAAACTCGTATCTTGGTGTCTTCGAGGCTCCCGATTCAATCGAAACTAGTATATGACTGAATCGGGAGCCTCCTCCTTTTCCGGAGTCGGTTGAAGACTCCCCCCGCGCCCATCCCCCCCCTCCAGCGTACCTGCACGGCGGGCAGCAGCACCGTCTCCGTCTCCTTGTTGTCCTTGAAGTTGGCCGGCAGCTGCTGCAGCAGAGCGGCCAGCACGGGCCCGCTCTCCTCGGGCAGCGCCAGGAACCCCTCGAGCAGCGGCACGAACACGTCGCCCACGTCGCCCACCGACAGCATCTGCGGCTGGGCCAGGGTGCCCTGGACAAGAGGTGCACGAGGTCTGGTCAGACGGGAAATCAGAGTATGCCAACTCGCAGCGTTGGCCAGCTTGTAATGGCCTCTCCGGACACGAGGTCCGGTCAGACGGGACATCACCGTATGCCATCTAGCGGTTTGTGAGGACCAGCCGCCTCTGCCCAGCTTATAATGGCCTCTTTGAAATGTTCTTAAACGAAACCGATTCATGGTCTTGCTTTGTATCTACTTATTGTTTAACCGATCTGGAAATGAATCGATCGCTCCTGGCTGTTAAATGTCAAATGGATTACAATTACATATTTCACAATTTGTTGTCAAATAAGGGTATATAAAAAAAGGTTTTTCAAACTGGCAGTAGTATTTTAACAATCAATAACTAAGTGTAATGCTTCTATATTGAATGAAGAACGCCCGACACTACGGAAATACCATATTTATTGTTCCCGTAGTGGGAAGATTTGAGACAAGTTCACTATGCACTAACTCTAGTTTACTTTCGACTGATACAGACCTTGATATTGTAGAAATGCACTGTCGAACTGTAAGTGATGAAGCCCACTCGCGTCCAGCTCTGCCCGGTCTGCTCGTCTTTCGGCATAGCCTGTACAGGGGAAATGGGTAAAACGTCAAAAAGAAAAAACTATCTGCCTCATTTTTTTCTAGCCAAGGACACATAGCTTTAAGGATTCCCATATAATATTCCCATTCAAGTCATCGTAAAACGTTACAAGGGATTATTAAATGGGGGTGTCATAGTCACTGTGTGACAAAACGCCTTTCTAAAAATAAATATTAAAAATAAGTTAAAAGAAACTAGATCAAATTATAGTTTACGGCTTGCAAAACAACATCTATTACAGTTAGGTAATAATTTGGATGAATTACTGGGTAGGTGACGAGAAACCTTTTCAAGCCTAATTTAAAGCAATCTCATTAATAATATTAATCTCCCTTTCCATTATTTTATAATTAGCCGGTTTTAAACGAGAACTTTTCCATTCTTCCCCAAGGCTATATCATAGCCCGATAACTTTTGAGTGGCTTTTGAAAAACTCTCACCTCAATAAAGTCCATTATGTTGTCGCACACCGTCTGCACAAGGCCATTCTTGATAGCATTATACGAGACGTCGATGACGAACACTATTGCGGGTGGATTCGGCAGCTTGTTGTTCTGCAAAGAGAGAAAAGTCCATGAAGTTAATAAATAACAGCTGGACAAAGTTTCCCTCTATACAGAGGAGGCTTTTTACAAAAGCCCAGGATTAAGTAGAGAGGAAAATAAAGGATTAAGTAGAGTAAAGTAAGAACTTTACTCAACTTCCTTTTCTTACACAATGAATCAATGTGATATAATGTGTAATCGTAACTTAGTGTCCATTTATTTTAATGTATAAGGTAACGAAATAGCTTTCTACATATTATATTTATAAAGCATTTTCAAACTTTTACACAAAAATACATCACATGCTTATTGTGAAGTCTGCCAATCCGCAGTGGGGTCGCATGTAAACTATGCACTAATACACTCTATACAGATAAGGTCTTTGCCCAAAAGTGGGACATTTATGGAATGTTACTTTACTGTACTCACAGAACACAATATGTGTCTAAACTCACAAAACACGATTAGCATTTAATTGGCAACAAATTATTACATTTGATAAGCACCTCAGATTTAATAATATTCTTGGGGCATGACTCACCCTACAATACTCCTTGGTGGCAACGATTTCGTAAGTGCCAAGCGCCATTTCAGCTGGGACACGGCCGTACTGTTGCATGCTGTTTATATACTGTGTGTATTCCATCGGAACTGGATAAAAAAATTATTGGAATTTTAAAGGAGTAAATTTATTGAAGTCCATCTTTAAAATGTTTCTATGATATACAACACCACTAATCTGTCATAGATTGCTATTTATTATCTTTAGACAAAGTCTGTGAGAAGTTTTACATATACATTTGTTTACACCGATGTCACAAACGTGAAAATGAAATACAACATATGAAATAAAAAGGAGAATTTGTATACTGGGTCAGTAATCTTTATTGATTGTTGATGGTATTTATATTAACTAATGTACTCAAAACTGTACATAATATGACATTGTTTTTTATAATAAACAATATCAAGTGTAAAGTTGGCAGTACTATATTGCTTTATTATCAGTAGTACAAAGCTGTAGTCCTTTATTTATAATACTATCCCCTGTAGTACAGTAGTTTAGACTACAATAGATCTTCTAGGTTGTACTGATAGTTGGAAATTACTTCTCAAACCTGTTCACGCAAATCATAATGATATTTTCTTGTAGTGTATGTTAATATATGTTGTATAAAAAATGTCATTTAGTAGGTGAGTCACAGATAAGTGATAGTCAAACCGATAAGCACCATAATATGCACGCTACCTTCTGTGGTGGCCTTGCAGAAAGCACACTTGAAATGCCTGCCGGCGTCAATGAACTTCATGTTGGGGCACATGTAGGCCTTGCAGCGGCTGCAGCGGACCGGGCCCATGGTCGGAGACCCCGTCAGGGCAGCAAAGTCCAGCAGAGGGGGCTCCTGTTCTGGCCCCACTGTCTCAGCCATAGGAGAAATCTAGAATGTGGATATTGGTTAATAGTTATCATCACCATCGTCAACATTTCAGATGAACAGCCTGCTTGCTAGACAATTTTCACATTAAAAAAAAAACTGTATTTGTTATTTTAAACTACATCTACCACCATTAAATTTACTAACATTACAACATTACTCACAACTAAACAGAATGGCATTGATGTCTGCTTAAGTAGGTCAGCGGTTACTGGCACACTGTACATTGAACTTCGGATATATCGCGGACCTGTAAAGAATTTATATTATTATATAGTGAATATATTCAATCTCCAAGTGAATTACTTACTTACAAGAAAAACTACATAGCCATGACATAAATTGTCTGCTTGAAATTTGTGTATGCAAAATTTCCATACCACATATGATTAATGTAATATCAGTACAATGGAACATTCTTTCAAATATTAAACTGTAGAAATCAAATGGAAGCTAGTCCTAATTTTACTATCTAGTAAACTATAGTAGCACTAGACTTATGGTAGCACTAGTTTTAAAGGAATGGTTTTATCAGATGGTGTAATCAGTTTCCCTTACTATGATATAAAGCCTTACAGTGGCTTTATCAGGCGTACCACTCACATAATACTAGCATGACGCAGAAGTATCATATTTTCTCATATCATCTGATTGATGAGTGTTGCAACTGGTCACACTATTTTAAAGGTTGGCAATTTAGTTATAATACCAAATGTGTTTCGGCATTGGTAAACAATGTGTAGAGAACTAAATGCTCAGTGGCTATAAAAACTGCCAATAAAAATACTACAGCTATTAGTTGTTGTATATTACTATTATTAGATTTTAGAATTGCAACCCTGATTTAAATTTCTCTTCAATCGACATGTACCTACTGCACTCAAGTTTAAACGGTCACTCACTTGAATTGCCCTTGTCGTCCACAATGAAGTCTGTAGTGACAAGCGGTGGCACCAGGCCCTTCTCGTTGGTGACGAAAACACCACCGCGATTCTGCTGATCGTCCGCCATCACTTGGATCTGAAAGCATATAAGCAACGCATACTGAAGAATATTAACTTAAATTTGAGCTACTAACATGAGTGGTCTTAGGAAATAATTTGATTTGTTAGCAAGGATTATTTATATTAAACAGGTATTATTGCTTTGTTATGACACCTCTCCAAACACAGTACCCATACGAAAATTCTACTTTATGTTTTTTAATTTTAAAGACTATCTCAATAGCCTTTTTGCCCGGAGTAAGGAGACAGAGGACTGGTATTTTAAGATATCGTTATTTATTTCCATTTAGTGTCAGTCATGAGTATTATATGAAGTGCTCTGACTGAATGAATTATTATGAAGTGCTTTGACTGGTTAAATTATTTGGCATTGGAAAGGCTTTAAAGACTAACCGGACTTGGCATCTGATCAGGGTCAAGACGTCTCTGTTGCGGTTGGGGGAATTGTTGACCAGGATAACTTGGTTGCTGTGCAGGGAATGGTGGATAGCCAGGTTGTTGCTGGTATCCATGAGGTTGTCCTGGCATGGGTGGCTGGCCTGGCATTGGTTGTTGGCCAGGCATTGGTGGTTGGCCAGGCATTGGTGGTTGGCCAGGCATTGGCATTTGGCCCGGCATTGGTGGTTGGCCTGGCATTTGTAGCTGGCCTTGCATTGGTGGTTGGCCGGGCATTGGTTGTTGACCAGCCATTGGCATTTGGCCAGGCATTTGTAGCTGGCCTTGCATTGGTGGTTGACCTGGCATTGGTGGTTGACCTGGCATTGGTGGTTGACCTGGCATTGGTGGTTGACCTGGCATTGGTGGTTGACCTGGCATTGGTGATTGACCTGGCATTGGCGGTTGTCCTGGCATTTGTTGCTGACTTTGCATTGATTGTTGCCCAGGCATTGGAGGCATGCCTAAAAGCAAGCAATTATTAATTTAGAGTACAGAAATTAAGAAATTATTTATTAAATAATTATTTTACATAACAATCACATGCCTGTTATAACTTAATTGCAAGTGATTATTAAAAATGTAATTAATTGAACAGGTTATTGAATTATCGAAAATTTAATTATCAAATCAATTATTTTGAGCCATGAGATCATAAACACTTCAAGGCCCAAATGTTGTAGTTTGGTAAAAATAATTTTATTAATTAATGATAAACAATTCTTATGGCTTTCTCACTAAATGTAAGTATAAGAAAGGAACATTAATATCCCATATAAATTGTTTGCTCACCATAAGTTCCGGGGGGTCCTGCTGGGAATGACCCTGGTTGCTGCCTTTGTTGCGAAAGTGGCGGTGGCATATGTGGTAGGCCAGGCATGGACGGAAATTGGGACTGAGAGGAAGGAATTTGCTGAGGGGGCATACCGGGTTGCGGTGGAAGACCAGCTTGAGAGTGGGGTATTTGTCCAGGACCCATCTGGGGCTGACCTGTTGGACCGGGTACGGTTCCAGATGGAGGCGGCATTCCAGACATTGGACCGCGGGGTTGTCCCTGAAAACCAGTTCCCGGTTGCTGAGGACCCTGCGCAGGCATACTCGGTTGACGCATTTGCTGTTGCTGAGCATTTTGTTGCGAGGGAACACCTGCACTGGGTTGACTTGACGGGGGTTGACTTGACGGAGGTTGTAATCCCTGATGGGGTAGGAAACCTGGTTGACTAGGTTGTAATGGCATACCCGATTGAAACCCACCCATAAGTGATTGCTGCTGCCCAGGTGGTTTTGATTGGTCCGATGGGCCCTGTGGCCTTGGCATCATACTGGGTTGCAGTGGAAGCACGGGTTGAGAATGAGGAGGCACCTGAGACATTTGCATTGGAGGACCCTGTCCTGTTGGGGGGCCGGATTGAGAAATGGTAGGCTTCTGTGGCCCTTGTAACATAGACATAGAATTTGGGGGCCCTTGGTACTGCCTGTTTTGATCCTGGCCAGGCATCTGGCTAAACCCTTGAGATTGAGATGTCGAAGTGGGTCCGGGAGTCGAAGAAGACGGCTGCATTTGAGGTTGAAATTGGGAAGCCCCACTAACAGGGGGTCTATTTGCCATTGAAACAGGCGGCCTCATGCCCTGAGGCAACTGACCGGGTGCAAAATTTGCAGGCGAATATTGACCAGGTGGCAGCTGTGAGGAGGGTATCCCTTGAGGACCATTCAAGTTCATATTCTGCATTTTCTGTGACATATCTTGATCAAACTGCTTCATTGGCATTTGTGGTCCATTTGGTGGCATTTGACTATAGATGTTAGCGTTCTGTACTCCATTGTAATCTTGAGACGTTGGTGGGAAGCCCAGTGGATTGTTAGGTGCATTATTATTTTGGCCCGGTGGTAAGTACTGAGGATTCATCATCTTGCTTGAAGCCGATAAACCTGAAATTACAAAAATGAGTTGTCAAAACTTACAATATCATATAAATAATATACAATAAAACAAATATTGTTCTTTTTTGCATGCCACATCATTTGTTGTTTTTCTATTGTAGTAAAACATTATTTAATAGTTATAGAATGATGTATTTTTTTTAATTAACAAAATAATTAACAAAATAATTTCTTATGATTGCTTCAAAATGTTTATAAGCTTTTATTAGATTGATTAGGACAAATAATATATGTTAATACACGGTGGTATAGTTATTAAATAACAAAATAAAAAGGAATATTCACAGGGCCTATAATAGATGCCACACTACACTACATTAACATACATTCTTTATACGAAATGTTTAAACATTAGTTACTTTTATGGAAATGTGTACTTAATTCTATATTTTTTTTCATTGGCGGCAAAAATAAGCTGTTTGGTGTTTGAATTATTGAATTTGATAAAGAATTATGAAAGTTAAGGTGCTGAGATGAAAAACACCTTTGAGAAATAATGTTTAAAAATACAATAAAGATATTTAATATTGAAATAGAACAAGCGGGGTTAAGTCAAAATAAACTGCTATTTCATCATAAATTTGCAATAACACATGAAAAGATGAAAAGACAAAGATTAGACCCAAGACATTTACCCAGAACCATAGCATTTTCAGATGCAAGCATGGTAAATCTAGCTGAATTGAGCATGATATTATTTTAACAAACAGTATAGTGTGTATTGTCATCAAAAAATAATAAAATTTCTCCCTGTCAAGTATATGGTTGATAGAAATGTGATTAGTAAACGTAACATGAAATATATTACGTTTACCATTAATAAACAATCAATAGATTAAATTTACATTCAATACTGTTCCATGTTGTAATGTTTTAATCATTTAAAAGCAGGTCAAAAACATAGCTCAGATATGAACTAATTGCCGAAAAAACTACGCGTCATATAAAAATAGAAGGTTGAAAAATAGGAATATATAAAATTTATAGGAAATAATAATTGTTTTCACAGTTATAATTTTAAAAGTCACAACACAAAACAGAAACAAAGCTTAATTCTAATAATATCTTACAAAATCTTGTTAGTTTAAAGTTTGACAGATGCCATCGTATCTTTAATTCATTATAACTTAGCAGTTCATGTTAAATTATCAGGCACATAAATAAGAAATAAACCTATGATTTTCATCTTAAAATACTTACGGCTTCAATGGAGAATTTTATAGAATTATTACAATAAAAAATATAAACAAGACACATGAACAGCACTGACTTACAGGGCCACGTATTCTGGCAGACGGTGTTGTCAGCATAACACCGCTTATGTGGAACTTTTGAAATTTCAGCAAACCTGCATAAAACGAAACGTTTTTGAAATAAATGTATTTTTGCTAGTTTGAGCACCACAGGTAATACCCAATCTTCTTACTTTAAAAAAGTTCTTTTAATATTTATCACATGTAATTATTATGTTAATTAAATTGCTTTTATAAGTTTTTGCTAACAGAGAAATTAAATGGCTATTGTTATTAAGATGAAACGGAATGTAAATTTCTGCTTATGGCAATTTTAAACTATATAATGTCAATTTTAAATTCATGAAATCAAACCTTTATTACAAGGAGTTACGATATAAAATATCGAGTGTGAAAGATAGATGGAACATTTCACCGCTTTTTATACAAATTTTTGAGAAGGAATCGAATTACATTGTTTTATAATACATGTTGTAGAAAATAAGCATCATCATCATCATCATCATTTTAGCCTGTTTGAGTCCACTGCTGAACATAGGCCTCCCCCATAGACTGCCACGAAGTACGATCCTGAGCCACCTACATCCATCGACTTCCCGCACATTTGCACAGGTCGTCACTCCATCTAGTGGGGGGTCGTCCTACACTGCGATGGCCAGTACGAGGCTGCCACTCGAGATCCCCAACGGTTATCGGTTCTACGAGCTATATGGCCGGCCCATCGCCACTTCAGCTTGCTAATCCTCTGAGCTATGTCGGTTACCTTGGTTCTACTGCGGATGTCTTCGTTACGAACTCTATCACGCAGAGAAATACCGAGCATAGCCCGCTCCATAGCTCGCTGAGCGACTTTGAGCTTCCTCATACGGCCAGCAGTGAAGGACCACATCTCGGTTCCGTAGGTCATCACTGGCAACACACATTGATTGAAGACTTTAGTCTTCAAACATTAAGCAATAACAATAACAATAAGCATTACATTACTCAATTTTATTCTTACTATAAATGATATTATGTACAAATACAACGTAGTTAGGACAGTTAGCGCACCGAAACAAAGCCACTTAAATTACGCCATTTGGTGTAATTAGATTGTAATTCTATACTCTATAGACTGCTATCTCTTTCCGTGACATACGTTCTATAACATCATCTGTCACATTCACTATGTCATCTAAATGCGTCATCTAAATGCATTAAACCATCATTCTTACTAAATATCAAACTTTTGAATAATATTTAAGTTAATAGTTATCTTACTCTCGAGATTCATAGAACACTTCTTAGTTATGAGATAATATTGTATATTTGAAAATAGCACGTTTGTATGCATATGTATCTATTGGAAACATTGTATCAAGATTGAAAAATCCAACCTAAGGATAAGAAGTAACTATAGATAATGTAATAACTTAAGATAATGTAGATAAGTGACCTAAGTGTTACCCGGGGGCCGGGCAAGACACACCTAGATTTTCTGTACGCATGCGTTTTCACCTGAATAATAGGGATGTAGATTATTTGTTTATATCGATATAATTTTAGACCCGACAGAATTATAAAGTCTGTCAATAAACATTCAACGAAGATTGTTGAGATATGTATAGGCAGTGTTTTTCTCCCCTTTCATAACGTTTGTGTATTAACTGCAACTGCTCACTTGCAATTTATGTTTCTATCTAAAGGACACAATTGAAAATATCTTAAAATGTTTTCGACGATAGCACATATTAATAAATAAAAAATAAACTGAAGCAAACTTTCTAGTCGTGACTAAGTGCTAAGATTCTAGCAATATTTCCTCGCCTAAATGTTTTTACTTATTCTTTGAGGAAAAAACAAACGGGGCTCGTATACTGTTACGAAAATGTTCATATATCGATCGATTTAAGTTTATCGACTGTTTACTAAATGTAGTAAACTTAGAACTTGAGACATATTGTATCATTAAAAACTTTTAGAATCCAACTTCTGTTTAGCATAGATTTGATATTGACTTTAGAACATACCAAACTAATTTAATATTATTTATAATAACATTACGGATGTGGATGATGGAGTTGTTTCTGGGATACCTTCGTCACCACAATTGCGTCCTAAGAGATGTATGACACAACGCAAATCATATGCTTTAGTTGAACACATGTAAAAATATTTATAAAGTTATGTAAATATAGTCGATAAAATAAACGCCATCCAAGGAATCGATATTTGAATGTGTACATCACTACTGTAACCCACCCTCTATCGATTCGCTTCGTCAAAGCCTAATTTTGCCTGTTTGCTCTACGTTCGAACTCTATAACATCACATGCATCATTAACTGACAAGCGATAGTTAATCTTATAACTAAGAAAATGTGACGCATTTACTAAAGGTTGAGAATAAAGATGCGACATTTCGTTGCGAATACGACGATGTAAAGATAACATTCCCCTTCCTTATAAAGTGTCTTAAAGCTTCAACGGTAAAGCTCACATTGGTTCGTTTGACTATCAAATGAGAACCGTTTTTAGAACTCAACTCGCAGCCTGAAAAGGTCGCTTCTGTGGAAAAGTCGAAAACATGTTTCACGAACCAGCAGTTATGCCGCGCGATGAAAGTCAGGAAAATTATGTAATAATGTGCTAATCTGAGCTGAATATTCTCTTTCAAATGAAACGTGTTGGCAAAATATTCGGTGGCGTTGTGAAAATGTGGAGATAACCGATGCTTCAGCGTGCGCCTTCGCATTTGGGGGCTGGGAAATTTCGCCTGGTGAAAGCCTGACGGTAAGTCGATATTGTTTGCGATTATGATTGAAATTTTATTTGTACAAGTGCGTAAAGCTTATTTGGTCCATTATTAAATCATTAAATGATAGAATACTAATAAAAGCGATAAAAGGGAATCAATTCTAATTAAGGTTAATATTGCAATACCTCTTTTTCCATTATAAGAATTTTTCAAATATCGTAGAGGCTTTGGAACTATAAAAGATCACAAAGAATAAAACAAAGTCCAGGATGCAAGATTCTACAACATGTAAGAATTTTTAAAGATCACCTTGATGATTATTTTGTGATTGTAAATAATTTGTGGACATTTTCTGATACAGTATATTATTATCTGTTATATGATTACCTGGCCTTTTATGGACTTAGTTATGATGAACGTTGTCATTTACATAATATCTTAGACAAATGATAACACCTTCCTGTAGACCTTACATATACGGGCTGGAGCGGAAAGTCACGCTGAATTGGTTTGAGTAGTACTGTAGTGGTAATTAATTTAATAGCGTTAAGAGATATTTATTTTTTACGAGATCATAACTTTTTGGGCGCATAGGTGAAAAGCATTCCTCATTTTTCGCTTATTATTAAACACAAAATTATGTTAGCAATGCTAACTGCATGACAATTAATCAGTACTGTAGTTAAAGATGTGGTAGAAATATTCGATAGAGAGATAAAGAAATGCATTTACCAAAAAAAAATGTGTTTTTAAAAAATGCATTTCTTTCCCTCTATAACACTAGATTAAAAAGAGAGACTATTATAATTATAATATATAGGTCATACGTTTCAGGTCTCGCGACTATATCACGTTAACCCGTTTACAAGCTTCTCTATGATTATAATTATTGCATAAAGTCATTCTTTTAATAATAGTCAATAAACATGACTCGATTGAGGCGTGGAGCGACTAGAAAGTTCGAATAGAGTTTCCAATTACAAACATTCAACCTTACCTCCCCGGTTCCCCTCGGTCATCAGGCGAAACGCGAAAGTATTAAAGTCAGTAGTCATCTGACCGTGGAACTTCCCCGGACGAGGATGGCCATTCGTGCAACGACAGAAGCCGCATTTTGTCTGCTCATTAACTAGGACCTACTCTTTAAGATCGGTGAAGCATCTGTCACCGCCAGGGGTATTTTTGATATGTATGTCGGAGCAGAAATCATAACATCAGGGGAACTGTATGCTTGCTGATCACCTTCATCCATGAAGAATTTTAATCACCTCACGACGTTCACTGTAGAGTAGCAAAACCTTTTTTTTATGTGAGAAGGTGGCACGCGAGCTGGCGGTTCCCTGATGTCAAGTGATAACCGTCAACTACCGACATTAGCACATTAGGGTTGCAGATGCCACCTTTCAATAAATTGGGCTTCGGCTATCTCACTCACCAGACGGAATGTAAAAGTATATTGCTTCCACTTCGCGCCGGTCTTCGCAAGGTCATGGTACTCACCCGGACGGACCTACCCATTCGTGCAACAGCAAATGCTGTTGTGTCCCCAACACAGTCAAAATCTCTCAATGTAACAGATATATCTAGAGAATAATAAGCCTCGCAACTTCAGTCGGCATGGCGTACATCAACGAATTCCTCATCGTGTTCCTGCACATCGCTGTCTGCTCATACACACTTCTATAGCATTTACACTTTACTACGGTCTTCCGTGAGGTCGTGGTACTTCCACGGACGGACCTGCTAATTCGTGCAACATCGAAGATCGTTGTGTGGCCCTACCACAGTTACCTGGTCCTTCATCAGGATATCTCGTGTTATTTTCAGCTACAATGCTGCTGATACTGCTGGGAGTTCTGCAGCTCAGTCATGGCCTGCCTCAAAAGCCGAACCTGGACGCGATCCTGAACCGGAGGACGGACGTCTACATAGCCGGTTTCTTCCCTTTCGGCAAGGGAGTCGAGAACTCTAACACTGGTATCTATTTACAGCTAGCCTATAACAGGCCCGATCTCAAATTTTGACGACTTACAATAAGCACTTACTGTTTTACAGATACACATTATTTTAGTTTAGTATTTCATATTTTTATGTTAAAAGTTTTGTGTTATTATGGACATATCCTGCAAGTGTCTAGATGAAGGTGATGGAATAAATGTCTATAATAATTGTTCGATTCCAACAATTTTAATGGCCTGCTGGTAATTCCTGATCTTGGTGAACTAAAGTAAAGTAAAAGAGAAAGTGAAGTATGGCTGTTTAAGAAAACTTCGAACATTATTAGTAATCATAAATAAATGGCTATTTTCGTTAATTAACGATACATTTTTTTTGCCGCCGCCAGAGAGACCTTTAAATGTTTTTTATTGTAAACAGTCTTTAAACAGTAACAGTAAACAGTCTTTTAAAAACAACTTAAAAAAGTAGCGCTAAAAAATATCAATGAGAACGGTTTTCTATTAGCAACAAGGAAAAATATCACCCGCAAACAATCCAAACAAGAATCTACAAAAGACAAACTTTATACTTTTGACAACTGCGAAACAGCTTGGGGAGGCCTATAACAAGCAGTGGACTGCAAAAGTCTGATTCATTGATTGTAAACACTTTCTTTCTTTTCTTTCGTTCGTTCTCTTTTTCTGTGGATGTGTGTATCAGTCGAAGGGCGCAGTACCAAAGCTATGTGAACACCGCTGTAGGTCGTGGGGTGATGCCCAGCGTCAAGCTGGCGCTGGACCACGTCAACGAGCATGACTCCGTGCTGCGAAACTACCGTCTCCACATGTGGTGGAACGACACAGAGGTGAGTTTCTCTTTTTTGCCTGGAGAAACTCAGAACTTTCATCTCTAACACCAAGATACCAAAACTTAACCACAGGTTTGTATCAACTGATATTCCTTTTCGTCGCGTTGTTGGGAACGTTAGACCGCCATCCTCTATTCTATTTACTCTAATCTAGAAGCTGAGGCAACGAGCTGGGCAAATAGCTATTAGAACCGATAACTGATGCGAAATAAAAGTTCTTGAGTGGCAGCCTCGTACTGGCCATCGCAAGTGATTAATTATTTTACGCTGCTGTAAGAACTGGGTCGGTACTCCGCTAAAAACCATATTATATACGAACAGAATTTAATACACTTGGGAATTAATAAATATTATATTGATATTAGAGAACGAGACTGCTAATGCGTCGCCCTACACCAGTAAAAACATTAATTTCCTTACGTTCTTTCCCCGTTTCCGGCCCCAGTGCAACGCCGCCGTGGGTGTCAAGTCCTTCTTCGACATGATGCACAGCGGGCCCCACAAGCTGATGCTCTTCGGGGCGGCCTGCACCCACGTCACCGACCCCATCGCGAAGGCCTCCAAGCACTGGCATCTTACGCAGGTGATTTTTTAAGTCAGAAGCTGATGTACAATAAATGATTTACTCACAGGCCCAAGAAGGACTCAGATGTGAGTGTAGGAAAAGTGAAATAGTGATAACATCTTGCATTAATGATTTAAATATTAAAATTGGACTAATTCACCGGTGCAAAATTGTCGCACAGTATAATGATTATACACCGAAGTACGTATATTAATGTATAAATAAGCACTTATCAATGAAAGGTGTCTTATTTTGAAGAATAATGTTTTTCAACCTACTTTTCTTTCATTTAAACATATTGTCAATTGGTGACATTATAATACAAACTTAAGATAAATTTTTAAAGTTAAGTTTTTTTTTTTTAATTCTTATTATCTAATTTTCGTCAATATCGACAAACATAGCCTTAAAATGATATTTGAATCATGAAATCGATGAAGAATTGGATGATATGGAAGTGATGGCACAGCGACAAGAAGACACTTTTGGAGTAATATAGAGATCCATTTTTCGACACACATTGGCAAATACATTCGAGAAAATTTAGATTTTCACATAATTATAATTGATTTTCGCGTCAGCACAACAATAACAAGTTAATGTAACAAACTGAAAATGGTTGTTTTGCTTTCTTAGTGCCGTTACGGTTTTTACCAACACCACTGACTCGTTTAAATTAAACTAGTTTACGAATTTCACGAGTTAATTCTGATTCTCCCAAGGATGATCCGCGAGGCTACTGAAATAAAGAAACATCCTAATTGCAATAGAGAAGATGGTCGGCGTTTATCATCTGCTCGGTATCCCATAATTTATAAAATTAAATCGAAGCTCACCTACACTGCTGGACCTCAAGATACCACAACCTCTTTTTGCGTAAAACGGAATAAAGATAAATAACAAAATAATTGACGGTAGCCCGGGCTAACTGTGACATGAAGACTTGAAACAAATTAGTCAGTCCATTTTTTTGTGAGAATGTACCTAACGGCTGGCGGTTCACCTGCTGTTAAGTGATAACCGCCGCCCATGGACATTTGCCACACCTGTAGGGGTGCAAATGCGTTGCCATCTTTAAACAAAGTGGACCCTGCCTACCTCCCTCACCATACGAAAAGCAGAAGCGTAACACTTCTACTTTACGCGGGTCTTCTGTGAGGTCGTGGTACTTACCCGGGCGGAGCTGCCCATTCGTGCCACAGTGTTGCGTGGCCCTACCACCAGAGCATAAGCACTGAAAAGGGTTCGAAATGTGGGGAATTGAAAATCAAAATTAAAAGGCGATAAAAATCCGTAAACTAGTTTCATTTATTACGGTGGTAGGGCCACGCAGCAGCCTCGGCTGTTGTACGAATGGGCAGGCCCGTCTGGGTAAGTACCACGACCTCACAGAAGACCAGCGTAAAGTGGAAGTATGACAAATACTTTCGCGTTTCGTCTGGTGAGTGAGGTAGCCGGAGCCCAAATTTCATAAGGTTGTCAACGCATCTGTTATCCTCGGGTGTGGCAGATGTCCATGGGCGGCGGTATTCACTTAACATCAGGTGAACCGTCTGCTCGTTTGACAACTTTAAGCATAAAAAAAAAACTTACAAGTTTCGCGTAAAAGCAAGAAATCAACATGTGAACCACTGACTCGTTTCTCCCTAGCTCTCGTACGCGGACACCCATCCGATGTTCACCAAGGAGGCGTTCCCCAACTTCTTCCGCATCGTGCCCTCCGAGAACGCCTTCAACCTGCCCCGCATCAGGCTCCTGCAGCACTTCAACTGGACGAGAGTAGGGACAATCTATCAGAACGAGCCCAGATACGCACTGGTGAGTTCGTTGACCTAACTCACTCTGCACTCCAGACGTGTCCGAGTGGAGTGTTGTAATAGCTGATGGTGATTTATTACGGTAATTGAAGAACGCACTAGACTCTAGAAGAATATTTATCGATCAAAAACTTTCAGCGCTGCGGGATTAGAACGTTTGTATTTAGGTTTCACGCTGCTTTACCAACTAAGCTAAGCGCTCGATGACACCACGGCGCGAAAATATTGACATCTATCTTTACCTATTTTTCTTTTATTTATCAAAAAAAATTAAAAATTTCATCTTAATTACAGAGACTAGCACTAAAAATCAAAATCAACACACGTACGGGGGATAATCGGGTTCCCTGGCAATAAATGTACAAACATATAGAAAGACTGACAGAGTCACGATACTTTCTTTATCAGGGATTAAGAAGTGTTCGACTACCACCCGATCTGATCTGAAGCGTTGAAGTCTTGATGCTCAACTAGAATGAGAGCTATCTAAAATTGCCACAGTGAAAGCCATAAATAAATGTGACATTAATAACATTCAAAAGATGGATGTACGAGAACTTTGTGTGTGTATCGATTTATAGATTTTTAAGTAAGGATTTAAACCTATGTTTTACATTGTTCCACAATCTGCTAAGTTCCAGTGACACATACTATAATAAAATATAGGCATGGTTTAGACTAGAACACAATATACTACATACACATAAAAAATATTTTACTTTTATTTCATACTGTTTTTGTAGCTCCCGTAGGTATTTGCAAATACCTCTTTGAAATTAATCAACTCCCGCACCAGGCGCATAACCGTCTGCTCGCTGACTTGGACGGCCACGGCTTTGACATAGACGAGACGCAGAGCTTCGCCACCGAAGTCAGAAGCGCTCTCGCGAAGCTCAAGGAGAAGGACATCAGGATCATTCTCGGGAACTTCAATGAAACGTGGGCGATGAGGATATTCTGCGAGGCATATAAGTACGACACGTCCTTTCTGCTGTGCATGCTTAATGGAGTGATAGGTTAAAATTTTGATCACTGTCGAAGATATACACTTTTGTCTCACTGCTCGTGAGGTTTTTCCGCCCGAGAAACTTTACACAGCACTTAGCAATTTCTATTTTTCCATATTTACTGATGCTATTTAGGTAGGTATCAAACGAGATAACTAATAAAACCGAAAACTCATGGTTGTTTTCATTTTTGGCTTAGCGTGATCGTGACTTGACCAATCTTTGTTACTCTGCTGAAAGAAATAAGAAAAGTGTACTTATTAATTTCAACAATGTTGGGTCCGATAGTTTAGATATAGGGTCATTCCGTAGTTTCATGCAAAAAGCATTTCCAGACCAATTTTCGCGTGAAAAAAGGTATATATTTTGAATATTATTTGCCCATTAGGTTTGAAAATAATCACTCTAAAAGTAGCATTGCTACCATTACACGTATATTACTAAGTTTATTAAAAAAATACGAAAACCTGCCTGAAAAATCATTCCTCTCTGTTTCCAACGAGGTACCTCAACTCGTTTTTAAATAATAATTTGTCAATCTCCCAAATAACAGCTATAATGATTATGCTACATTGTAACTGAAATCATTACCTATCGATAAAGTATTTTAAATAAATAATTAACCTAATACAATTAAAAATATAAACATTTGTAAATTTGTCACAATTAAAATTTCATTACCATCCATACCCTAAAAATTAACTCCATGTACGAGATCAATGCGTTTACTGAGAAGGCGCCAAACACAAAGTATATTAAATTAAACAGATCAGTCGGCCGAGGCAACTGGACGAAGTGGACGTATGTCTATTGCTGTCAAAGTTATTGACGATCTTTACATTGTTTTAAGAGCTTCGTCCATAAATCGCTTCATCACATTCCTTGGATTATACAAGGTAATGTAAAATATAAATTATTATTTTTTTAAATAATACGTCTTTTTAATTAGTTTTGATCTATATTACAATCCATTTGTCTTTTAATGTAAACTTTTATGAAGATAATACAGCAAATAGTTGAAAATTTTCATTCCACTCCATTTCATTCCTATCCGTACCATCCATTTTATTGTTGGAAGGTAATGAAGTCCTTTAGAAGAAAATGAAAAATATTCATTTAATTTTAACCTACGAGTTACTTTTCAGTTTTTAAGCGTACATTTATAATTATTATAGCCTATGTGACTATACCTTATACGACATTATTATTTTATTTTACGAAAATGGTCAAAACGAGTAAAAAATTAACTAGAGAAGAAAAATTAGCAAAAAACAGATTACGTAAAAGAGAAAGATAAAAAAAAATAAAAAAAACGACCCATAGCTGTATTCTATACATAAAGAAAACGAGAGAACAAAATATTTAGCAAGGAAAGAAAAGAAAAAAGTTTGTAGTATCAAAGACATGATCCCTAGAGCACAACGAGAACAAAGAAGACATTGGAGAAAAAACTCTCGAAAGTATTTAAAAAGGAAAGAAGAAAAAAAACGAAATACATAAAATATTAATAGAAAACTTACCACCAGAGAGTGAATTGAAGATTAATGTTAACCCAGACCCACCTCGATCAGAACCCTTGTTGCTTGCAGAACCGGGACTGTCTTCAACTCCGAGTATTATAAATGTAAGATTACTTAAGTTCAACAACGCAATAAGACGTTTGCGGTATACTCATTCAAAGACGGTGCAGAAATTAAAAGATGAAATTAATAAACTAAAGAGGGGGAACGATGCTTTTCGTAAACAAATTTATATAGGTCAACCAGAACATGATTCTGTCGAAAAAAGAATTGAAGAAGTTTTAATGGTAATACGACCCGAAAATAAAGAAGAAGTTAAAAAACAACTGCTTTTTAGTGAAAGTATATCACAGAACGTACAAGACATCTATAAAACAATGACTAAAAAGGAAAAGAGACATTTTGCAGGACAGATAATTCATAATGAAGAAAGATTGAGGAAATATAAGCTACTTCATAAGTTGCCATTTATTAGAAGAAAGAAAAACATCACACTAGAAAAAAAAAACAATTATTGATAAATGATAATATTCCTTTTTCGAAGAAGACACAAATAGTAGAGTTGCTGCGGGGAAGAAAGAATTTGTAAAAAGTTGAAGATTATCCGCGCAATGTTGTTTACAAATTAGAGTCAATGTTAATTCCATTCTTTAAGCACAACCTAAACATTACAGTACAGTACGAGGTTATTAACCAATTAAAACAAAATTTGAAAGATGATGAGATACTTGTACACATAGATTTGTGAGAATTACTGCTTAAAATACAATCAGGAGATACAATCCCACCACTACGGAGGAAGTCGTCAACAGGTATCCTTACATACAGGTGTTATTTACGATAAAAACATACAGGGTACCTTTCAAACAAAATCGTTTTGTATAATAAGTGATTGCCTAAAACATGCTGAGCTATATGGGCTCACTTATGCCCTATTTTAAAGATGGCTTATGAGCTAGTTTCGTTTAATACTGTATATTTTTTATCTGATTCGCCGACTAGCCAATACAGAAATAAGAATATTTTTTATATGTTTACAAAATTGAAAGACACTATCCCCAGTATTAATAGGGTGACATGGAATTTCCAAGAATGTGGCCATGGCAAAGGTGCCCCGGATGGCATTGGGGCTGTTGTTAAAGAGACTGCTGATAATTTCGTAAAACATGGTGGAGATGTTGGTTCATTCGAAAATTTTGCGACTTTGATAATTAAACATATAAAAAAATGTACATTTTGAGATAGTTACAGAGAGTGACATCGTAGAAAAAGAATTCCCACCCAATGTTCCAGGATTTAAAGGTACGATGCAAATTCATTAAGTCGTTTGGACTACTGATCATAGTAAGATCATCACTTTACGCCGCCTTAGCTGCTTTTTCTGTCAAGATTGTAGCATTCCTTGTGTACATAACAAACATTTATGCTTCCTTTATTTTTAAAATTACGGTGTAACACTTTCATATTCAAATGAAACCCTTGAAGCCCATAACGATCAGTCACTAAGCATAGATACTTCCATAATTTTAAATAATATACACGAATCTGTTATTTTTGATGACTTGGAACCTCTCTCAGGCCCAATCGACTTACAGCTCTCGCCCATGACAAATGCTAGTACAACAAAGACAAGATCTCCAAAAGTCAAGATTTTATCCGATATCCGTTTAAGTTGGGAAAATCGTAAATTTTTAGAGACCCCAACTAAACATTTAATTCCAAAAAAACTCTATTTAAATAATAATGAGCACCAGCTTCAATTCGAAGCATTTATTCAGTCAAATAAATCAGAAAAAAAAACAATGCCAATATTTTTTTTGATTCAGATGGCAGTGACGAATTTAATTTTTTTTGAGTTGTATTATGTAGTTACTTGTTAATTCCTTTTACATATTGTGATTTAACTTCCAAAGATTAATAAGACTTGATATTATAATCCGATTAGTTTTTTTTTTATTTCGCATTTATGACTGATTATGACTGACTTTATTCTCAAAAATAGAACAAATTACTTAATATGAATACGCATCCAATTAAAATCATTGTTTACCTAATTATTTCATTACCATTCCAGCCTTTTTCTTACCATCCCCTCTGATTTCATTACAATCCTTCTCCCTTTCATTACCATCCATTCGTTAAATTTCAAGGATTATTTTCTGAAGTGAGAGGCACTTTTTTTGAGATAAAAAAGTGCCTCTCACTTTTTATGAATTTAGTGACCAACCTAACTTGTTAATATACAAATAAAACGTGAAAATACGACTTTTTTTTTTCATCCACGGAACGTTCAAATTTGCACGAAACGGCGGAATGAGCCTATAATACTTCCTCTTAAAGTCTGGATGGCAGTTGCAACAAAAACTGTGTTTTTGGCTTTCCATGAGCAGATATCACTTACGATCAGGTGAACTTTTTGCTGGTTTGTGGCCATTTACATAGGGCAATGTGAACAAACACTCCGTTATTTGAGTTATGATCTACAATCAGGTGGACCGCTTTTTTATATGAGGAGGTGGCAAGCGAGCTGGCGATCCACCTGATGTTAAATGAAAAATACGTTGCCACCTTTTACTAAAACTTGACTCCGATTCCCTCACTAACCAGATTAAACGCAGAGGTATAACACCTCTTTCTCGTCGCCCTTCAGTTCAGAGGTTTTAATACTTCCCGGATAGTCCTGACAATCCGTGTAACAGCGTAGACTGTTGCGTGGCCCTACAACACCAACCGCGCAGATGTTTGATCGTTTTTGACTGAGACCAATGTGACCAAACACTCCGAAACCTTCAGGCTGGAGATGTACGGGCGGGCGTACACGTGGCTCCTGTTGGGGACGTACAGCGAGCGCTGGTGGCTGCGCCGCGCCCCCTGCGCTAGGCGCGACCTCACCGCCGCCCTGGACACCGCCATCCTCACCGACCTGCTGCCGCTCTCCACCACCGGGGAGACCACCGTGTCGGGGATTGTAAGCATCGGGTGTCACGGTTACACTAGTCAACTTGTCAACTATTAGTAAACGCCACGCTGTTCTTCTGTGAGGAAGCAACAGCCGAAGCTCCTGCGTGGCCCTACCACGGAAGTGTTTCCCGTGCATACTATGAGTTAACTTTTCTTTTTATGTGATAAGCCAAGCGAGCAGGCGGTTCACTTGATGTTAAGTGAATACCGCCCATGGACATCTGGAACACCCGAGGGTTGAAGATGCATTGACAACCCTTTGAAAATTCGGGCTCCAACTACCTCACTCACTAGATGAAACACGAAAGTAATATACTTCCAATTTACGCCGGCCTTCTGTGAGATCGTGGTACTTACCCGGACGAGCCTGCTCATTCGTGCAACAGCCGAGGCTGCTGCGTGGCCCTACCACAATGAATGTGTAAGAGTAGAAACGTTTTGGAAAGACTTAACTATGTTATTTCATACATAATGTGTATGGAATTACGACCACTAGATGGACACAGTATGATTCTTTTATAAAATTTATGTTTCAATGTGTGTTTTAGACCGCGAAGGATTACCAAGTAGAGTATGATCGCAGAAGAGGTCTCGAGTATTCCAGGTTCCATGGGTACACTTATGACGGTAAGTATCGGTGACCTTTGACTACATTTTGTAAAGTAGAAGTAAAGTAACAGCGTATAAAGGTCCCATTGCTAGGCAAAGGCCTGCGGACTAGCAGACTTCACACATATTTGAAAAAACAATTTTTGTTATTATTTCGAAAACATGAAGGCTCTCAAGTTGTTTTCCGCCAGGGCAGAGAACGTGATAAGTCAGTAAAATTAGCAATTTGATCAACAATGAATTAAAAGTGAACGCCTGGACAATGAGCTATTACTACCTATCAGATCACTGACTACATTTTTGACATCTGCAGTAGAACAAAGGTAACCGACATGGATCGGAAGGTTAGTAAGCTGAAGTGGCAATGGGCCGGCCAAAAAGCTCGTAGAACCGATAACCGTGGGGAAAGAATGGTTCTCGAGTGGCAGCCTCGTATTGACCATCGCAGTGTAGGACGACCCCCACTAGATGGAGTGACGACATATGCAAGTATGCGGGAAGTCCATGGATGCTGGTGGCCCAGGATCGTGCTTCGTGGCAGTCTGTGGATGAGGCCTATGTTCAGCAGTGGACTCAAACAGGCTGAATTAATGATGATAACGATGACTGACTGCATTCAGTATTACGTAACTTAATAAAACTCAATCAAGTATCGCGACCTCATTTTCCAACAGCCGATATACAAGACAAATATACTAAACTCTACAAACCCAGTACCAGTAATACCATTCATCAAAGACAAGGAAAAATCACAAGACAATATTTAAGACTATATTATATACTACTTCATTTTTTTATTAAGGACAGTAACGTAACGTAAATGTAACGTAAACACAACACATACGCCTTTATGTTACTTTTTAGGGTTCCCTACCTCAAAGGGTAAAAAAAGAAAACCCTTATAAGATCACTCCCTTGTCCATCTGTCTGTCCGTGTGTCACCACCGATTTTCTCAGAAACGGGTGGACCTAACAAGTTGAAATTTATACCAGATACTGAGGTATATAGTCACTATTAGGTGTATAAATCAAAGTCCTGAGTGAACACAATAAAACGATATGGGCATTTTTTTTTGCTTTCACCGAATTCAATAAGACCGTTTCGGAGCCTGTAAGAGATCAACAACTCTAAAATGAAAGTTTTTTTTTAAATTTTTGAATGTTTTGAAATTAGTGACAAGCACTTTAATTTTATTTAGTATCTCATTTGTTCTCACGATTTATGCTGACCTAACAGTCATATAAAATAAAAAAAATGCTTTATAACGTGACTAATAAACGCGACACATTACAAACTGGTTCAACGGCACCACAATCCAGGTATATGGGCCATGGCCCTCGCGATCCAGACGGTGGCACAGAGAGTGAAGCTCAAGCATAAGGAGAAGACCGTTCAGGACTTCCGGTACCGGGACAAAGAGTGGGAACAGCTGTTCCTGGATGCGCTCAGCAACGTCACCTTTGAGGGTGTAACTGTAAGTAATCAATGCGATGATAAAAACTGTTAACTCTGGCTCACGGTTAGATTCGTCCTTACGTAAAGGTCGATATTAAACCGGTGTATGTCCTGATTTATTTAGATTTGCGAAAGTATCCTTCTTAATTAAAATGTGAATTTGTGGAGACGCAGGTTTGAATCCTTGCAGGGTCGAAAAATTTTTCGACAACTATATCCACAAAAAAAAAACATTTTAAGTTGTAGGTAAAATTTTTACAAAGCGTATTGATTTGCTGTTTTTACGCGAATATTATACATGGTTAAATGAAACTATTTTACGGATTTTATCACGTTTAGATTTTCACACACGACGTATCGACCCTTTATAGCATGCATGGTCACGTTACAGACTGAGATGCTTCTTTAAAATAGTTTCATTCAATCCGTAAAATAGTTTTATTTAACCAAAACCAAAACCAAATAAAAAAACGTGTTCAATTAATAGGTATAAAAAGTCTACTGCCGTCCATTATTGTTTTGATATTAATCATTGCATGTTTTGAAAGCTATTATGACTATCTAATAGAAAATTATATCTTTAAAAAAACATAACGCCTTACCACCAAGCTAGCTGTAGAAAAGTATGTCAATAACAATTTCATAAGTTTCATAAATTCAAGGCCAGAATGAATACGTTTTACTGAGCTAGCGCGCTTACCATCAACGGCAGCATCGCCACTTACCATCAGGTGGGATGGCAGTTGAGCGCTGGCCAGTTTCGAATTAAAAAAAAGTGTGTGTGTACTTATATACACGCGTTAGAAGTTATACTTCTTTGGCGTAACAAGATAAAAGTATTTCCAAAAATTTTCCCTAAAGCGCCAAAAGAAGTATAACTTCAAAAAGTGAACTTAACATCAGTCAAATTGATTACTAAAAATTCTGATCATTGTTTCGCATTCTCCAGGGTCCTGTTCGTTTCTACGACAACGAGCGAAAGGCCTCTATACTCTTGAAGCAGTTCCAAGGTGATCAGGTTGGGGAAGTGAAGGTGGGCGAGTACTGCGCCGAGAGGGACCACCTCGACCTGAGCAGCTGGGAACCATTCAAATGGGTTGGCAAGTGAGTGATAAGTGGTTTATCTGATTTATATTTCAAACCGCCTTTGATTATCAAGTCGAATATGCTGTCAGAACATGTCTCATATTCGAGATGTTGTCTGTTGCATTTATTTATTAATATTCACCAACTATGGGCATATTAACAGAGCATATGCAGAATTTGAAATCTTAATACTCTTAATAATCGATAATTAAATATCTATAATAATCTTAATAATCTTAATCTGGTACGTATTTGTGACCTCATTTTTTTTTCAAAGATTATTTTTAATTTTTTCAAACATTATGGACACCTTAAGAAATTCCTGCCTTACCGTCACAATACAATAACCTATTCACGAGCACTAAAACTTTTCGCTGAACACTTAACAATACGGTGACCACTCTTAACGGGATAAAATTTAAAAGAAATTGTTTGAATTGATATTTTTCGAGTTATTTCTTGTCAAAATAAAAGATTAATATTTCTTTTAATTATGGAATGCTCAATTAACATTATGTCAAAGCACTTTGTATTTCGTCTAAAAAATCACTCTGTATATTATAGCTCAAACGTATTTTTATTATAACTTCCATATTTCTTGGTCAAATTTAATGATTTACCATTTTAAAGCTGTTATTCTAGACAGATGAAATTGATGAATGGGCAGGCATCCGGGAAAGTGCAATGGCCTCACAGAGGACCGGCGTGAAGTGGAAGTATTAAAATTAAGCTTTTCGTCTGGTGAGAGTGGTAACCGGGATCCACTTTCTAAAGGCATCTTTCATTCTGCATCATTCTGTCTGCAAGGCATGGAGTGTTGTAGACGTCCAGGGGCAACGGAACATCAGATGAACCGCTTGACACCTTTTCACATAAAAAAATAAACATCCGCTTACAGGAATCCGCCGAAAGACCGTACACTGCGCCTCATCGAGCACACACAAGTCAATATCACCATCTACGCGGTGCTGGTCTCTTGCTCCGTGCTGGGAATTCTTCTAGCGACTGGTTTCCTCGCGATGAACATACATTACAGAAACCAAAGGTATCTAGAATTGACTTTCAAAAGTAGAGCTTACTGAAATCGGTGTCTATGTCGATAAAAGTAATAAAATAGTAATAGGCTATATGTGTCCCACTGCTGGGCAAAGGCCTCCTCTGTACACAGGGTATTAGGGCACAGTACACCACGTAGCCCAAACACCGATTGATGATTGATCTTCGAAATATTTTTGTTACTAATTCGAAAATATGCAGGTTTCCTCACGATATTATCCTTCGCTGAGCACGTGATTAGTCAGCACATAAAATTAACAATTTCATTGGTGCCAGCACCGGCGATTGAACTCGGATTGCTCGAGTATATTGAATTAAAAGCGAGCGCCCGGACATTGAATTAAATTTCCTGTATAATCAGTATTTTACTAAACCAGGGCGAAGTGTAAGGCCATGCTAAGTCTAGCTCGAGATATTATGTATTAACAAAAATAACCGCATTTGGTTTTACACTTCCAGTGGAGTGAAAATTAATTTACGCTCAGACCTTAATCATACATTTTAAACAGCGTCTTCTAGCAGAATCATCATCACACTCATCATTTCAGCCTGTTTGAGTCCACTACTGAACATAGGCCTCCCCCACAGACTGCCACGAAGCACGATCCTGAGCCACCTGCATCCATCGACTTCAATAATATAATAATCTTTATATATTATCTGAAACTAATACTCTTCGTCATTATCAAGTTGCTTATTACTAAACTATAAATAATAAGTAATGTTTCTGTCACAGGTATATAAAAATGTCTTCGCCGCATCTAAACAACCTCATCATCGTCGGCTGCATGCTTACGTATATGAGCGTCATCTTCCTCGGCCTGGACTCCAGCCTCAGCAGTATAGGTATGATATGCCTTAAATACAACTTTTATTCTATATTCAACTAGTTATGCAATATCATGATTAATCTGTTGTTTACACTTCTCTTTGACGGATCAAAGGTAAATCTATTTATACTCGAAATTTGCAATTCCTTTTTCCGGCGTTCATTCCATTGTTATTATTCCTTTCTGTGTAAACTATTGATTAAAAATTCTTACTTTATTAAATAAAAAGGCCTAAATTACAACACGTATATAAAAAGGAATGAGAACAATTAATAGAAAATAAAATATTAAAATTATTAAAGTTAATTATAACTCTTATTGATTTCGATTAAAAGCATACAAGGCTAAAAGTGAAAACAATCACTAAGTTCTCGCATGCCGCTGGCACATAACGTCACGCTGACCGCCATCTGATCTCATCAAATTCATTAATTCTTAGGTCTTTCTCAGGAAACGCCGCGTGGAGGTAATAGTGCTTGCTCCCATCCCTACAGCTTGAGCTTCGTCCCTGGGCAGAACGGAACCCGCCAACCAAATTTTGGGAACTCTTAGCCCAACTCTGACTTCATAGTGTTATGTATCTGAGAAAGACCTAGGCCACTTCTAGGTCACTGGAGTCGACAGCATGTTTCCAAGTTTTGGTTTATATTTTCCTTTCTTCGCTTCACCCGCAGGCTTTGGTCGTTTGTTGTATTTTGGTTTCGTGCGTAATCTTGTGGCTTGAGAAATTTCGTGTGTCCGTAACTGCGTCTGTTGCTACTGTCGCTTGGACTTCAGGCATTATTTGTCTATGCTTTGGAGCTTTCCCACGAACATCATCACAGTGGTCTCCAACGCTTTCGACCGCTTCGTTTGCATTCCGTTCTTTACTTTTTTTAACACATTTCGATCACCGTTCGTTTCTTAAGTTTGAAAATTTGATAATTAACCAAGTCATTACATATACATTTGAAGCATTGTTACTCAGATTCGTATATTTTTATTCTCTATATGTACTACGTTTTGTCAACATTGATAATTCAACGTTTTGTGGTTCAGCCGCGTTCCCGTACATTTGCACCGCGAGGGCGTGGCTTCTTATGGCCGGTTTCAGCTTGGCTTTTGGGGCTATGTTCTCAAAAACGTGGCGCGTGCACTCCATTTTCACAGACGTCAAGCTCAACAAAAAGGTTCGTTATGGGTATTATTGTTTACTTTTTTATGTTAGAATCTGGCAAGCGAACTAGCGGTTCATCTGATGTTAAGTGATAATCGCCGCTCATGGACAACCAGTAGGATTGAAGATGCGTTGCCACTTTTTAGTGAAGTAGGCCGGCCTCACTCACTAGAAAAAACGCAGAAGAAACATTCCCAATTCAAAAAACGCAACAGAAACAGGCTTCGGCGTCGGGGGTCGTGGGTTCGATTCGCACACGGGACAACTATTTGTGTGACCCACAGGTAGTTGTTTCGCAGGTGTTTGAAAATTATGTCTGTAAAACGTCCCTACAACACAGGATAATGTTATCCTAAAGTAAGGGCAATGTTTAAAAAAAAAAGAAAATATTTCCAATTCACGCCGGTCTTCTCTGTGAGGTCGTGGAACTTTTAATATGATTATCACTTGCTTTATTAAGAAAAGAAAAGTTGTTGAATGATAGATTGATATGTATACGGTTTTCATTTCAGGTGATAAAAGACTACCAGCTGTTCATGGTCGTCGGTGTTTTGCTGTGCATCGACTTGGCCATCATGACCACCTGGCAAATATCCGACCCTTTTTACAGAGCTACGAAGCAAATGGAGCCCTACGTTAGTATACGCTTACACTATCGTTGAAATCTATTAAAAAAATTTTTTTGGGAGCGGAATTGTTCATAGTAATCCCACACACCAATATAGATGAATGATATAACATATTAAATATTTTTTTAATTTTAAGATATTATAACGTTAAAATATGTAGAAAATTAAAATATGTAGAAAAAGTGCGAAAAGATTGTCGCCGTTGGGGGAATCGAACCGCACGTCTTCGGCCTTCGCGGCCTGACGCTCTAGCCACTAAGCTAAACGGATGAAATTGCCATAATGATCGTTTAATTTTTACCACGCAATTCACACATAAATAATCACATTTATAAAACCGAAGTATAGCTCTCGTATATTTAAAAAAAAAAAGGTGACTTTTGCTCGGCCTTTTCGTAGTCATTATGACTTTTTGACAACGATATCAAAACCATCGAACCATTGCTCAGTCGAGCAATCGTGACGACGGTTTTGATTTTGATGATAATAGATGGTTTTGACTTCTCCACTTCAGCCGCACCCGACGAGCGAGGATATAGTCATAGTCCAGGAGAACGAGTATTGCCAGTCTGAGAGGATGACCATCTTCATTGGGGTAATTACATTGTATAAAAAGGGCTGTTGTTCGTATATGTCCTAAAAAAAAATACTTCTTACTTTTTCGGCCTTTTCACTGACATTAAATGAGTTTATTTTTGAAAGTTGATAATATCAAAACTAATTTTACGAACCATTTATCGCGAGCAATAGTGACGACGGTTTTAATTAATCGATGATAAATACAAGATATTTTTGATAAACTTCTACTTGATAATAAGTTGATGGATCAGCGAGGAATTTAATAAAAGTTCTATGAATTATTAAAACGCATTAATTTTGCCGTAAGCACAGTTGGTGCAAATGAAATTCAAGTAAATTTCTGATTTAACGCTAAATAAAGCAATGATACATTTAAACAATATCTCAATCATTATGTCACGCTTAATTAAACTATTTAACTAACTTTATAGCATTTTTTTTTAATTTTTACCGTTCTAGAACACAATACAGCTTCAATTTGCCCTGTAACCATAGATGGCGTGTACTGTTTAAAGCGCCGAGAATCGACAAAATAAAATAATTATTCATAAATGTTGAGGTTTTATAGCGCAGAGTGAAAAAGAAACGCAGTGATGTAAATATAATTTCCTTTTAATGTCTACTACGGTACACTCTTTTATAATATAACAAACTCTTCTAACGCTTCTCAACTTATTACACACTTCGCCATATTGTTTCAATTTGACCATAAAGAAGAGAACAAATCAAACTATAATTATTAGCACTCTGTGGTATTAAGCTATAACGCCTAGTGTTTATATCATTTTAACATTACACTCAACAATAAAAAAGTAGAGCAGGAGCTAGATTCTTAGTGTCCTACTCTATTTCAATTTGCCGCCTTCACAAATCCAGGTGTTCGGTGCGTTCCTCGCGTGGGAGACACGCCACGTTTCCATACCAGCGCTCAACGACTCGAAGCACATCGGCCTGTCCGTATACAACGTCCTGATCATGTGCATCATGGGCGCACCCATCGCTCTAGTGAGTCGGCAACTTGTAGAAGCAGAAAACCTTTACTAGGTAGAACTTGAACGGCTAAACGAGGTACGCCCTCGTTCCAGGGCGGTTCTCACCGCCCCCAGCCCACGCTCAACACTCTCAACGACCGGGCCACACTCTTTGACCAATTGCAACAACTCCTCCTGTAAATATCGCACGCATGAGAAATTGAACACATGCTTGGTTGTACCTAACGGGGAGGGTCGTATCACGTTCGCGGAATCGGGCTGCTCCACGATCTCTCTTTTCATTCGATGAAGCTTTTATAGTCTACGGTCTGAAAGAGGAAACATCATTCGATACAGAAGAAAAGTTAAGGGTATCAGTTTAATCAGCACTTGAATACATCGTCATGCACGATGTGGCAATCTCGCCCGGGGAAGTACCACAGCCACACATAAGAACAGCGTGAAGTAGAAGCATATATTTCGCGTTTCCACAGGTGAGTGAGGTAACCGGGGCACACTTTCTTAAAGGTTTTCAACGCATCTAATAATCTATTAGGTTTACAATATATAATGATTTCCACAATTTCTTTAGATTATTAATTTCACGACAATGGTGCTGATCTTAAGACACTATGACAAGTAAGCGCGTTTGCCTTTAAACCCTAGGGATGGATCTATTTTCTTTTTTCAGGTATTAGCCGATCACAAAGACGCCTTATTCGTTCTAATAGCCATCTTCATCATTTTCTGCACAACGGCAACCCTGTGCTTGGTTTTCGTGCCAAAGGTAACTAACTACGTTTAACAGTGAGCAATAAAAACTTTTTCGTTACGCTAACCAATTTTATCTTTATTAAAGTAAGCTCTTCAGATATTTTTTTTTAAAACAATAAAGGCCGCATTAGAGACGACAAGGTTTAGAGACGAACACTGTAAAAAAACTGCAGTCCAATATACGTTACTTTTTTAATTTGATAGAAGACGTAAAGACGACTTGAAAATGTAGAGCAAATGTAGAATTTACATTTATTAAAAGGTGGCAACACAACTACTACAACTACTGAATCGTCAAGTTTTACATAAATAATTATATATAGGTTCGTTAGGTACCTGTTTGAGAGATAATTTAAACATCTGACTCCATATTTGTAATTGATGTTCTTTAATCTTGAAAGATAAATGTTATACAGCAACGCGGCAGTTAAAGTTGTAAATGTAAATAAAAAGGATATTAGCACGCGCGACGTGCACTCGGCGATATATCGGTTTTATGTGTGGCGGGCTGCCTCTTCACCCCGTGCGTATCTCGGCGACAACAGTACCACTGTCATGTCAATGGGCGGCGTTTATTACTTAACACGCGGTGAACAGCCAGCTCGCCCCCCGCCTTCTCACGTAAAATACATTTGGGAACTGAACTGGCGAACAGCTGGTGGAGCTGCGACGCAACGGGCAGCCGGGGGCCGCCGGATCCAGGATCCGGGCGACCCTGCGGCCCACCGCGGCGCACGAGTGCCGAGAGCCCGGCCCCGAGCTGGAGCGCCGGCTGAAGGAGCTCCGGCAGTACAACAACCGCTACCGGCGCACGCTGCAGGCGAAAGAGAACGAGCTGCAGGTATACCACAGCAGCGACGACACCCAATGTATACACAAATGCAATATAGACGACTCCGTGGTGCAGTTGCCAAGGTGCTGGCTTCGCCGTCGGGTGTGGGGGCTCGATTCCCACACGGAACAGCTATTTGTGTGAGCCGCGAATAGTTGTTTCGCGTCCCGTTGTATGTCGCCGTGAAATTTATGTTTGTGAAACGTCCTAAATATATAATATAATAGATAATGTTATCTTAAAGAAAGGGCGATGTTTTTTTTAAAAAACGAGGTACACAACACTAGCGCACCAGAAAAAAATGAAAATCATCGACATAAGAAAAATACATTTCATTTATCGATACTATTTTTTTTAATCTACGGCCGTTTCATAATGAGGTTCCTCTAACGGACAAGAAACAGGCGAAAGAAACTCCGTAGGTATCCTCTTTTCTGTCATTTTTTGCTTCAATCTCTTTCTTTCATTCTTTCCGGCCTAATCATTAAATGGAATTAATCTCAATCTATCTTCAACACCCTCGCCAGATGCTGCTGAGCAAACTCGGCAGCGACGCCAGCTCGGAGTCTTCGGTTCGCGACTCCCGTTCCCCGGCTGCTCAGCGCACTCGCCCCACCGCGCGCGACCTCAGCCACCCAGGTCTCTACTTTTCTTCTCATATGAGAAGGTGCCAACCTGATGTTACGTGGCCAAGTATGCGTGGAAATGACTCTTGCTCTGCACTCGCTAAACCCCTGGCTGCTGCTGATTTTATATTTTATCAAATAATTTTATATAATTTTATCATTATAAAAAAGAGGTAACAAAACCGCTAGAGTTTCTTGCCGATTCTTCTCTAGTCAAGTCTAGTTTAGTTTTTTCTATGTGTTAAATGATAACCGCCGCCCACTGAAATTTGTAACACCCAAACAATAAAGTGGGCAAATTAATAATATTTGTTTTAGCATTTCCGGAGAGTAAAGCAAACTGAGACCCTTCTTCCAAAGACCCTCATTAACTAGTCTTAAACCACCGTTGGTTGTTTATTGGCGCCTCCTCAACAACATCTGTTTTCAGAGACGAGCGACATTACATCGGTGTGCAGCCTAAGCGCGTCAGCTGGTGCCGAATCTGAATACATAAATCTGCAGAGTCAGACAATTATCGAGAGGTGAGATAGCTGTAATAATGATCATCATCATCATAATTTCAGCCTGTTTGAGTCCACTGCTGAACATAGGCCTCCCCCATAGACTGCCACGAAGTACGATCCTGAGCCACCTGCATCCATCGACTTCCCGCACATTTGCACAGGTCGTCACTCCATCTAGTCGTCCTCTACTGCGATGGCCAGTACGAGGCTGCCACTCGAGAACCTTTCTTCCCCAACGGTTACAGCTGTAATAATACATAATAATAATTTATTTGCCATTGAACATTGGGTATTTAACAAGATGACGATAATACGAGTATTTTATAGCTTTTGCACTCTAAGTTCAGCTATTACAAATAGCATGCAAATATTATCAGTCACAAACAGCTAATATCAAAGTAATAATATATTAAAGTCAAAATAAGTATATCAATGTCAATAACAATCCTGATTAACACTCTTTGTACTTCATAAAATCCTTAAGCCAATAGAACGTGTGTTTTAGAAGCCATTTCTCTTTGCTCTGCACCGACATTTGCGTAAAGACGATATCAGTTGAAATGAAAGATTTTTCTGATTTTGTACCATTCGAATTAATAATCTTATTCTATGAACAGTTGTTAGATACGCTAATAATAGCCTACTCAACTGTAACAAATGCATTTCTATTAGATTGAACTCATTTGTACAGCAACCATTAGCTTTTAAAATAACGGTATCATAATTTTTATGACACCCACAATTAGTACAAAGATCTTCGCTTCCACTCAGCCATAATAACTACACATAGTTTCTGTTGACCATATATTTTATTTCGATTTATTAAAAAAAATATCTATTAAAAATGTAAACACTGTATTAAGTATACGTCGCACACTTTTTACATGTGAAGTAAATTCCTATCCGATTGTCAATTCCTTATCCTTACTTCGTCGTTGTGGCTATCAGCCGTTTAGCTCAGTGGCTAGAGCGTCAAGCCGCGAATGCCGAAGACGTGGCTTCGATTCCCACAGCGGCGACAATCTTTTCGTACTTTTTCTTCATGTTTTAATGTTCAATCTTAAGTGCAGAGATTAGCACTATAAAAAAAAAACTTTAAAACTTATCCTCACTTCCTAACTTCCTGACTAATCACGCAATAATATAGCTAATACATTAAAATAACACATAGGCTATAATTTATGAAGATTTTGTGTGAATTCTCCGATATATAACGAGTCAAGTAAGTAGGAAAAAAATTGCTGACTATTCTAGAGTATAATAAAATAACTCATTCTTTACTCAACCTTTGACCGCGTTAGCGAAGCCGTTTTGAACAGCTAGCTGTATATAAAAATGACTGCAAATGCTTAGACCGAAGCCATCCGCCCCACCGGAGCCGATCAAGGAGGTGACCATCAAGGAGCCGAAGAAGGAGCAGACGAAGAACGTCTCCTTCAAAAACCACCTGGACTACACCAGCCCGCCGGCCTCCAAGGCTGTACCCGAAAAGGATCAGCTCGCCAAACTTCCCTACGGCTGGTCAACGGAGGTGACTTTCAAAAAACAACACCAAACTCAAACAAAGAACAAATTTTTCATGTTCAAGCAACATTCTAGGATGGAACCAACAATACTTTGGCTTAAGCGAATAAAGTATGCAACAGTATTCGCTGTTGCATGAATGGACAGGTCCGTCCGGGAAAGTTCCACGGGAAATTCAGCACTTAAATGAACAATTTTAAGTGCTGACTGGTGACTGCACCTTGTTCTCCGTTATTCTATTTTAGCTGTATATTTATTAGTTTTAAATTTTTCACCATGTTTGGTCACAAATATTTATTCTTTGTCACTTTTATAGTATGTACCATCAATTTTCTTGTTTTTTCTTATATAACTTGATGTCGCCGCATACTTGAAATGTCAACTGAATGTTATAATATTATCTTTGTACCTACTATTATTTAAATACGTTGTAATTCTGCTTTGTGATGCTATAAATAAACAAATAAATAAATTTCACTGGCACCGGGATTTGAACTCCGATTGCTCGAGTGCCGAATGTAATGAATTAAAAGCGAGCGCCCGGATCTTGAGTCATCACGATTCTAACCTAAAAAATACGTAGTAAATATCTAGTGCTCGACGATAATTGCGCATGAAAACTGTTGAGGTTGGAACGACCTGTAACGAGTAGTACTTTAAAGGAGCCCCCGGATCCGCCAAAACCGATAACAAAGCCCACGGAGCCCGTCAAAGCAGAAACGAAGACGGTGCCAGCTCTGAAGCCAAGCGATACACCTACGGTCAAGTCGATGCCGGCCAAAGTACAGGAGCCGCTTTATACCAAAGCCGCTACACCGAAGGTTCTCAAGGTGAATCAAGTTAATATACCTCGCTTCAGTATTTATATGAGTAAATGTCCGTTATGTTTGATTCACCTAAAATAAAAGTTAAAAAGAAAGATTTAATGCCATTTCGTATCTTTTTCGGTTTACCTTTCGAATTAAATGGTATTATTGCCAATTAGTTAAATTGTTTTCTTGGAAATCTATTGTGGGCAACAAAAATGGGCAGGTGCGTCCGGGGAAGTATCACAGCCTCACAGAAGAAACGGACGTCTTAAAGTTTCGCTTAAAGTCTGGTGAGTGTAGTAGCCAGGGTTCACTTTTCACAGTTCACAGATTCTGTACACATCTGCAAACCATCGGGCGTTGTCGATGTCCACGGGGGTATTCACTTAACATCAAGTGAACCGCCTGCTCGCTATTAAACATTTCACATGAAAACATCGTCTATAATAATAATAATTTATTCATGCAACCAATACAAAAACAATCACATTTATAAAATTGGAAGAGGTAAGGTACGATATTTCGAACTCTAACTCCTGTGCTAGGTCACCCTGTGTTACAGAAGTCAGTGCCCTTCACATTTTTACATGTAATCCAATATTTCACTGCCATATGCTATTTCAAATGAGATCTTTTTTAAGAAGTTCTAACCCCTATCCCCAATCTATGCCCGTGTAATTACCTCGGTGGGGTTCGCCAGACGCCGGAGGCCCAGAAGAAGGCGGGGAAGCCCCCGGAAGGTGGCGCCAAGTCGACGCCGTCCAGGGAGCCCAAGGCGCGGCACCGGCGGATGTCCAGCGCCAGCCCCGCGCTCCTCGCCGACCTCATGCACGTGCCCCTGGACAGGGACGACGTCCCCGAAAGGATTCCACCGGGTGAGGTTCGCTGCGGCGGAGCCACCAAGTGGCTTCCTCTGAACAGTGGACCAGTTTGACCGGCGAATTGTCGCACCATGACATCTTCGACATTTCAACCGATGAGCGGGAAAAGTAGAGGCCCCTCGTCCAAAAATAAATAAATAAATAGACAGGAAGTTCCGCCCTTACTTGTAGATGTTGGCAGTTCAAATTGCCTGACTATCCGTGAAGTGTCAGTGAAGAGATAACATGTGTCAACTTTTTTAGTGTAAACTTCTACCAAATATAGAGCTCTTTGAATTTTTATATTATAACAATTTTACAATTAAGTTTAGATTTATAACCTAATTTAAAATAATCTAAATTAATAACTTTGAACAGGTCAGATTTTGTAATGAAATTATTCCTTAGCCAAAGCTTTTTGGATGTAAAATGAAAAGTCTGTCATTAATCAAGAATAATTTTTATCTCTACTTTGATGTCAAGTCTAGAAATCAGAAAAATCATTTATAGTCATGGCAATTGCTATTACAAGGTATTATATTATATCTAACGATGGTAGGGCCACACAGCAGCCTCGGCTGTTGTACGAATGGGCAGGCCCGTCCGGGTGGGTACCACGACCTCACAGAAGACCAGCGTAAAGTGGAAGTATGACAAAAACTTTCACGTTTCGTCTGGTGAGTGAGGTAGCCGGAGCCCAATTTTCAAAAGGTTGTCAACACATCTGTAACCCTCGGGTGTAGCAGATGTCCATGGGCGGCGGTATTCACTTAACATCAGGTGAACCGTCTGCTCCTTTGGCAACTTTTCACATAAAAAAAGTAATGACAAAGAAGTAGATAAACTGTAATATATAATAATTAAATAAATCATAATTTTTATACCTTTACTGTTTTCTAGTCCAAGAAAGGGACCCGCCCATACCGCCGAAACCTAAACAAGAGCCAGAAGACATCCTCGACATCGATCACGATTTCTCTTCGATGGAGAGAAGAAAATCTTGTAAGTCCAACAATTGCTTACTAATTGGCTTACTTCCTTAACCTGGAATTTTCAATAAAGTTTTAATTAATTTCTTCAATATTCCAGGCCAAAGAAAAGATTCCGAGAAGAGAAAGAAAGAGAACTTCATAGTCGTTCAGAGCGACCTTTGGGATACAAACACCTTCCAGTATACGTGCCAAAAATCGCCACCAGGTACGTTATGTGTACGATATGTTTGAACTCATCAAGAACCTGATTATTGTCAAAACTGAAAAACCCATTTTTTATGTGAAAAGTTGTCGAGCGAACTGGCGTTTCGCCTGATGTTAAGTGAAATCCGCCGCCCATGAACATTTGCAACACCTTTTGTAGGGTTGCAGATAGCGTAGCCACCTTTTGAAAAAGCTACTTCTCTCACCAGGCGAAAGTATGATATTTCCACTTCACGCCGGTCTTCTTTGAAGTCGTAGTACTTACCCTGAGGGACCTGCCCATTCGTGCAACATCCGAAGCTGTTGCATGGCCCTACCACACATCCCAAATATGACGAATCTTTTTACCCTGTTCAGACTACAGAGCATGGTAAAAAATAAGTATCTAACATACACCCATAGGGTTGCAAGGTTGTTTATTATGCACATTTTTTAAAGACGCTTTTGAAATTGCACGAATGGGCAGGTCCGTCCGGGAAAGTACCACGGCCTCACAGAAGACCGGCACGAAGTGAAAGTATAATAATTTCGCGGTTCGTCTGATGAGCGATACATCACAAAAGTGGGTCCAGGTTGTCCAGGTGGTCCATCTTTACAAAAGTGGGTTCAGGCTACAACCTAGACCCACTTTTGTTAAGATTGGCGAAACTACTCTAGTATTATACAGTCCACGGGCTGTGGTCACCACATAACATCAGGTGAAACGCCTGCTCATTTGTCAACTTTTTTCACGAAACAAACTTACAAGAATTGCTTTTTTTCGAAAGTTAATAAAATGACAGTTTACGCCTTAAATTCACAGCTCACGCTCACACTCCAATGCAGAGGAGCGTCTCGGAAAAGAGTAGGCAGCAGCCTTCGCCACATCACCACAGGTTATTTTCAATTAATTCATTTAAAAAAGTACATAATTCCGTAAATGTAAAGCGCGTGCATATGTATAAGAAGCTCAACACTTACTTTTTTGAACTAGATTTACTCTTTCAAAGTTGTGTCACCAATCAGGAATTGATGAGAAAATCCTACCCCTTGAGGATTCAACAGCATTTCTTGGAATAAGCGTTGACTCCAAGTTGCAGTGGGGATTTCATGTAGATAAGTTAGCTAAGAAATTGAGCGCTGCCGTCTTTGCCATACGCAAAATCAGGCAGCTAACTAACGAGGAAACAGCTAAATTAGTTTATTATGCTTATTTTCACAGCATAATGTCCTATGGTGTCTTACTTTGGGGTTCCGCATCCGGTTTAGACACAATATTTGTATAAAAAAGCAGGCTATACGGGCCGTCTATGGCTTGGGTCCACGTGAGTCACTACGGCATATATTTAAGCAAATAAACGTTTTCCCGTCGCTTTACAAAAATCTAGATAAAAAATATATTTATTCAAATAGACTCTTGCGCGCTCTTATGAATCGTCAAATTTTACATCAAAGATTATGTGTATAGGTTCGTAAGGTACCACCGGTTCGGAAAGCAGTTTCTGTTGAGAAGAGACCGGCAAGAAACTCAACAGTTGCTCTTTTTCAAAAATATCAGGGTACAATATAATATACAGGTATAATAATCTTATTCTAGCCTACGTGAGTATCAACAGTATTAACTCCACACATTGGCGTCGTCGAGATATTCCGAAATGGTATAATATTCTTTAATCATCAGTTGATTTTTAATTTTACATTTAAATTGGTCAAGCGGCAGACTTAATATCGGCTGTGGGATTTTATTATACATACGCACACTTTGCCCCATAAACGACTTATTTACTTTTTGTAGACGAAACAATGGCGTAGTAAGTTTGTCCTTATTTCTAGTGTTTATTTTATGTCTGTCACTATTCTTTAGGTAATAATTAAGGTTATGACGTATATACAAAACATTACAATAAATGTATTGAGAAGCAACAGTGAGTATATTAACCTCTTTGAAAAGATCTCTGAGTGAATTCCGGGCTCCGATATTGTAGATTGCTCGGACAGCTCTTTTTTGAAGAATAAATATAGAATTTATATCTGATGCACTACCCCCACAACAAAATGCCGTACGACAAGATGCTGTGAAAATAACTAAAGTAAACAAGTCTGGCAGTGTCGATGTCTGTTAGCTGCCTAACCCTTCTAATCGCAAAAACCGCGGAGCTCAGCCTATTGGCAAGAGATGATATACGGGGACTCCACTGGAGCTTTGAATCTACTGTAATTCCCAGAAATACAGCAGACTCAACTGGATTAATGGGTACGTTATTTAATATTAAACTAAAACTTTTCCTTCTTATACTGGGAAGGGTAAAAAGAATACATCTGGTTTTTTTGGCATTTAATACCATATTATTAATAGTAAACCAGTGGAGGATGTGTGAAAGTGCACTATTCACGTCGTCACAATTTAATACGTTTCGGTCAACTTTAAAAATAAGCGATGTATCGTCAGCAAACAGTACAACATCACACAACCCACTGGCATAAAAGGGGAGATCATTAATATATGCTAAAAATAATAATGGGCCCAAGATTGATCCTTGTGGGACTCCCATTTTCATCTGGGACCCAGCGGAATTAACATCATTTATAGATACTTTTTGAATTCTATTACTAAGGTAAGAGGCAATGAGATTGAGGGCGATGCCACGAATGCCATAATATTCTAGCTTTTGAAGGAGAGTTTTATGGTCTACGCAGTCGAAGGCTTTTGAAAGGTCACAAAAGACACCTATTGCATCTTGTGACCTTTCCCAGGCGTTATAAATATGTTTGACAAGTGCGACGCCCGCATCTGTTGTCGATCTGCCTTTAGTGAATCCATATTGCTCATCGTGAAAGATTTTGTTCACATTAAAATGAACTAAAAGTTGATTTAATATTAGCTTTTCAAAAACTTTACTAAGAGATGGCAATATGGAAATAGGTCTATAGTTGCCTGGATCATTTTTATCACCACTTTTGTAGACAGGTATTATCTTACTAAATTTCATAAGATCTGGAAATATTCCAGAATCTATGCAGTTGTTAAAAATAGAAGCCAAATGTGGTGTAATATATGGCATTATTGTGCTCATTAATTTAATGGACATACCCCATAAATCCTCTGTATTTTTAAGATTAATATAATTCAAAACTTTTATAATATCATAAGTATCTACGTGATTAAATTTAAATATGTGTAGACAAGGGGTAACATAATTTCTTAAAACATTAATTGCGTCTGCGGGAGATGATTTTAATGTACGTGTGACATTAACCGCAATGTCTGAAAAATAGCTTTCGAAACTACTCGCAATTTCGTTATCTGATATTATGGGAGTATTACCTATAACTAGTTTTATAGGTTCCCTGAATATCTTGGTTCTTCCAGATATACGGGTAATGATGTCCCATGTGGCTTTAGTTCTATTGTTTGAATTTATTATGCTATTTCTTATATAAATAGATTTTGCCTGAACACAGACTTTTTTAAATATTTTTGAAAATGTTTGTACCCATTAAGGAAGTTAGGATCGTGATTCCACTGCCTCATACAGTAGTATCATAAAAGTAGGGATTCATTGTATGAATTATATAAATTCATACAATGAATCCCTACTTTTGTATATACCTACTGTTGCCCAGTCACTAAATTTTAATTTTGAATTCTAAGTTAGTAACACGAGTTGGTTCATGAAAAAGATTTTTAAGTTCAAATGAGTTAAATAAATTTAAAAGTCGTTTACTGAGTTGTGTTACTTGTAATAAATCCACATTAAAATCTCCACCAACTATTAATGATTTACTACTTCAACATAGTTTTTTAAGAACATCATCCATTACGCACTCAAACTGATCGAAATCACCTGAGGGGGGCCGGTATACGCATACTATAATATACTGTTGACTCTCAACGCAGGATAATTCAATAGAACGTTCGACAGAGTGTGCCACTATATCCTGTCGATTTTTACAGACTATATCAGTTCTAACTAATACAAGAGAGCCTCCGCGAATAGCATTTACTCTTACGAACGAACTTAACAATTTATAATTTTCTATATTAACAATATTACAGTGCTTATGTAACCATGTCTCTGTGAAGCAGATGACATGTATATTAAATTTCCTAAGGAACAATTCAATTTCGGGTTCTTTGCCGCCTAAGCCTTGTATATTTTGATGCACAATATTTAATTTAAGTGGTCTAGGCGTTGTCTCAATGTTTAGTTTAAACTAACATTGTTTGCTAAAAGATTATTACATAATAAAATATTCTTAGTTGTACTATGTACAACTAGGTTTTGTATATTATATGCTACTAGAGTAGCAATTCGTTTCTTATAATATAGTGGCAAATACAAAGTATTTTTTGTCACCTTAAAACTAGATTTAATAAAATTAGTTAAGTCAAAATAAAAGAAAGCGTCACTATGACGGTGAGTTATGTTATATATAGTCATGTTAAGACTATATATGTATTTATTTTGTTCCTCTGAAAGGAAAGAGGAATATGGAAATGAGCATATTATAAATTTGCACTTAGTTTTATAATGTAAGTTGAGTAATATTTCCATATTATTAACAATTTCCTGTTTCCTTACAGATGAACTATCCCCATGAAGTAGTACAATAGTACTATTCTTATTTAAATTTAATGTCAATAATTTGTTAATATTGTTATGAAAACTGGCACCTGGTGAACATATATTATATACATTATTTACATGTTTGGAAAGTAAAGAACCAAAACCTTGTCCTATATTATCCGATACAATTATAACTTTATGTTTATTATTGGAGATATTGGATGATTTGACAACTGAATGTAATTTATTTTCAAATTTATTATATGATGGCTGATTGCGTTTTTTCTGTATGACCAAGTCACTTCCCATGTCTGCAGATATGTTCTGAGTGTTTAATTTATTTGGAGATTCTGTGATGGAGCAACAACATGTATTTTTGCTAGTAAATGATTCAAATCTGTTATAATTATAATTACTTGAAAACATCATGTATGTACGAAAAAACAATCCACATCGGGTCGGGGCCGTGGTGACACTCTGGAAGTACCGAGGTTTAGATTGGCTAAAACCAGAAAGTCGTTTCTTGGAAGATGCATCAACTTTTATAATAAAATAGGTGACATCCACAAACAACTAAGTATAAACAATTTCAAACAATTTGTAAAAGCTACCTTAATGGCAAGGGCCTACTATAATATCCAAGAATACATTGAGGACAAGGATGTTTGGAAATGACTCTTGCTCTGCACTTGCAAGACCCCTGGCTGCTGCTGATTTTATACCTAAATAAGTGTGTATAATTGAATTAAAAAAAATATAACAAAAAGAACAAGACCGCAGAGTTTCTTGCCGGTTCTTTTCTGTGCAGGTCTAGTTTAGTGAACCGGTGGTAGATATTTTGTTGACGTTCAATAAGAGCTTAAGTTAGGCGTATATTGAATAAATATAATTTGACTTTGAACGCGAATGGGCCATCACTAAATTAAACTAATTAAATTAATTTCATTTTTAATTTTAACCGCGTGAAGTAATGTATATCACAGCTAAAGGATAAAAGATTAATTAAGTCTGCAGTTTGTGAGCGCACCTCGAATCGCCCCACCCCAACTCTGGTTTAACAGACCACACATTCATGCAAAAGGCCACCGATTGCTCCCAAGGACGATTCAGAAGACATTAAAATTAACAAACATCCTTATTTGATTCGAGAAGAGGGTTGAGTGCTACCGTCGGCTTGGGATCTTATCATCAACAAAATTAAATTCTTTTATTTTGCTAATTATTACGTTACTCCAAATTTGAAATGTCTGACTTTTGTCTTACGCCCGGTTTCTGAAACATTAATCATCGTAGAAATTAAATAATTAGTAACTAGTTAATCTTGTTTTTTTAAGTAGTTATTAAACATGATTTGTTTAAATTTTCAGAGAGCCCGATACAAGAAGCATGGAGAGGAGAGCTTCGAACTCTTCGATCAATCATAGTAAGTCTTTATTTTCCCAAACCCGTGGGTTCTGGCTAGCCCACCGGTTCTGCGTCAGATGAAGCTTTAATAGTCTTGGGACTGAAAGCAAAAACATCAGTTAATACAAGATCTTTATTTATACAAAACGAAAATCTGGGTCTAATCCTATCGGCATCACTGTCCTACATTTAGACACACTTTTGACGGTTGTATCTAATTAATATAAGCATTATCTATAAATATAAGCATTATAGCGTGATAAAATCAAGTTTAAGTAACTTTAAAATGTTTTTGCAATAAGTTGCACATCATTAACCAGTTAACTAATCGCACAATATGATCCACTGAGGACACCTTGTGTGGTTACCGCTTTAATTTGAAAAATTATTAGCTTCATATTTCTGTCTTGTCGTGTGGGCTCGTCATAGCTTGTCCTTCCTTTGACCTTCCACTTTCCTCTATCAGCCGTCTTCTCGATACTCACCCCTTTCACTGACACACCATTCTTCAGACAGTTCATCCAAATCTTTTTCGCCTTATATACCCTCGACACATACACAACACTCTTCTAGTCTCATGACATGATGTGGTAATTAGCGATTGCAGTAAATGAAAATCAAAATTGGCATCAGTAATTATTTTTCCTTTCACATTACGAATCAGTCTACCACTTGTCCACCCCATCTGTTGTTAATCTATTCCTAAAATCGCTTACTCAGTAAAAGCCTACAGCATTGGAGACAGTCTAGTACTTATTCTTACTATTATACGCAGCAGTTTCTGCTGTATGTTTGTGTCCAGAACAGGCTCGTTTGGGGGTACCACAGCCTTCCAAAAAGTTCATTGTGCGGTGGAGGTATTATACTTTTTCGAGTGGAAATATTATATGACTTGCCGTGAATCAGGTACACGGACTTATATTGAATTAAAGCATTTTATCTTGTGATTTGCAGCTGGACCAGCTAGAGGCAGTACCCCAGAGGGCTACAGAGACGCCGATACATTGAGAATGTCCGACAGATTGACGAAGGTATTATTGCACTTTGTGAGGAATGGATTAGGTAGTCAACGTAAGTCCCAACAACCACTGCGACCTAGAAAGGTATATAGTCTTCCCTTTGAAACCGTTGCCCCCTTACTGTAGCATCACCCCGTGTTGTAAGGACGTTTTACATACATAAATTTCAAGTAGACAAACACCCAGATCGGAAACAATTATCTGTGGGTCACACAAATAGTTATCCCGTATGGGAATCGAACCCAACTGGGCTATGGAGTCATGACGACAAAGACGACTATTGAAAAAGGTAGGTAGGGAAGTATTTTTGATTAATATGGGCTTATGCTTTAAATACTCGGTTTTCGTGTAAATAAATCATAATGGCTTCCAGCGTCGAGGCTCCGAGTATCCTCTACCGGTGAGCACGCCTCCGCACCAGTTGCAGACGAAACGGCGTCAATCAGCAGCCTACGTAAGTAATTATACCTTCATAGTAATATCTTAAAGTATAACACGTTAATATTCGCGCCAGAATTTATGATTAATGTACAAATGTAAGTTCTATTGCTCCAGAATCGGGCTCTAGGCAAGGCTGAGTATTCTGTGTGTTTGAGATTTCGCAAAAACTTGATTATAAGTTGGTAAAATTCGCACACACAGGGATTATTTCCCAGCGAGAAAGTTATGTTGGACCGATTATCTAAAGATCACACAAATATTTGCCTAGAGCCCATCCCCAAATCGAACCATATTATTTGTTTTTTCTCAGTTTTAACGCGAACGAAAACCACCAGATGAGGTCGTACCAGGAGGAGGTAGAGAAAGTTGAGAGCACACCGCGGAGGCATGACGACATTCCACGGAAGCACATAGCAGACCCCCAACCGGAGCCCGAACCCTGGAAGCCCGATCCTGACACCATCAGGGTCTCGAAGAACCAGGAGTCTCCTGCGAAGAGGCTGAAGCAGGAGGCCGAGCCGCTGAAGAGGGCGAAGGGCGTCGGGGACTCCCCCAAACTGACGCAAGCGGTGCACCAAATTAGGCCCGATCACCACAAGAGCAGCCCAAACGTCGCGTCGAGACACAAAGGCGGTAAGTCACTGAGCGGGCTCCATTTTCTGCTGCAACAGCTTTCTAAGAAGATTTATATGCATATATCTTATTCTCTTTTCCTTCTATTATAAGATTTTGTAATTTTTGCATCCCTTGATGCACCTACCACAAGCTTTTACTACATCCTGGGTTGACTGGTAGAGAATACGTTGGGGCATTAAGTCCGCCCTTTGTTACCTTTTGTTTAATTAGCAATGAAGCATAAATAAATAAATATGTTCTTCTTTCTCGTCGTCCGCATTATTCTCACACATATTGGCGTTTACATTATCTTGTAGATTTCGTGGCTAGAAAGCCTATCTAAAAATCTATTTTTAATTGGGACAGCCAGCCTCTCATTGTTCATGTTTGTGCACAAGAATTTCTTACTTTAATTCCTCCCGCCTCTTTATACGCCTTTAATGCGTAACTACAACAGAAGTGGAACAGTTTGCGAAGGCCCGTTTTACCGAGTGCCCCTTGACTGTTAACAAAAGAATGAATAGACATCTTCTGATCTAGTGTGTTTAGCACCTTAGACCACTGCTTACCGTTTAGTGGATAAGACAATAACATTTTCTGGTTAAAAAAAATCAATACGCTATTGCTATACAATTGTTTTAATGTTGTCTCTTACAGAATCACCGGGCAAGAAAGAGGAACGCAAGTCCGCCACGTACAATAGAAACGATTCAAAACGTCAGGAATCTGTGGACCAGCGCAAAATGTACACGGCCAGTTCGGAATCCGAGTTGTTTGAATGTGCCATACTTCCAATTTTTCAAAAACTTCTCACGGAGAGACACAAAAGCCAGCCGCACGGCCTGAATTTGAGCTACGGAGTTAGTTGTCCGAACATTTCAATCAAATGTGACATAGTTGAGTACTTGTAAAAGTGTTTATTGTCTATGGTTCAGGTGGAAACAGTTTTATACATATTAATAAAAGCAAGTGTGAAGTGTATAAATATTGTTACAGCCGCTGTTGGCTGTACAGAAATAAAATAAAAAATACAAACGTACCTTATATCAGAATATATCACAGTGGTATACCACCATATTAGTTTAAATTAAATAATATTGTTGTCATTAAAGTAATTTGAGATAGCTAATTGACTCCTTTAAATGTTTCATAGGTATTATACAGTTATAACGATAAGTTCACTCACGGGTCTTTTATTAAATTAGAAATTAAAGAAATGAATTATCATTTGAGTTATTTTAACATCAAATTTTTTATCTATATTTAAGAATTATTATAAAAATCGATTATAGTATTTTAAACTATCTAACGTAAGTTACTTATTAACGTGTTTAACGTCAATAAGTAATTTATACTTTTTACATAGATACTAATAAAACATTTTGAAGAAATGTACTAAACAAATTATCGACGTCGTTATTTTATCGCTGATCAATTAAGATGAAAAATGAAGATTTATCACAATTTTATATTTCACATGTAATAAAAAGTAGTAATTATCCTCTTAATAACTCGACACGAAAATGTACAATATATTGTGTAAAAATAACGTAACGCGATAAAAATAACAAGAAACTATAAAACGCAATTGTAAATATTAGATATCTAACACAGAAGCGCACACCAAAACACTGATTTAAATATTAGCACGTCTCGTTTCAATAGATTAAAAACGATCATTCGTTAGTACCTACTGTATATTAACGCAGAAATTGGGTTTTTGTTATTTTATTAAAACCGGAAATTAAATACTTTTAATTTAACATTCCCTAAAAGTCAATTTGTCTTTGAAACTTTTGGGGGTGTCCTTCATAATTAAGAGTCAGCCATGGATAAAGATATTTAAATTTCAATAGGTATGAGATTTATAACTTTCATTTTTATTAATATACCATTCTGTATTAAGCTTTTATAAAAAAAAAAACCTTTACAATTAAAAAAAAATCCTTTTTAGTCTAATTTTAGTGTAAATGAAGACTTAATAGATATTATTATGATGAAATAGATTAGATCAATAAAGTATTATTATTATCTCTTGTTGTATTCCCTGATGATTTTCATGTATCCTTCCTTTCGTTTTGGCAAAGTTTTCAAAAATATTCACTTGCATTTTAAGTGACCAAAACAAAAGTCTATATTATACGCGTATATATCATATGTATGAGGTCATAACCAATCATTCATCTTGTAAACATTCCGCGTGGAACAACGCTGAATATACTGCTAACAAAATGCAACGTTCGTGAGTTCAGTGAACTACAAGCCTAATTACGCCCCATCATCCTTATCATTTCAACATTGTAAGCTTACTCCAAAGACTGGTGCACTGAGTCCAGAGTTCGCAATAGAGCCGCGTTCGTCTCCACCCGGCTACACAATTTAACTAACGCTAAAAGTAAAATGCCCTTAAGGCACAAATTATTATTATATAAGACCTGCGTACGACCTATTATGTCCTACGCATGCATGACCTTCGCCCACACGTACCCTACTCGCTTGTACAAGCTGCAAATAGTACAAAATAAGTTCATCCGCCGTGCAACTGATGCACAGTGATATCAACGTAACGTCGATCTGCACAGCGATTTTAGACTCCCGACGATTCGCGAAAATTTTAAAGACCTGACCAAACGGTTCTTCGATAGAGCCGAACATCATCTTAACCCTCTTGTGGTAAGCGCAGCAAAGTACCAACCCGACGCGAACTTCAACAAGCGTCGCCCGCGAAACGTCCTAATCGACCCGGTCGAGGAAGGGGACTTAGATACGCCGGACCCACCGCCGGATACACCCACAGCTAGTGTAACAATAAACACAATAGTTCGCCCTCGCCTCCGAGCACGGTGAGACCTACACAACGCGTACACAAGGTACACCCGCGTTCCAGGGCGGTTCTCACCGCCCCCAGCCACCGATTAGCTAAAAACACAGTCGACGGCCATAGGGGTCTCGGTCCGCACCGCAACTTCGATGGCCCTTTGATGACATATCGTAGTTAAACGCACACATGAGCACATTCGCGGCCCACGGCGACACACAGCGGAGAGCCCAAACCCGTGGGTTCTGGCTAGCCCACCGGTTCCGGTCAGATGAAGCTTTAATAGTCTCGGGACTGAAAGCAAAAACATCAGTCAATACAAGATACTGAGTCCAGATCCACCTGCCACAGTTGTCTCTCCGCAATTTTGTGCAGGCTGTCTATAATATATATTCAATATTTTATACTGCTAATCTCTGCATTTAAGATTAAACATTAAAACTTATAGAAAAAGAACGAGGAGATTGTCGCCGCTGTGATTGCTTCAAATGCTAAATAACATTGTACCTGAAAGACGTTAAGATTTTCATCGGTGTGGCAATCAGCCGTTTAGCTTAGTGGCTAAAGCGTCAGGCCCACAGCGGCGACAATCTTTTCGTTCTTTTTCTATAGGTTTTAATGTTTAATCTCAAGTGCAGAGATACCACTATAAAAAACTTTAAATTTCTAAAAAGCAAAGGGGACCTCTCTCGTTCGAAGTTATCGTTTTAAAACGATATTCGAAATTTTTGTATGTTGGCAAGGATATTACAATGGATGCGCCAAGCATTGCTTCAAATGCTAAAAAACAATTTAGATAAAAGGCATTAAGATTTTCGTCGGTGTAGCAATCAGCCGTTTTAGCTTAGTGGCTAAAGCGTCAGGCCGCGAGTGGCGAATGACGTGGGTTCGATTCCCACAGCGGCGACAATCTTTTCGCTCTTTTTCTACAAGTTTTAATAATAGAACATATTTATAGTATAAGTGGAAGTTCAATAAACATATTGCTGAATTTCAACTCTTCGTCCAGAATTGTTCTCAAATCCGTTACAGAGTGCAATTTTTAATTAAGTAGCGTGTAGATGTAAACCGTAGATAATACATATATTTTTTTTTTTTTTTTTTAAAAACTTTGCCCTTACTTTAGGATAACGTTATCCTGTGTTGTGAGGACATTTTACAAACATAAATTTCACGCGGACAAACACCCAGATGCGAAACAACTATCTGTGGGCCACACAAATAGTTGTCCCGTGTGGGAATCGAACCCCCGACCCCCGACGCCGAAGCCAATACCTTGGCAACAACGCCACGGAGTCATCGAAACTATGATGTATATACTGTAATATGACGTATATACTGAAACTATGATGTAAACTGACGTCATTATTGCGAGTGTATATTTTATTGCGAGTGATTGAGGATATAAAAACATTTAACAACATTGAGTGACATTTTATTATAATTACACCAATAAAGTAATACTTCGAGGTTCTCTTGTAGACAGATAACATCTGGAGAATTTGTAATTGGTTCGACTGTTGGTAATATAATTAAAGAAAGACCAAAGCAGCGTAGGTTAGAATAAAATAATTAAATTTTAAGCCCAATAAGTCTAAATTAACATCTTACGTAAAGTATTTTGAACGTTTACAAAACTAAAAGAAAAAGTAAAATATTATATATTCTACTTGCAGACCCGAGACGTCCTGTTCACAGCTCTTAAATCTGACAAGAATATATAAATAAATTTAACATAAATTAATAATTAAAAAAAATTGTAGTGGAATGAATTGTGAATCAAAACCACGAACACAATTTGAACACACCTAATAATTTTCAACATCGGTCCAGCCGTTTAGGAGTTATTCACTAGACCAAAGAGTACTTTTAAATATCTGAAACTACTAGACTAACTCCTCCTAAATGTGAAAGACTAATATAGTCTTCACACACACAGAAGAATTATTAAAATGAAGATTGTAAGCGATCATGTACTGTACCTTGTATTGTTTATCTCTTTATTTCCCATGGGTACGTTAATTTGTAATTTTTAAGGTTCCGTACCCAAAGGACAAACCGGAATCCTATTACTAAGACTCCGCAGTCTGTTTGTCTGTCTGCCTGTCCGTCTGTCACCAGTCATTGCTATGAATGTCCATTAGGTTAAATCAAAAGTAAAGTAACTTTTTACCTGTTGGTATTACTTTTTTTTCAGAAATTTTTCGTAGATATATCCGACATAAGTTTATAGAATAAATAAAAAATATAAGATAATAGCAGAAAAATGTTTTCGTCCTTCACTTTTATTACTTTCCATCGGGGCCCCAAAATTGTGTGCCCTAAGTCCCCGATATGGCCTAAGACGGCATTGAGCGTGGTGGACTATATTCTGATATCCTCTGTACATAGGGACTTTTCGGCTTCGGCTTTTGCCTAGCAGTGGGACATGTGTAGGCAGTGAGTACTTTTTTTTGTAAAAAATGAAAGGTAATCATTATATTTAATTTTCTAGAGCATTATACCTTGACAATATAAAAAATCATGATTTTCAATTTACAAAGTTTTTGTTTGAATTTAGTCATTTTAGTGGGTTTTCGAATTGCTTTAGGAGTATAACTTTGTATTGTTGATAACACTGTCGCAAACTTCATTCATCATATTGATCTGACGTAAGTCGTCAAATAAAATATTTTTTTAAGTAGTAAACATATCTCCGATAAGATGGTGAACTTTTCTTCTACATAAAAAAATATTGTTTTTAATACAAATCCATGGTTACGAAATACGTTCCATTTCAGAGTTTGCAAGAATGTAGACTAAAAAGATCTAGAGTCCCAAATTTCACTGCTGATGAAAAAAGTTTATTGACCAGACTTGTAAACAAAAGAAGGGATATAGTTGAATGTAAACTTACTGACGGGAATTCAATAGCTCGAAAGAAAGAGGCCTGGTTATCAATAGAGCGGGAATTTAATAGCGAGGCTAATGATTACAAAGTGCAGTTGCTTTAATTGCTTTTCTGTTGGTAGAGGTAGAGTGATACCTGCCTGATTTGTAATTAAAAAGTATTATTTCCAGCGAGATCATATAATTTTAAAGAGGGCCTGGGATAATTTGAAAGCTTCTACGCGAAAGGTGCGTGCTGCAGATAAGAGCAGTCAAAATAAAACGGGAGGAGGCCCTCCAGTTCAACTAACTACTCCACAGAAAAAATCTAACATGAACACAGTGGAAGAAGTATGAGAACTAACTTTTTACGGCTATTTTACAGAGTTAGATATTATTTACAAATGACCTGAATCTTAAACAATATTTTTAATTACAGACTGTTCCGTCACTCAGTTGTGAGGTCAAAAACAATTTTGATTCTGATGGTGTTGTACTTGGAAATATATCTATATCCATTGATGAGAGTGGCAGTGACACATTCCCATTCAAAACTGACTCAGCTGCAGAGTTCTTAGAAGTCTGTGAACAAAACAATACATCTCAAACAGAATCTATGGACACAAACGGTAATACAGTTGTTACAAGACATAATGGGAAAGAAAATGATTTATCGATAGCTTCAATGTGGGGTTATCTATAAAGGGGAAGTTTAATACTTCTTTTGTTTGTATTGGAAAACATTTTTAACTAGATGTTATAATAAAAAAGGGATTATTTCCAGTGTGATCATATAATTTTAATGAGGACATGGAATAAATTGAAAGCTCAGTTTAAGGTGCGTGAAAGGGGCTGTTGTATTTAGAATAACGGAAGGCCCTCCAACAGATAATATTATAGCAATAATTGTACTTTTAATTAATTAATATATTTAGTTTCAGATGAACATATTACAAACCCACTTCCACTTAACAGAAGGTCCAGAAGTACTAATGATTTTGTATGTAGAGAGTCTGCCCTACGTTTGAAAACATTTCAGATTAAAAGCAAGCTAGAAAATCAGATATTAAAGGCAAAGGTATTATTAGTTCTAATATATAATAATCTATAGTACTTATTGTTTAAAATGAGCATTAAAAAAAATATTATTTTCAGCTAAAGACTGCTCTACTACAGCAAGAGGCAGCACAAGTTAGTCTAGAAACAGCAAAATTAGAGCTGGAAATTAAAAAAAAGCTTTGGAAAGCACAGTTCTAACTTACTAGATACAGGAGAAACAGTTTGATATTATAATCGAGTATATATAAGTTAATATAATATATACATAAGTTAATTTACATATAATTAAAATTTTAATAAAAAAGTAATAACCCAGAGAATTTTATTGAAAAAATTTATGCACTAATGCATCTCGAGCTGCAAAGCCACTACTGTGAATATTTTCAGATTCCACTTGGACTGTCTCTTGTTCCTCTTCTTCATAGTGCAAGAATGGCTCCATGGTGTCCTTGGAAATTATAGCTAGATTGTGCAATGTGGCACACGCACATATCACTGCAACAGCAGTTTCTAGCTTTATTCCCATACCAATCTGAAATCAATAAGTCATGATATTATGATCAAGGCATGAATGCAAGTGGGAATCACTATTTGATAGCCTTAATACAAAAGTGATATATTACCTGCAGACACTTAAATCTCTTCTTCCATATGCCAAAGGCTTTGTTTACTACACTTCTTGTTTTTGCATGGCTTCTATTGTACCTAACTTGAGCAGCATTTATTGGTGACAGAATTGGTGTCATTAATATTGGACTTACTGCATAACTGAAATAGAAAAGTTTCTTCAGGATTTTGTTTCATAAGGACAAAAGGTTCAAGAACAATTATAAATATGAAAAAAAAATTAAACATCACTTACTCACTATCACCCAATAATATTCCTTCCATTTCACCACAGTAAAGGGATTTTTTAAGTGAGCTACTATTAAAGATAAAGTTATCTTGGGTACTTCCTGGCCACCGTGCAACCAAATTCAAAAACCGCAAATCAGGGCCTACCACTGCTTGGACGTTGATGGAAAACCAACCTTTTCTGTTTTTATACGCTTCTGCATAATTTCTACCAGGGCTCTTAATTTTAATGTGGGTGCAGTCTAAACATCCCACAACATCAGGAAACTCTGCAATTTCATGGAATTTTTGTCTGTAAACAAAAAATGTAAATTATAGATTATTTATAGAAAATTAAATGATTCGGTAATATAAATACATACTTAATCAATGTAATGCCTTCAGATGTAGAGGGAAAGTGAACAAAATCTTTCATTTTCTTTGCTAAAAGAAATGAAATCCTGGTGACTATCCTGGATGCAGATTGTTGACAAATATCCATTACATCACCCCCAAGGTTCTACGAAAGTAAGTTAAATGTAAAAACTAATGGATGTGGCCAGTAAAACGATATTTTATATATTTGCACATACCTTAACACTTCCTGTGGCGTAATATCTTAATGATACTAATATCATTACTTCGGGCGCAAACGGAAGCCCTCTTGCAGTAGTTCTCACTAGGTCTGATGATACCATAGGTATAATTAAATTTTTGACAACAGGTGGCGTAAATCGATACCTTGCAAAAAACTCTTGAGTACTGTGCTTTGTAAATGGATCATCGAAATCTCGCAAATAACGCCTAGGTCCTTGTTCCCGTACTCTACGAGTAAAATCTATAAAATCCAGGAAATCTTCTAAACCGTCCGAATCAGACATTGTTATATTTTGTTTCCTCTTCTTTGTCCCGTACCGCTTTTCATGTATAATCCATTACTATAGTTAAACATAGCTAAGGAGATAAAGTTACACTGTGTGTTTTTACTTTAATAAAGTCTAAAACAATGAGTACTTTTATATATCTGGTCTAAAAGTTTAATTTAAAGCATTTACTATTTAAATTTTTTAATAATTTGAATTATAATGACATTGAATTGATAGTAATCATGTACTCTTTGATAGTAATAATTTTATTTTCATGACTTTCATGAGTTTCATGCCTTTCAACCTTTCATACTTTCATGTCACACAACCACATCGACTTGAATTTAGGGATCTCGAATAAATATCGATATATCGATACAAAATATATCGAAATCGTATCAAAACCGATATTTTTTCTGTTGATTGGTAATCTCAGATTATACATACTCTTTTAATATCAACTCTGACCTATTTGATTTATGTATTATGTTTGAATTACTTTAAATTTGGAATGTTAGTTTTATTTGTTCAGACTGAATTTTGTCATATTTGATAGATTCCGTAAAAATCTCTTGCAGAAGTAACATGTCAAGCTATATGACATAACTCTTGTATTTTATATAAATTTCATAATCATTACGTTCGGTCTAAAATAAGTTCAAAATGTTTAAGTTCAAATAAATAGTTTTATTATCACTCCTTAAGTGTCGTTTCTGTTTGAAAATGATCCCATTAGCCACATCCACCATTCAAGATTTTCAAATTCGAATCCGGCACATTATTAGATATTTGACTTATTATCTACGGACTCTGATTAGATTATTTTTTTTATGGAGAAAACGGGCAAAAGAGCAGGCTTCACCTGATGGTAAGTGTCGTGATTACCGCATAAACACCTGCTACACCCGGGGACCTACAAAAGAGAGCATACCTCTTCTTGAAGGTTCCCAGGTCGTAACGGTTCGGAAAGACCGCTTGCGACAGCTGGTTCCACTGGTTGTGCGAGGCAAGAAATGCCATGAGAATAGCGCTGTTGATGAACGCTGGATATCGAGGTGGTGTGGATGAAATTTTTGGTTTTGGCGCAATGTCCGATGGTGAAATTCAGCCGCCGGGATCAATCCAAACAATTCCTTGGAACTTCGGAACACTCCCCGTGATAAATGCGGTAGAAGATGCAGAGGGATCCAACATCTCTACGCAAAGCCAAAGGATCAAACCGATCGGAAAGACTTTGGTCGTCGATAAACCTAGCTGCTAGTACTGCTGCTGCTGCAACGTAGGCATTGAATGCGGTCAAATGGAAGAAACTGGTAATATGGGGCTCCCGCTCGGAGATGAGAACAGTACTCCATGTGGGGCTGAATTTGTACCTTATAGTGGTTTAGGCGTTGAGCCGACGTGAAGTACTGTCTCGCTTTGCCAAGCACACCAAGCTTCTTTGAGGTCTTTCTTACCTTCCAATTGACCGCGGAACTGGACGTTACTCGAGATTTCAACGCCAAGTATTCCAATAATATCTGTGACATACAGGGGAGTGTTCTCGAAATGAAGAGTTACAACAAATGTGGACTTTTTAGCGGTTAACGCGCAAACTTGTGTCTTTTTGGGGTTGAATTGGACTAAGTTTTGGTAACCTCAGTCTGAGACTTTGGTTAACAAGGCTGTTCCGGTTCTCGTAGACGTTTTTCCGAGAAATGCTAGCACGTCCAGTGTACAAGTCATCTACAGTGCTATTGTGTGCATAGCAATTAACGTTTCTGATTTTCAACATGACGTCATTGATATGCAAAAGAAATAGAGTAAGAGACAGTACGCAGCCTTGTGATAAACCCTTCGAGCGGGAGTCTGACTCGCACTTGGCCGGTTTTTGTTTTTAGTAATGAGTTTATAAACTTTACAATTTTTCGATCAGAGCTTCATTTTTTTAAGTCGTCTAGACGCTATTACGAATAGAATAGCATCTTATTTTCAAATTTCCGATAGTGCCTGAAAAGTTGACCAAAAAATTACTTGAGTATATCGGCTAAATCGATGGCGATCCGAGCTAATGTTCGAGCTCCATCGCAATACGAATTACGATGTCTTCCTGAGGCAGCGGGTCGTCTGCCTGCGGACTTCTTTCGACGAAGCTTTAAAAGCCGCCAGAATAACAGCAAACTACACTAGAGTATTTTTTAAATCGATATATATATATATATGGCTTTATTTTACAAATTTTAATATTTCATCTGCAGAGATTAGCATTATAAAATTTTTAATATTATTGCGTTCAACACGCAAAAGCATCGATTTGTAAGTCACTTAAATCGAATTTAGTTTGGAAACCTCTTAGCGTAGCGTAGTCGCGAGTTCAGTCCATCGGTATTTCTGAAACTTCCATACATTAACAAAATTCTTACAAACTAACGCCATCAATTAGCGAGGGACCCCTAATTTTTCAGTGAATTGCCAACTGAATGCCAAAAGAGGGCAGTGTTTACGGTAATGCAAATAATTGCGAGTTTTGTTTGTAAATTATTATGGAATTCAAATTTTTTAAATATTGTATAAGGATGATTAAGTTTAATGACTAATTAAAATAACAGAAAAATCAGTTATAATCATATGAATTGTTCTTATAGCGACAATGTTAAAAACGGAAAGAAATATAATTGTCGTCACGTCGTCAGTCAGTCGGCCAGCCAGCCATGTTTATTAATGGAAGTACACGTTTTAAGTTTTCTTTGTTTTATTCTGAGTTTTTTCTGTGTGCATGGTTTGTGTTTTTCTTACGAGTGGGCTTGATTACGAATTTTCTGATCTTCCAAAGTGTGACTTTACCTGGCTTTCTTGATTCACTGATAACCTGTACTTCATCACACGAACTTGAAATTAATTTTTTCGACTTTGGATTTTAAACATGCCGAAAGCAGCTGAAATACATTGTTGTTTGGTCAATGCAATGGTGAGATATTTAAATTAGTTTACTTATGTATTACTATCTCTTCAACAAAATCACGATTATTTATTTGTTTGTTGATAAATCGGTAAATTTAGTTTAATGTTATTCACCTGTATAAGTTAGCTATTACATAAATCAGTCGCTAATTTTTTAAGTAAGATAATCATTTATTTGCTTTTAACATAGTATAGAGGTACTATATATCATAAATAATAAACTAAATGTTAATCTAATTTATAAATAGCTAAATATTAATGGTATCTCATCATCAACAAAATTTACTTTACTTCATTAATTATATAAAATTGACAAAATTCAGTTGTAAATTTAATCAAATTCTTCATTAAATGTCACATGTTTATAATAAAGAGCACAAAATTTGTTTTATATATAATGTCAAGTCTTGTTATTGAAATATTCTTTGATGTCATAAAAATTATTATACCTTTGTATAACATCAAGTTTTCTTATTAAAAATTTTTGACATCATAAAAATTATTATCATTTAACCCCATAAGTATTTTTTTTAAATGTCTGTCATCAGCATTTTCATGTCATTAGGTATTTTATTAAAAATCAAAACACCATCAAACAACTATAATATGAAAATGTATATGTACTAAATTTTACTGATCCAGGCATATCCTTTAGCACAAATCTATGCTGGTTCCTTTTTGACCTGTTATTAACTTTTTTTGCTGTTTTAAACAATTTATTTTTAACAAAGTTACAAATTTCATATATATACAGGGATGGTAGTGTTAATATATCCATGGCTTGGAATAACAGTTTATGGATTTTGTTTATTGTATCATAATGAGACAATTTCATTTCATGAGCATCTTAGATACATTTTTGTTACATATTGGACATTACTTATGCAGTTTTATATTTGATTAATATTATTTATTTTATTTTTCCTAATTAAATTAATTAGTTTTAAAATTTAAAAACTTTTTAGGACCTCCACATCTATTACACACCAAGTGGACATACCCTCACACTAAGAAGTATCACCAATGGAATATGGACTGAGCAATTCAAGAGTGAGGAAATATTTACAATTCGCTTCCGTTTTGCCACAGACATTTTGATAATTATTTTATATTTGATAAGGAATGCTATCTCCACATTAAATTTAGGTAATTTTTTTAAATACCATTCACAATAAATTACCTACTTTTAGTTTTTATTTTTCCTTTTATCTTAAAATCTTTTTGGATCATGACAAGGTGGTGTATGTAGTATGTATTTTTTATATTTCATTTGGTTTTTTTATTTTGGATTGCATATGCCTGGAACGAAAAAGTAACTGTGAACAATTTAGAGGTCTTGGGTACGCCCAAAGCTTTTGTATTTTGTGAAACTCTGTGGTTTTCTTTTATGTGTAAGAAGGTGGCAAGCCAGCCGGTTGTTCTCCTGATGTTAAGTGATAACCGCCGCCTATGAAATTTTGCGACACCCGTGTTGTTACCTTTGTTGTTTAATCAAGTGAGCCCCGTCTACCCCACTAACCAGATGAAACGCAGAAGTATGACACTTCCACTTGAAGCTGATCTTTGAGGTCATCTGCTAATCCGGACTGACCTGCCCATTCGTGCAACACCTTTGCCCAAGCTGAAAAGTGGTCATACCACATTTAAAAAATGGAGCAATAGAATATTTTTTCATTTACAGCTTTAGCTCAAAATGCCCTAAATTAAGAGCTACTAAGCGCAAATTTTGCAGAACAACCATCCACATCTGGTACATCACAATTTGGAATAGAACCAAAATCAATAGTCTTACCAATTGGTGAGTTAACTTTAAAAAGAAAAAAATGATATATGTTTTTTATCATTTGTATCAATAAAATATATTAATTAAGTAAATAACGTTTTTTTTGTACTTTATGTGAAAAGTTAGTAAGCAAACAGGTACTTCGCCTGATGTTACGTTATTACCACCACCCATCGACATTTGCAACACCAGAAGGGATGCATGCGTTGCTAACTTTAAAAAAAGTAAGCCCTGGTTACCTCACTCGTCGGATAAAATAATAAAGTATAATACGTCCACTTCACACCGGTCTTTTTTGAGGCCGTGGTGCTTCCCTGAACGAGCGTGTTCATTCCTTTAGTCATGCATACCCACCACATACCACCAATATAAATTCACTCTTTCTATGTAATACGAATATAAATACGAATTCACTACATCTTTTTTTTTTTCAACTGCCTTGTTGCTCTATCTATTCAAATTCAAAATGTCTTTATTCACATAGACGCTTGCGCGTTCTTATGACATTTCAACATTTTACATAAAAATTAATACGTTCGTAAGTAAGTTACCACCGGTTCGGGAAGCAGTTTCTGTTGAGAAGAAACCGGCAAGAAACTCAACAGTTGCCCTTTTTTTTAAAACGATTAGTTTACAATATAATAGGACAGGTATAAATGTTACTTTAGCCTACATGAGTATCAACAGTATTAACGTGTGTATGGGACATTGACGTCGTCAAGATATTCCGCAGTGGTGGAGAGTCGGACATTTTTTTTTTAAAACATTGCCCTTACTTTAGGATAACATTACCCTGTTGTAAGGACGTTTTACAAACATAAATTTCACGCGGAACACTCAGATACGAAACAACTATCTGTGGGTCACACAAATAGTTGTCCCATGCGGGAATCGAACCCACGACCCCCGACGCCGAAGCCAAATGCGCCACGGAGTCATCTATTTTTCATCCCCCTAAATGTTAAAGGTGGTCCACCCCAAACATTTTTTTCTACCCTACAAATAATTTATATGGCAAAACAACGTTTGCCTAGTCAGCTACTTTTATAATAAATATATACGGTACTACTATTACTTTATTACATGGGTGACTTATGTACAACATAAAGGCGAAAGGTATAGGGTACTATAGTATACATATCTGTCTACCCCTTCACCTCTTCTATGTAATCTTAACACAAAAATAATAGACATTTTTATTTTTCAGGACATGGATAATACCCGCAGTGAGAGGGAGCAGCATATTTTCTACAAATTTTTGATAAGCTAAATGAATCAAATCTTTTAATGGTCATTCCTATAAAGAAGAGTCAAAGGTATATAAAAGACCTATTAAAAATAATTCCCCTCACTTCCAACTGCGGAATGATTTACTACCTATTTTAGAGTCTATTAAATTAAATTAGAAAAATAGAGCCGTGATAGCTCTGTGTCCGGGTGCTCGCCTTTAATTCAATGTACTCGAGCAACCTGAGTTCGATCCCCGGTGCCGGCACCAATGAAGTTTTTAACTTTAAGTGCTGACTTATCACGTGCTCCACGGTGAAGGAAAACATCGTGAGGAAACCTGCATATTTTCGAAATAATAACAAAAAGTATATTTCGAAAATATGTGAAGTCCGCCAATCCACAGTGGACTATGCCCTGATACCCACTGTATAGAGGAGGCCTATGCCCAGCAGTGGGATATGTATAGACTGTTACTTTACTTTACTTTTGAAATTAAATTAATTATTTAATTATTCAAAAATTAGTACATAAAAGAACTATCTTTTATGGTTATGGGCGAATAAAATATGAGACGACACTCCTCCTTCAAGTAAAAATTAGGTTGATAATATCAAAACTTCTAACTTAATATGGAAATTTAGTAACTAATTAACACATCGAAAGAACAATGGTGCAATCTTATCTGATTAAATTTAAGTCGTCTATAAACCAAGAATATTAAAAAAAATATGTACATTTTATCGAGTTATCGTTTTAATTAAGGCCGGAAATAAAATATAATTATTTAGAATACTTAATAGAATTGATTGATGTTTATTTTTTATTAAAGTTAAACTTCTTTTGGCGCATTAGGGAAAAATTATGAGAGTAAATTTTTATGACGCGCGCGCACACCGTCACGAAAAAACCGACACCTTTAAGTTAGCTAGACATCTAGGTATGTTTGCGTGAGAACTGACAACTGAATTCACGATATTTATTTTGTTATATTTAAATAAACTTTATTAAACTAGAAAATGCATTATTATAAAATTTTCAATGTATTAAATACCTTTTTTTCTATTGTTATTGTTGTCATTTTTTCTACAAACGTATAATAAGGCGAAAGATAAATTTTTGAAAATTTTTTATCTTATTAAGCCAAAGAAGTATAACCTCTAACTCGTATACTTAAGTACACACACTTATTTTTTTCCTTTTTTTTACTTTTGTGCTTCCTTCTAAAACTTTTAATCCTTATGGTAGATATATAACCATTGGATCACTTTCTTAAAATATAATTTTAAAACCTATGAGTTTTCCTGAATAGAATGTAATAAATTTTGATTTTTGTTTGTTTATTATATAGTCTTTTATTCAGTTCCGTTCCGTTATAAAATCTTGTTGTAAAATAGCAAGTGCATAAAGAAATGTTATGGCAGCACTGAAAATTTTGTGCTTTATACTAGGTAAAATCGAGTTCCTGTTAAGGCCGTCTTTATTATTCAACAGTTACAGTGACACATACCTTTTACAAAATAACAGTCTGTTATTTCATACTATTTTGTGACAATTGTATAACGATTAGTAACAAATTGTAGCTTTATGGTAACGTCTGTACTTTTCTTTCTAACAAATATATATATATATGACCACTTTCAGTAACAACTGTGACAGGATGTAACAATTTTTATATTGTTCTAACTAAAGTAACAGCCGTAAGCAGATATTAAGAAAAGCTTGTGACTGCTTGTTATGGAACAGGAGTTCCTGTTATTTAAATTATGAAATAAGTGTTGTTATTTAAGTTTGTTTCTTACAGGTACAGTCTATTATCTTACGTGTTAAAATTACCTGTTATGATAAATACGCATCACTCCTACTATAGAGTAGCGTTTTGACACAGTAAAAGGTATTTTTTGTTTCGAAAAAAAATTAACAAAATGCATTGTAATACAATCTCTCTAAGGTCTATAAAGATGTATTGTATATAACCTTTCTTCAGTATTATACACAATACATATTCATTATTTTCCCCTTGTCTGTTAAATACTTGTGTCCTAACAAATAGATACAAAATATGGAAGTGACAGTAATAACCTAGAAAAGTTCAATACTAAATATCTCATATTCTCGGCCTCCACTAAACAAATTTTTTTCACAAACAAAATCGTAATCTATAGCTGAATTAAATAATATATTAAAATTTGTTGAAAAAAATATTTCACTTTTTAACCGTTGAGGGACTCGAACCCACATCTTCGGGATTCGCGCCCTGACGCTTAAGCCACTGAGCTAAACAGCTGATTACCATACCGACATATATCTACAATATTTTTTTGCATTTGAAGCAATGCTTGGCGCATACATTATTATATCCTTTGCAGCATACAAACAATTTCGAATATACTTTCCCAAAACTTCGATAAACTTTACTTTTTTCTACTAATTTTAATTTTAATTTAATTTGTTTTTTAATTTTAATGTATAATCTTTAATCTTTAAATTTTAATGTTTAATAAAGTGCAGAGATTAGCACTATAAAAAATTTAAATTTCTCAATATTACATTTTTTACTTAAAGACGTATAAATTTTATTTGAAATAAAAATCTGTATTGGAGTTCACCATTGTTATTTAATAGCTGGAAATTTTAATCAGGCTGTAAAAAAATTTTAGTAGTTAGAGATGCAATGGTGTCCAAAATATCAGTCCTAATTGTAATCAATTTAAGAATGCATTTAAACCGTTGATTGTTTATGATTATAATGCAGCCAATTACAGCAGGTGCCAATTGAGAAAATTATAATACAGTTATGCAATTACAATCATATTTTATTGTTCATCATCATAATGATGTTTTCACTGTTGATTTTGCATTTAACATTGATCGCTTGTTAAATGTTATAGCAGAAATTAAAAATTATAATTCTATATTACATGGCGAATAGAAAAAATATGTGAGTGATTAAAAAATCTCAATCTAAAATCTTTAAAAATTGTTTTGAATCTATAAATATTTTATATTTATTTATTTATAATCTATAAATATTTATGTAGATATGGTGATGATTATGATTCATTTAATTTTGAAATTGATTACACAAAAAAGTCATTATTTCATCCACGTGAGGAATTTATAAATTAAATGAATAATTTATATTACTTGATTGTTGCATGTCTTCGAGATAATCCAAACTCGAAGTGTTTAAGAAATCAAATCATCAATTTTTGTATTGCTAGTGGTCGACCAGTGGTCGAAATCAACCATATTTAATTATACATGGTGTATGTAATGTTTTTTTATTCAACTTTTTTGGTGCATAATTAAAAAAATGTATATACAATATTAATAAGTGTGGGAAAATTCAGACACCTCTATCCCCGCAATTTTCGTAAGAAGTGGTACAAAGTTTTTACTTCATGTATAACTACTTTGTTTCCTAAAAGTTATACATTATATACTTAATGTATAACTTTTAAGAAACAAAGTAGAATTGGTTGACTTCATTTATAATTTATATAATAAATTGATTGTACGCAGTTTAGGGGTAAAAAAGATAAATGGAAAGGTTACAGTTTTTGATAGGAATGACCATATAAAAGCAAAGGCAAGCGAATGTCATATTTAAATAAGAAAAAATAAATAAATCACATTGTATGTAGTTGAGAATATTGTTAATTAAATAATTAAAACAATCAAATCGTTTCATTTAATCCGAAACTGTTGCTAAATCAGTAAATTATTAGAAATGCTCACAGACTATGTTGCATCATATTTTAAAATTGGTGTTTAAATATCATTTTACATAGTTTTGAAGCATTTTTGATAATTTACTGAATTATAATAAATAAAAAGAAATATAATACAAAGCTGAGAGCGCCATCTATGGTCGGTATGCCTGAAATCAAAATGCTAATTAACGCCATCTGTTACCCGAGGACCTGCTACTACTCTAACTTTTGATTTAGAGTGGCCTATCTATCTCTATATAAGTGTATCATCTATGGGTACTTCACTTTAATTTTTGATTCAGTATTTTTTTGTGTCTCGCGAAGTTTGGTTGTGTTATTTTTTGTTTTGTGTTAGTATTATTTTTGTGAGATTTGTGTTTTTTGTGTTCATTAATGTAAAATTAGTGCTGTAAAATTTCGAAGATGCCGGTGTTTCACACGAAAATTATCGAAAGCATTTTGGAGCCGGTGGCTCAACAGGTGGGTTCGCAAAGATATTGTATTAGATTATTTATAGATCTTATTGCATTGCAGTGTTCGTTAGGTGTCAAATTTTAGTTTACTGTGCTTTACTGTTTACGTTTTATATGCTTTATCAGGAGGATTATGTCATCGCCGAGTGGGTACGTGTGGTTAAAAGGTGAACGAGTTAATTAGTGAAGTGATTACAATTAACATCTATATTTCATTCGATAAATTTAATGTGTCAAATGTTTTTAAATATTAAACTGCACAGTGCAGGCATAAGGTCATACATCAAATTTATAAAGGAGTTTATTGATTCATCTCGTCTTTCTTATTGGATGCGAAAGTTATTTCAGTTGATTGACTCATGGTCGAGTCTTTGGTTACTGATACACTCGTTTTTGTTTTAATGCAAACATTAAATCATATTACAAATACATCGAAGTATGGATATGACCAATAAATTATGAGTTTGTTGTCAATTTTGCCTCGTATATAATTTTTACTCTTCCATGATTACAATTTATCCTGTGATAATAGTGTTAAAAAAGTGGACGAATGATGAAAAATATAAAAACGTCTTTTTCCTTTTTTCATGTTATAATAAGTTTCTGTTAAAGCGTATTGAGGAATCCTTGTTAACCTGACATAACAGGCATAGTCATAATTATTATACCTGTAATAAAATTTACCCAATCTCTCTCAAATGTTAATATATATCACAATAGCCCACTGATTTTTTTTACAGAAAGGTAACATTATTTTAAGCATACACACAAAGTTTCAACACCTCACTGACCTCTATAGCAGTTAATTTTTATTCAGTAAAAATATACAACTATAAAAAGCTGCGCTCAGCTGTTTGCAAATGAAGTCATCTGGGAAACAATGGGCAATATTGTTTAATGAGTGTTGAGTACATTGACCACATATTTATTTGCACTTTTGCAATGTGCTATTGTTTCTTTAATCAAATTTATTTTATATCTGTGTTTTTATCTGGTTTCTCAATTAAGAAACTTATCGATTTGTTTATGATTAAGTGCTCTTTTTAATGTATAAGTTAAAGTTACATTTCTATATTTGAATATTAAAAAAAATTAAATTGGTGGAGAATTGAAACATTTGGTGATTGTGAAATGGTCATCTAACAGCTGGTAGATTCTGATCTAAATCTGCACAATTTTTATTTAATAGGCTGTCCATTATGAGTATTAGTTGGACATGCAAGGTCCTAGGGACGTATATAAACAGAGTGAGTAGTCTTTCATTCACATTACACTAACAAGCCTTTGCCCCAGATAGAATAGACAGACAGTGCTATTCATGTTTTACTGAGCTTATTTAATCCTAACCATATATGTGATCTAAAAGCATTTTTCGTGCATGTATGATATGCGGTAAACGGAACACTCAAGATCTCAAGTTCGATGTCCTAAACACAAGGTTGTGACCCACTCTAGTCTATCAAGAAGTTCAGTGCTAAGCTCAGTGCTATTGTTCCGTATTGAGTGCTAGTTGACGTGAGGTTGGCGGCCCTACCAATAACCTAGCTAATATCACTAAAAGGTGTTGATTCACACTTTGCGCCTACTAGCTTGAAGAACTGACTAATATTAGTAATTTTGAAACTTCTTCCTCCATCAGTGACCATGAATGCTGTAAAGTAGTAGTAATTGAATAAAGATATTTGAATTTGAAATACCGAAATTAGTGTTTTTTTAACTCAACAACATTGATGAAGACTGATGTCCGTAGTTACGTGATCAATATTTACGACCCTTGGTATGTCGCTAGCGGTTGAGGTCAGTGTCGCGCGGCCTTGTTTGCATCCGGTGGACATACGACTAAAGATCTACGTATTCTCTACTAAATATTAATATCTCTTGTTGTTACTGTGAGGGAAATGTCGAAAATATCAAACTATTTTCACCTTGAAACAGTACCAAAGAGTAGAGAGAAATAAAAAAAAAAACAGGCCAAGTGCGAGTCGAATTCGCGCAGGAAGGGTTCCGAACCATAATCCGAAAATAAAAGGCACAAAAACATGTCTTGTATGGGAGCCCAAATTAAATATTTTTTTAAAATGTTTTTAGTATTTGAAATTATATCGGCAAGAGAAATACATCTGTGAAAATTTCAACTGTCTAACTATCAAGGTTCATGAGATACAGCCTGGTGACAGATGGACAGATAGACAGCGGTGTCTTAGTAATAGGGTCCCGTTTTACCCTTTAGGTACGGTACCCTAAAAATCTCAACGAAATGGATGTGCAATTAAATTCATACGAAAAACATGATCATTAACAGTTTCATTAGAGCTTGTAGTGTTGTCCCGATCCCGAGATCGGATTTTGTTTTATTAATTATAAATTATAAAACCCGTATTTTTTTGCATTTAGTATGTGTTGCGTTATAACAAATTAGGACAGCAATGTTAATTTAATTATGAATAATGATTTATTCTTTGATAATATTATTAATTAATAATTTATAATATTATTAATAATTTATATATCTTTGAGGATATTTTGCCTAGTTTTTTTTGCAAGGTTTCATTAATTACATTAGAAGGCTATTTGCTTTGTTTAACGTACATAGTGATCATAAAATATATATGTAATTGAGAAAAACTCTCCTTTGACAACCCTAAAATAACTTGTTATACTCTGTTTTGTTTTCACGTCAAATTCAAAGCGTTCATTCGACTTACTATCGCCAAGGTCGTAACTGACAGAAGTGAAGCGAAGATCTACGAGATACTTGGTGACGATGTTCCTCAAACTCCATTATTGTTCGTTATCTCGGACAATAGTTTTATACAGAGTCAATAACTAGTACTTTATCTATCTTCGAAAGTGTCTCCATTGTTGGTCTCCATTCAGCTGATTTATGGTTCCTTTTATTTTAGAGCCTAAAATATTTCTGTTTATATAGATTTTTCTTTTTTTTAACTATATATAGATATATTTTCTAAATTGTTCATCTTTTAAAACGTAAAAATGTCAGTATCGAATGAAAATAATACAGATCCGAAAACAACGTAGTTACCTAGGTATTCAAAAGAAATTACAAATTGGATAGGGAAGTTCATTCATTAATTATTATTATTATTTTATATTACCTATATTATTCGTAAAAATCAATATTAATTATAAATGTATGGTATGGATGTTATATCGATGAAAGTGCATGGAAATTACAAACGTCACCTGCCAAGTGCTAACTGCTGTTGCTCCGACTGTTGTAGGGCCACGCAGCAACTTCTGCAAGTGCAACATCACTCAAAGAAGACCTAAATTAAGCGGAAGTATTAAACTTTGCCGTTTCGTCTGAACCGCCCGCTCGTTAGCCACCTAAAAAAAGAAAAAAGATAAAATAAACAACAGCGCTATGGTCAGCATGTGGTAACTATCGCCCGTTGCGTTGCAAAACTTCAGGTGGAATCATAATAGTTCTAATTCTCGACGCTGACTCACTTTGTTGCCGCCCGCTTATTTTCACGTCTCCGTTTCAACGGCTTCCATTCGCGCCAGAATTTAAATTTAGAACGCGCAGTCGCGCCGTTTTGTATCGTGTCCTGTTTTTGTTATTGTCTATGTTGTTTTCTTATTTTTTTAAATTGTTCCGTATTTTTTTTTAATTTGTGTTCGACATTTTTCAATAAATTTATTGACACGCAATGTTTGTTTACTGTGGTATGTGTGGAAGTTATTTAAGAAGATTACGACGATGGCAATGACAATGAGAACGACGTTAGTTATGACAATTGGTGTAACCTTCATTATTGAATGTATTGTCACCTTGTTGAATAAAATACATTTACGGATTTTAACGTCAAGTAAAATAGGAAGTGGCAGTCTGTGGGGGAGGCCTATATTGAGCAGTGGACTCAAGCAGGCTAAAATGATGATGATGGTGAAAATAAGAAGAGTAAAGGCCTCTCTATTATGTCCTCCTGCTTGGCTAAGGACTCCTCTGTACATAAAGTATTAGGGCATAGGCTCGAGCCCTCCGCGAGTTGGCACCCTATTTATCTTCAAAAGAGTTTTTATTATTGGTGGCGTGTTTGCTAAGCTATTGGATCCGTCGTCGGGGGTCGTGGGTTCGATTCCCACACGGGACAAGTATTTTTGTGACCCACAGATAAGATTGTTCCGGATCTGGGTGTTTGTTTCCCAAGGAGAGCTGGCGTCAGGCAGGCCGGCGGTCGTAAAAATCATAGCCAAAACCGATTACAACATGATTCATATTTTAAGATTCATTCATAAGGGCAGGAGGGTCATGATGTTTCGGAAATATAGCAGGTTTCCTCACATTGATTTCCTTTACATCTGAGTATGTGATAAGACAGTACTTATGATTGCAATTGAGAATTTTGTTGGTGTCGTCGCGGCACCTCGGTTTGAATCTAAGTTGCCCGAAACATTTAGAATGTGGTAGGGCCCCGCAACAGTGTTCACTGTTGCACGAATGGGCAGGTCCGTTCGGGTAAGTACCACGACCTCACAGAAAATCGGCATAAAGTGGAAGTGTTACGCTTCTACATTTCTTCTGGTGAGTGAGGTAGCCCACTTTAGGTGTCGCAACACGGGCGGCGGTTTTCACTTAACATCGGGTGAACCGCCAGCTTGTTTGTTACTCTCTGCTAATTTATTTATTTATTTGCACACTTTATTGTACTAACTGGTACAAACGGCGGGCTTAATGCCATAAGGCATTTTCTACCAGCCAACCGGAAAGTTAGCGAGTGAGAAGTGACTTGGTTTTGTTTTTTTGTTGATAAAATGGAAACTTTTCTTGCTTGCCAGTGTGTACCTTGGCAGTGACGCAATCTACCAGCGGTCCTGGGTGTCGATGTCGTTTCCAAGTTCAGCGTCGTGCGGTGGGCGGTGACCATATGGCGTTAAACAGCTCGCCCCAACGCCCGTGCCCTTATCGAGACATTTAGGATACATATATCGAAGGTCTTTATCGCTTCGTCTATAGCGTGGCACATACCTTATAAAGGTCGGTTCACAGCGACCGGCAAGCTCTGGCCCGAATTTCGATACATACCCGTAAGGGAACTTTGAGCGGTAATATGTCCCGCGTTTCGATACATAAGGGAACCTTGGACGGTTAAAGTCAATGGTTTTTGCGATGCCCGCGCGGGACAATAATATGTGGGTTCCGTGGATAATTGTTTTCGTCCCCGACCCCTTGTTGCTGATGTCCCTCGGAACAGGAATGGTTTCCCAGTGCGAAGCGTTTTAGAATACGGGAATTCGCCTCTCTGCCGGTTCGATGTGATCGGTGCCTTAGTTCAAGCATTATGCTTAAAAAACTTGAGAAACCTTCGAGATATTCTCCGACAGCTGAAAGTGAAGAATTGTTTCAAATTAAATTAAAAATGTATTTATTCAAATAGACGCTTGCGCGTTGTTATGAATCGTCAAATTTTACATCAAAAATTTGAGTTGATGGTATAACGTAATAGATTTTCGAATGTCTTTTTGAGATGAGGGGTGAGAAGGTGGCAGGCGGTGGCGGGCTCACGGTTCACCTGTTGTTACTTAACAATAACCGCCGCCCATGGACATTTGCAACACCAGTCGCAGACGTGTTGCCGTCTCACATTAAACAAAACCACCATTGTCAAAGTGAATCATGAAAATTGGAGCAGTTACGCAATTTCCCTGCTGTTTACCTTTCTACACCTGTCAATAAAACGTCACTCGGCGCGAGATTTAAAATAAGAAACATTGGATAATGCCTTCGGAATGTGATCGCGAGGCCGGCGAATGTTATTTTATAACAAGTATTTGAATTTTAAGATTCGACGTCGGCGGTCGTGGGTTCTATTCCCACACTAGACAACTAATTGTTTGACTCGCAGTTATTTGTTTCGGATCTGGGTGTTTGTCCACGTGAAATTTATGTATGTAAAACGTCCTTGCAACACACGATAATGTCATCATATTGGGAAGACGGTAATGTTTTCGAAGGGAGGACTACAGTAGATATATCTAATCGCAATAGATCTCTCTATTCCACACAAAATACAAATAAAAATACAAGTAGGTAATTGAAATAAAAACGTCGAAGGTACCTATATATTACTGTTTCAAATGTGTAGCCCAATTTTCAAAAGGTTGTCAACGCATCTGCAACCCTCGGGTGTAGATGTCCATGAGTGGCGGTATTCACTTAACATCAGTGAACCGTCTGCTCGCTTGGCAAGTTTTCAGATAAAAAAAAGTACTGTTACACAAGCCAGTTACTATAGGCAAGTGACGCTTGACCATTAACTGTTTGCATTGAGTCATCGTAGTACAAACAATTGATAGTCAAGGGTTCATTTATAATCACAACTAAACATAAAGTATTCGATGTCAAAACAAGAACTTGGATCCCATATTAGAAAAATTTAAATATAATCGACTAAATATATACTGATGTTATTGACATTTTTGTTTGAATACGGTTTACGGTTTATACTAAAAATCTTTGTAATAGATTTCGATGAAGCCTTGAAAACCTAAGAAGTGAGTCATACATTTATTTTCATATTTTACTAAACCTACTATTAAAAAGGAAATAATAAATAAATGTCAAGACACATTTTTACGTAATGTTCTCTAACTTAGAAACTCTTGAGTTTTAGATACTAGATAACTGATAAACATAATTTTCTTTGGTAATTGGTATATATATAATATGTATATATACTTAATATGTATTTTTTACAATATAATTTTGAAAATTAAAATATTATTTTATATTATTTATGTATAACGTGTATTGTGTAGCCGTGATTGCTCAGTGTCAAGGCGCTCGCCTTTAACCTGAGTACGATCCTGGTGCCGGCACCAATGAAATTGTTAATCTTTAGTGCTGACTTGTCACGTTCTCATCAGCGAAGGAAAACATCGTGAGGAAACTTGCATATTTTCGAAATGATAACAAAATGTTTTAAAGATATCCTCCAATCCGAAGTGAGGCCGTGGTGGATTATGTCCTGATTCCCTCTGTACAGAGAAGGCCCTTGCCCAGCAGTGGGACATTTATAGGCTGTCACTTTACTTTACCTTTTACGTATAACTGTAATTTGTATTTGTATTCTGTGTGGAACAGGTTGGGTAGTTAATCCCAAAGACCAGTGCAAAATAGAAACGATCTATTATAGTCTTCCCTTTGAAGGCATTGCTGCAGTAGAATAACGTTATCTCGTGTTGTAAGGACGTTTTACATACATAAATTTCATGTGGATGAAAGGCCCAGGTCCGAAAATGTTATCTGTGTGTCTCACAAATAGTTGTTTAGTGGTACGAATCATGAGTATAAATAATTCTCGGTTCCAACGAAACATTTCATACATACAAAAAATTTCATCAAAATCGATCCAGCCACGTACAGAAGAATTATATTACAATATAAAGATGTAACAGTTTACTTCGTCTATCGTAACTCTGTAAAATATTCATAAAGAGATAATTTTTGTGAAAACATTATCTTTGTCCCATTTTTCTTACAAACTTATTTATTTAAATGTTCTTCGACGTTCCACGTACAAGAACAAAGCGATTCGTTTCTTCATTTATCATCCGTATAGCTAAGGAATGGAATAACCTACCGGCGTCCGTCTTTCCGTCCGAATACGTAGGCGTCTTCAAGGCAAGAGTGAATAGGTTTCTACTGAGCTAGGGCGCTAACCATCAACGGCTGCATCGCCATTCACCATCAGGTGGGATGGCAGTCAAGTACTGGCCTGTTTTCAATTTTAAAAAAAATGTAAGTCTATATTTAATTTATTTTTAACGTGGTAAAAGGTGGCAAAGCAGGTCTATGAGTGGCGGTTATCACTTAACATCAGGTGAACCGCCAGCTCGCTTGGCACCTTGGAGAGTATTATTTTACTGTCTTTTAGTATTTGTTGTTATAGCGGCAACACAAATACATCATCTGTGGAAATTTCAACTATCTTACTATCACGGTTCATCATACAGCCTGGTGACAGATGGACAGATAGACAGACAGCGGATTCTTAGTAATAGGGCCACGTTTTACCCTTTGTGTACGAAACCCTAAAATGTAATTAACAAATTACATTATTAAAGTTTATTTAATATTTACTAGATTAAATCTATATAAAATTACATATTATCTAATAAACCTATGACGGCATGGTGCCAAGGACGCTAGCTGCATTTCCTCGCTGAATAGTTAGTTACCAGCTATAAAATATAATAAAAGTATAATATAGTTCTTTAGGTAGCGATGTAAATTTGCAAGAGCACTTGTAAAGCCTAAGTTTTAACGATCATTACTGCGCTTTCTGAGTGTGGAGCAAAACGAACAGTCGCGTCAAATGCCCGCAGGCACTGGAAACTCCAGGGCTAGGTGGGTCAAGGTCGCGCTCACCTCCGCAGTATGAAGCTAGCTATAATTATGTTGTTTCTGTTTCTTTTAAAGTATAACGCAACGGCTTATGTATCATTCAGACTGTAAACATCACCGAAAGTTAATTGTTAGTCGGCTTTGTTTTTAGCTTTTCCTTTCTATGATTAAATTTCATATTAAAATTTTAAGTTATAACATGAAATTTATCAGTGTTTATTGTAGAAAAGAAACATTACACTTTTAAAGTTGTTTTATAGTGCTAATCTCTGCACTTAAGATTGAACATTAAAACATGTAGAAAAAGTACGAAAAGATTGTCACCGCTGTGGGAATCTTCTAACCCACGTCTTCGGCATTCGCGGCCTGACGCTCTAACCACTGAGCTAAACGGCTGATGGCCACAGCGACGAAAATCTTAACGCCTTCCCTCTACATTTTTATTTTAGCATTTGAAGCATTGCTTGGCGCATCTATTGTTATATAGCCGTTTATTCCAGTGGCTAGAGGCCGCGAATGCCGAAGACGTGGGTTCGATTCCCACAGCGGTGACAATCTTTTCGTACTTTTTCTACATGTTTTAACATTACACTTGCTAATTCATTGTCAAGATACTACTTCCTACCGTATGGTTCGAAAAAAAAGGGCCACGGACCTGAGAAGAACCGGTGAATTTTTTTTTACCATTATTTGACAGTGAAAACACGTGTACAATATATTAAAGGCCACATGAAAAAGCCTGCAGTGATCAATTCATTCGGCAAAAAATAAGAAATATCGAATTTATTATGTTTAGTGTCATACTAAGAGCAAAATCGTATGCAATGCTATAATACTCTTCATTACATAGTATAAAACAAAGTCGTCCCGCTGTCTGTCTGTTGCTGCTTAGATCTTTAAAACTACGCAACGGATCTTGATGCGGTTTTTTTTACTAGATAGAGTGATTCAAGAGGAAGGTTCGTATGTATAATACATTGAACGCGTGCGAATCCGGGGCGAGTCGCTAGTAATAAATAAAAATTAATGTTGATAAGCGCATAACTCAAAAATGGCTGGTCCAATTCGGCTAATTTATGTTCCTTAAGTTCCACGGAAGGTTAAGAACGAAGTCTACCCGGACAGTTAGTAATTAATAAAATTTACGATTTTTTGTTATTGTTTCGATAATGTGCAGGTTTCCTCACGATGTTTTCCTTCACCGCTGAGCACTTGATAAATCAGCACTTAAAATTGCCAGTTTCAATGGGAATTTGAACTCAGGTTTCTCTAATATATTGAACTAGCTTTTCGCCCGCGGCTTCGCTCGCGTTGAAGCCCTTAAATAAATATCTTTCTTTAAAATGTATATATATTTTTAAAGAAAGATGTTTTCAAACCTTCACAACACTTTCTTCCAATTAAAAAATAGCATATGCCCCTTCTCAGGTTCTAGAATATCTGTGTACCAAATTTCATTTAATTCGGTTCAGTTAGGTATGGCGTGAAAGCGAGGCAGAGTTACTTTCGCATTTATAATATTAAGTATGGATTAAAAGCGATTGACCGGACACTGAGCTATCACGGCTCTTTTATATATAAATGCCAGTTTTTGTTTTAGTATTATGGAAAGACGTTGGACGAGGCCGCGTATAATAGCTTGTCTGTAACAAATGCGGGGTAGACTGGGTGCGCCCTTTGACTTCGGGGTGTAGCCCACAAGGTCGCCCTGGTATTAACGGTTTGCAGTTCGAGAACGTTACTGCAAAGGGCATTCCCACGTTTGATTAAATGGATGAAAGACTTTCAATAGCAAATATAATATAATATTTGTGTTCTATTAAAGTAAGTACATAAGTAACATCTTATGTGGAATAAAATCTGACTCGACGTCACTGAAAAATTTATTTTAGTTTTCTTCATTTTCCTTTCCGAACTTAAATTTTTATTATGTAGTCTTATAATGTTGTTATTATGTATGTACTTATTATGTAGTCTTCATTTAGCACCTACCATCTACTTTTCACCATGACAAGGGTTGACTGGTAGAGAATGCCATTAGGCATTAAGTCCGCCCATCGTAGCCCTTAACTTAAGGTGTAGCAATGAAGCTTAAATAAATAAATAAATAAATTATGTATATACTGTATAATATTTTATATATAAGCCATTCTCTATAGAATAGTTGAAAGTGTTTCTGTGGGTCAAGGAAACCTGTTTTGCGGTCGAGTTGAACAATTGATATACATTTTATAGTGCGATAGGACATACAAGTTTCATAGATCACCAAGAATAATAAAGAAAACTAGTAAACCCGAGCGACCTTTTTCGCGCAGTAAATGTATAATGTAAGTGGATTTATTAACCGACTTCAAAAACGGAGGAGGTTTTCAATTCGACTGTATTATTTATGTTTGTTACCTCATAACATTGGACTGACTGAACCGTATTTAATGATTCTTTTTTTAATAAATTTTAAAGTTTTTTTATAGTGCTAATCTCTGCACTTAAGATTGAACATTAAAACATGTAGAAAAAGTACGAAAAGATTGTCGCCGCTGTGGGAATCGAACCCACGGCTTCGGCATTCGCGGCCTGACGCTCTAGCCACTGAGCCAAACGGCTGATGGCCACAGCGACGAAAATCTTAACGCTTCTTTCCACATTGAAAGCTGGTCCTTTCAATGTGGTGCCATATTATTGCCATATTATTTCATTGGTATTGGATCTTGGGATCCGGAGACACCTAGGTAACTCCTGAAAATCAATTATAAAATGAATACAGAGCGAGATATTTGAAGTCGATTTTGTTTTTCGTTAGTAAAAAAACGTTATTTGTTTGTATACAATGCAATAGAAGGTGTTTTATTTTGAAAAATGGTTGTAAAGATGTATGTCACTATATTTCATCGCGACAATCCGTTAAGAAGTTTTCAAAGGTATTTTTTTTGTAACGAATATGTTCAACTAAAAATATTACTCTTGTTGTCAATTTTTCGCTTTAAAATGAATTTATCTGGTTTATATTTATAAAGAATTGGGGTAAGACACGGCATTGCTACATACACACATTTGAGACGCTACATACACACATTTTTACGGTGGTAGGGCCACGCAGCAGCCTCGGCTGTTGCACGAATGGGCAGGTCCGTCCGGGTAAGTACCACGACCTCTCAGAAGACCAGAGTAAAGTGGAAGTATGACGAATAATTTCTTGTATTTACGCGATTACACATTATAAATGAAACTAGACTCAGTCTGTCCCGTGACCATGAACGCTGTAAAGGGTTCGAAACGTCGGGAATTAAAAATAAACGCGAAATAAATGAAATGAAAAAATCCGTAAAATTAGTTTCATTTATATTATGACAAATACTTTCGCGTTCGTCTGGCGAGTGATGTGTCCGGAGCCCTATTTTCAAAAGGTTGGCAATGCATCTGTAACCCTCGGGTGAGGCAGATGCCCATGGGCGGCGGTATTCACTTAACATCAGGTGAACCGCGTGCTCGTTTGACAACTTTTTATTAACATTTCATAAAAAAAGGAGAAACAATGTTTTTTAATGTGGCATTTTTAGGTGGCAAGGGACCTGGCGGTTCACCGAATGTTAAGTGATAACTTAGCATATTTCCAACACCCATAGGGTTGCAGACGCGTTGCCACCTTATCATAAAGTTGGCCCCAGCCACCTCACTCACCAAAACAAACGCAGAAGTATGACATTTCCACTTCACGCCGGCCTTCTTTGAGGTCGTGGTACTTGCCGGGACGGACCTGCCCATTCGTGCAACAGCCGAGGCTGATGCGTGGCCCTACCACGGTTAAAGTAAATATATGTAGATATATCTGATACGAGTATAGGAGTTTATTGTCACGTTAGAAACTAAGAATTGGTTTAAGCATGAAATTAGGACGCCAAAAGCTCTATCTGTCCAGCGACCGTGGATGCTGTAATGTATGAATCATTGCATCGGGTTCTAAGAATAAATGATGGAGTTAACTCGTACATTACTCATTCAAATTAAGGTCTCTGTTTCCTCATACATGTAGCATACAGCTTCTGTATCTAATGAATTTTCTCTTAAGTTCGGCGTTTGGCATTTTAAAATCTAATTAAATAAAACTATTATCTAGGAAGTTTTAGAAAACTCGATAGTCTATCTTCTTATCCTCGGCTATCCTCGGTATTTAATTCGAATATCGGTACATACATCGGCAGTAAAATAAAGGTAACTGTATATCTAAAGATTAGTAAGCTGTGGTGGCAATGGCCGGTCGTAATGGTAACCGATGGGGAAGAGCGGTTCTCGAGTGGCAGCCTCGTAGGTACCTCGTGGCGATAGCCTGCAGTGTAGGACTACCCTCCACTAGATGGAGTGACGACCTGCGCAGATGTGGGAAGTCGATGGATGCAGGTGGCTCAGGATCGTGCAGAGGATTCGAACAGGCTGAGATGAAAATTATGTAGTTTTAAATCTCACGACGTTTAATGTAACGTTTATGTCGTAAAATGGAAGTTTATAATGTAGGTCCAGCCGTTTCTAAGCCATCCAATTAACTAGTAGACCGCCACAGCTTAGCTGAAATCGAGTCTGGTGTCGCGTCACGCCAGTCGCGGTCATCGTACTTATTCTGTGACGTTTCCACGATGAAATTAAGACTAAATACTGTGGTACTTAGTAGTACTAGTAGTTAAAGTTATCAATACAACGCTCGTAACTGTCAAAACTGCTTAATTCATACAGTGACATAAATAAAAGAAAATACTATTTCAATTAATTGCAATTGACACATACTACAAACACCCAAACAATTGGTATGTTACCTCTTCCTAAAAAAAGGAGGGTCTCAATTTGGATTTATTGAAGTTATGTCTTTTGTTGAGATCGGAAAAAAAAAATTGGAAGTTATTTAACTTTTAGGATGTGCGCCCACCGACCGTCAAAATCGACATGACGAAGTTGTTTGCGAAGCGACAGACTTCACGGTATTACCAATTAAGTCATCATCATCATCATGATTTCAGCCTGTTTGTCCACTGCTGAACATAGGCCCACAGACTGCCACCAATTAAGTAGTAGGTAATTAATTCCAAGCTATTTAAATACATCACCATCAATTGTGCATTTAACGTCTTGTTCACAAACAAAGGGTACTGGCATATGAGATAAAATGTTTTGTTTTTTTTTTATATGTGAAAAGTTGCCAAACCAGCAGACGGTTCACCTGATGTTAAGTGAATACCGCCGCCCATGGACATCTGCTAACTACACCCGAGGGTCTGTAGATCCGTTGACAACCTTTTTGGAAATTGGGCTCCGGCTACCACACTCACCAGACGAAACGCGTATGTATTATACTTCCACTTTACGCCGGTCTTCTGTGAGGTCGAGGTATTCACCCGGACGGGCCTGCCTATTCGTGCAACAGCCGAGGCTGCTGCATGGCTCTACCACCGTTAGTTATTTTTCTTTTGTTACTCCCAAGTAGTTTAACTTCTTCACTCACCCAAGTTTCAACATAATCAGATGCATGGTTTTTAAACGTATGCAGACGACAATCATGCAATCATTAATTTCTATTTATACGCCGCATTTCACTTCTGCACGCAAAAAGCGCATTGCGCAAGCCAAACTGCATTAGCAAACAATGGTCCGATTAAAATTTCGGACGAATCAAAGTGTAATAACCCTTGTCGCTCGGTGCCAAGGTTCAATTTACCACTTCATATGTCACAAGTCCTCATCAAGGCATCCAATCACACCGCTACGGATTAAGAATAATGTATTAAAGACTGTAGGTGGGTCGGCCAAAATAAAATAGTGAGGATAGCGTAAACAACTTTATATATTAATTAGACTACTTCCTACTTATTAGGACAGAGTAACGTCCTATACAAAGGATAGGAGTGTTCTACTCTATCACTGAAACATTATGCGCTTATATACAAAAATGTAATGAGTCATCACAACGACATTACAAATCAATGCACTTATTAAATTACTAATACAGTTAATAAGATTGACCTATTAAATTATAAATTATTATTAAGCATGGTTTATTACATAATATTATAGATATGGTTCAATGTTTATTAAGTACTAGCGGCCCGCCCCGGCTTCGCACGGGTAACAATAAGTTTAACAAAAAATTAATAAATTTAAAATTATCATACACACACATAAAACCTTCCGAATGTTTCGTCTGTGGTGAATAACTTTATGAATTTCTTAATCTTTTAATGAAATATCCTTGAAATTACGTTATGAAGATCGAAAGATCGCTGACCAGATAATGGTTCCGCTTTAATTACGGGACATTCAGGGTTACACATAAAAGTGACAAAGAAGTCTGGTCTCCCATAGCTTTGGACATAAATCATCGCATCTTTGGTTTTTTAATGCAGATAAGTCGGAGAACCTGTCAATGAATATGACGTTGCAGATTACGCGTTGACCGATATTTGATGGGCCAATGTTTTGATTTAAAGCATCTCTAAGATTAATGTTTCACCAGCCCTCAGTCTCTGGTTATTACGACATAATATGTAACTCAATCTTTCTGATATCTTTTTCCATCATATCGACAATGTATTTAATAAAAACCGGCCAAGTGCGAGTCGGACTCGCACACGAAGGGTTCCGTACCGACCTCACAGAAGACCGGGGTAAAATAGAAGTGTTATACTTCTACTTTTCGTCTGGTGAGAGAGGTTGCCGGGGCCCACTTTATTTAAAGATGGCAACTCATTTGCAACCCTACAGGTGTTGCGGGCAATATCCACGGGCCAGATGGGAAAAGTCCAGGTGAACCGCCTGATCGTGTGCCACTATATCACATTAAAAAAAATCATGTTTTAATATCTTTATTCAATATAGAAGTATTACTCTTACATATTGTCAAAAACACTACTGCTGTCAACATTATCTATAAAACCGGCAAAAAAATCATGTCTGTTTTATGGGAGCCCCTCTTATTTATAATTTTTTGTTTTTTAGTATTTATTGTTATAGCGGCAACAAATGACAACGAAATACATCGTTTGTGAAAATTTCAACTGTCTAACTATCACGGTTCATGAGATACGGCCTTGTGACATATGGACAGACATACGGACATACAGACGGACAGCGGAGTCGTAGTAATAGGGTGCCGTTTTACCCTTTGGGTACGGAACCCTAATAAGTTCCAGTAATAATGTAATGGTTTAAAACAGGTAGCTCTAACCATCAACCTAAATGCATAAAATTGCATGCATGTCACAGTTTTGTTACACACAGTACCTTGCTGAGGAATAGTCAAATATTAACCGTCTTCTCCTATTACGACTATTAAGAGATATTTTAGTGGATCATACAATCGGTGTAACTCAGAGACCCTTTTAAGTTGGCCGTGTCTACCGTGCAATATATCTCTAGGGCCTTTTTAGGGTTCCATACCCAAAGGGTAAAACGGGACCCTATTACTAAGACTCCGCTGTCTGTTTGTCCCTCTGTCAACAGGCTGTATCTCATGAACCGCGATAGTTACAGAGTTGAAATTTGATTTTTTTGAATTTAGGTTTTGTGGGTATTTGTTTCCCAAGGAGGCTGACGTCAGTCAGGCAGGCGGCTGGTTGTAAAAATATAGTTGTGCCGATCCCACCTAGGTGGGATAGGGGCAGGAGGATAATGATAACTTGTATACTTGTCCCTCTATTTTAAAAGTTCACGCTAAACGAAATCATTTGAAAGAAGCTATTGCACTTTCGAATATTGGTTAAAAATGTCCAGATGGTGAATGATATTTGTCAAAAGATTTTTTATTGGCTGTGGCGGCTCCTCAATATTGGGGAGACTAACTTTTCCAGAAGCACAGCACATACCATTTGGTTCATCGACCCATTTTTGGCAGAACACTTAGAGCAGATCTTATTCATGGCTCCGATTTTGACAAGACTGTTGAGCTTAATGTATTAAAGCTGATCTGTTACTGTGAGCTAAAAGTCGATTACGATCTGTAATCGTTGACGTTTGTTGTCTTTCCCTCTAATCTCGTAGGTGTTGGGAACGCTCAGAACTCGACTCCCTAGTGTGAATTTGTTATTATATTAATATGCTCTTCAAGCCGCTGCAAACACTACTTGACTCTCTCCGATTTTTAAGGCTATTTTCAGTTTCCGGTAAAGATTCCTCATTACGACGTATTTTTGATGCCCTCGCCTGGAAACTATTTCTAGAAAGATGAGATCTTTAAAATGATAAAAAAAATAAACTGCCTTTGTATTTAATAATATGCTAACTATCGAACAGGAATTACCAGTATAAATGTGATTGAAAAATTATAAGAACTACTAAGTCAGTCACTAAGCTGTTTGGATAGTTAAATTCCAATATACTAACATTTTTAAACTTGCAATATCTAAGGAATGGAATGTCCGAATTTAATAATTCAAAAAGTTATATAAAGATATTGGAACAGTCTTAAATATGAAGTAATTTATTTTTATAAGGATTAATACCAAGATACAAATAAAGAGCCTTTTCTAGCGGCGGCATTTCAATTAAAATTTTAAAATAAAATAACACTTATTGTGGCATAACCATAATAGTTAGACATATGCTGTCGCGACACTTTTTGTAAATAATGATGTGTTCTGCAAAGTCGTAGTACATTATTTTATTCTATCATCAATAGTTTTCGCAGCGCACGCGATGTAAAGAATATTTTAGGTAATTTTTGTACACCATGTGTTACATTATTGAAGTTTTAGTAAGGATCCCCATTTTTTTTAAAATATAATATAGCCTATATCAAGCTGGGATAATGTAGCTTCCCAACAGTGAAAGAATTTTTCAAATCGGTTCAGTAGTTTCGAAGCCTATTCAATACATACAAACAATCCAATCTTTCCTCTTTATAATATAGAAGATAATTATTGTTATGGCTCGTATATTAAGCAGTGTTGCCAGTGGACTGTAACAAATAATATATACGTTAAAGTTAATTTACAGTTGTGTTCTTGGCGCCAAAATCAGTGGGAAGGGCAAGAATCACAAATAGAAAACCATTTTGTGATTCCTGGATTCGCTTACGATCCGAGTGTCGTTATTTAAGAGTGCATCAACTAGTAATTTGAGTAGCAAGTTAAAATAATAAAAATAACAATTAAATATTGTTTTACTTGAGTGAATGGATTGAATTAAGTCCTATGCCGAGGAGGCAAGGATGTATTGGCTATCATCTGCTCCAACAAAAATATCCTACTGAAAGTAAAATCAGCTAAGAAATATCCGCGTAGACCAGAGTGAAATTTGAAGTGACAAAAAAATTTAAATATACGAAATAAACTAACATATACTACAATAATAACTAAACGTTAAACTAGACTATTGTTATGCGCCCCAAGCGAGTAATTAAGAAGTAGTTTATTGCGGTAATGTGAATTTGTCCTTTACTTAAAACATTCTTCTCATTATGATCATTGCACTGTTTAACTTCTTTTTGTTATATTTTATTGTAATGTATTGTTTTAGTTTTAAGGTTAAGTACTTTTAATTTTAAAGCAATGTCAATTGTCAACTTGATATGACATTTTATATTATTATATTCTAACGGATTGGGACTTCTCCATACAGCCTATTATTATATTGGATTGGGATTTCATTTCATTCATCCTATTCATTATCATAGGTTCGTTGTAAAATATTATCTTTCACTATACATATGTATGTTATAGTGAAGTTTATTAGGATTTTTTTTTTTCTATATATTTTTTCTAATCGTGTTATGATGACCTTGAATTTTATTTTTCTTTGCTGGCAATGTGTATACTTCGATTGAATGTGTAAAAACTAAAAACTTGTTGGTAGGTATAAAAGCTTACAAATTTGCGTAGTAGTTTATATAGGTAATTTTATTGTTATAGTATATTATTTGTTTATGTTTATATATTCATGTTATTTAAAGATATAAGCTCGGACGACTCCTTTTTCTCATTTTCCTCCACTGATGGATTGAGTAGTAACGGCAGTTTCCATAGTCTCCCTTCTCTTTCTGAAACCCTTGATTTACATTTCTCAGATGTTCTGAAAAATTTTAATGTTGTTCATATTAATGCTCAGAGTATTCCTGCACATTTTCCAGATATGCTTTCGTCTTTTGATAACAAGAACATCCATGCTATTCTAATCTCCGAAACATGGTTAAAACCTTGTTTATCCTCCACATCTTATGCTCTTCCTGGCTTTCACCTCATACGAAATGATCGGAACAGTAGGGTTGGCGGAGGTGTTGGCATTTATCTTCGATCCCACATACCTTTTAACTTGATCAGTGTATCGCAAGAACAGGCTATACCAGGGGCGGAGCATTTATTTATCGAGGTTATGTTATCCAACCTGAAATTACTGCTCGGTGTGTATTATAACCCTAGTCTCACAATAGATTATTTTACAGGACTCGAAAATCTGTTAGACATGTTTATCCCACAATATGAGCACTCGATTATTATGGGTGATTTTAATACTTGCCTGTTAAAAAATGACTCTCATGCATTCCGTCTCAATTCTTTAGTCAAGGCAGCAAATCTACATATTCTTCCTCTATCGGCAACGCACAACTTCCCAAATTGTTCTCCATCTCTCCTTGATCTTATTCTAGTTTCCTCAGTAGACTTTGTATTGAAACATGGTCAATGTCCTGCAGATGCCTTTTCTTACCATGATTTGCTATATTTATCCTATAAAATACGCCCACCCAAAGCTAAATCTAGAATTCTTCTCCAACGTAATTTTGGTGGTATGAACCTTGATCTTCTGCGAGAGGATGCATCTCAGATTGACTGGGCTGAAGTCCTTACTGGGGACAATACTGATGAACGGGTTGAAATTTTTAACTCTCTTTTAATGAAGCTTTATGATACCCACGCTCCAATACGCCCCAGTAAGAATTAAACATCTTCCTGCTCCTCGGCTAACTGAGGATATAAAAACGCTACAACACAAAAAGAATATAGCCAAAGCTAAATATAAAACCAACGCCAGTGAAACCAACCGCATTAAATACACAAGCATTCGGAATCGATGCAACAGATTGTGTAGAGATGAACAACGACGCCATATCCATAAATCTGTACTCGAGGAAAAAGATTCCGGAAGAGTATGGAAATTTCTGAAATCCCTTGGGGTTGGGAAAGCAAATAGAAATTGTCCCTCAAATTATAGTACCTTCGATTTAAATAAGCTCAATCAGCATTTTTCCTCATTTTGTACTATTGATAGTACCTTAAAACAGAATACTAAAAATAAAATTTTAGCTTTACCCACCCCTGATGATCCCGCTTTCCTATTTAGTCAAATCGACTGCAGTGATGTTAAGAGAAGTATTATGGAAGCTAGCTCTGATGCTGTTGGTTCTGACTGCATTAGTCGTAAAATGATCACTCCTCTTCTCGATTTTCTAACTCCTGTCATTGTGTCCATCTTTAATCATTCCATCAATAGCGGTTGCTTCCCTACTTCCTGGAAGGATGCACAGATAATTCCTCTTCCTAAAAAAACGAATCCTTCCAGTTTCTCTGATTATCGGCCTATTTCCATTTTACCATTTCTATCAAAAGTTTTTGAACGCATTGTTCATAAACAATTGACTGTATTTCTTTCCAAATCCAACCTTTTAAATCCGTTTCAATCCGGTTTCCGTTCTGGTCATAGTACGACTACTGCATTAGTAAAAATTACTGATGATATCCGGTTCGGTATGGATAACCAGTGTGTAACAGTATTGACTTTACTAGATTTCAGCAACGCTTTCAATAATGTTGATTATGAGCTACTTTTAGCCATTCTCACTTCTCTAAACATATCTCCTAAGGTCGTTGACTGGTTTCACAGTTACTTGCACGGGCGCCGGCAACGGATTAAGATCGAGGAGAAGTATTCGGACTGGAGTCCGATAAATGCCGGGGTACCGCAAGGTGGCGTGTTGTCTCCTCTCCTATTCTCAATCTTCATTAGTTCAATCACTCAACATTTAACTTCTCTCTACCATCTGTATGCTGATGATCTCCAAGTCTACGCTCAATCCAAATTACCAGATTTAACCATGACAATAGATGCAGTTAATAAAGACCTAAACACCATTGTAGAATGGAGCAATTCTTATGGACTGAAGGTAAATCCATCTAAAACACAAGCTATTATTATAGGCAGCCAAAGATTGGTTTCACGTATTGACTGGGCTAATCTTCCTTGTATAGTTTTTGACGGGGTCCAATTGCAATATAGCGATACGGTTAAAAATCTAGGTGTTGTGTTTGATAAATTTCTCTCTTGGGTTCCTCAGGTTAGTGAAGTGAGTAGAAGGATGTTTGCAGCAGTTAATTCTCTTCGTAGATTGAGTTACTTCTTACCTATACTTACCAAAATTGCGCTCGCGGAATCTCTCCTCTTACCAATTCTAGATTATGCCGATACATGTTACTTAGACTTAAGCGTTGAACAACTTAATAAACTTGAGCGCATCCAAAATCTTTGCATACGGTTCATATTTGGACTTCGTAAATATGACCACATTTCTGAATTCCGAAATAAGCTCAAGTGGCTTCCAATCCGCCTTCGCAGGAATACTCACCTTCTTTCGCTCTTATACTCTGTTCTATTCAATCCAACCACCCCTCCTTATCTTAAGAAGCGATTTGAGTATCTTTGTGATTCTCACCCAGATCGATCTCTCCGCTCCGATGACAATTTAATCCTCAGAATTCCTCCCCATAGTACACATCTTTCTACTCCAAATCCTTTTCTGTGGAAGCTGTTCGGCTCTGGAACTCTCTCCCACTACATATTAGGCGGGCACAATCCCTACCTATTTTCAAGCGACTTTTAAGAAAACATTTTATGCCTCCTTAATCATTGTGTTCCATTCCTCGATGTTGTCAACTTATATCTAAATACTTATACATTATTTATAACGTATATATTTATATATCGTGTTTGCATGTGTATTTATGTATAATTTATTAATATGTATTTTATATTTTGACTTATAAGTTTCTCTTATTAATTCAGTGTACACCGTTACCCAATGCTACTGTTTTTACTATTTCCTTTTACTAGGTTGCCTGGAAGAAATCGCTTCCTAGCGATAAGGCCGCCTATTGTACAGTTTTGTATTATTTTAGTTGATTCTTCAATATCCGTTGGTTGTGTACAATAAAGTATATTTCATTCATTCATTCATTTCATTCATTCAACGTTTATTAAGGGATTAATTACAAGCTAATAATAAAAATATTTTTAATGCGAAATTTGAGCTTGATGTTTTTTGATAATTTCATTTATATTTGGTCGTAAAAATGACAATGCTACTCTCATATCGTCTTCCACATTAAACAATCTTGATCTTTTTTTAGTTTTAATGTTCGCTAATGACAAAAAATATTTTTCTTTTTAAATGATATAATTTAATAATATTAACATTATTATATATTTGCAAAATTTGGCGGCACACTTTTGAAATTTGGCGGCACACAAAAGTGCCGCGGCACAGTGGTTGAGAATCACTGACATAGGATATTTATATATGTACGATATTTATATAAATACGATATTTATATACATATGTATATGTATTGTGTTTATACAACACAATACATATACTTAACTGTTGTAAAATAGCATTTTTAACAATTTTTGTCTGTCTGTTTGTTCCGGCTAATCTCTGAAACGGCTGGACCAATTTTGACGCGACATTTTACTTTAGAAATTTTATTTCTTTTTATTAATTATAATATAATCCCACGTGGGCTAAGTCGCGGGCGCAGCTAGTATATACAGTCGACAAAATTTAACCCAAGAATGAAAGACAATATTACTAATATTAAGACAATATTAAACCAAGTTAAATATTCGCCATCTTCGGTGTGACCAGCGGCGAACGCTCTGGCGACGGTACCACTTGGAAACGGTGAAAGTGTTATGCGAGAAAGAGGTGATTTTGTGCCCGACGGAAGTCTGTTAAGTTATCGCCTAACTAGGACCCCGCAGGCTTAGCGATTAAGGCTTTGCGGGTGTGAGTTCGAATGCTTGTCGCTCGGAAGGGGCGTTCGGGCGGGCATGTAAAGTACTGATGTAACAGCCTGAGTGCAATTGCCTCCTCTGTATAGAGGGTATTAGGGCATAGTCCACCATGCGGCCTCGCTGCGGATTGGCGGACTACACGTATCGTCGAAATATATTTTTTTATTGCTTCGGAAACTCTTTCACATTTTCCTCACGATGTTTTCCTTCATCGCTGAGCACGTGAGAAGTCAACATTTTAAAATAACAATTTGATCAGTGCCCGCACGGGGCATCGAACTCATTATGATCGAGTACATTGAATTGAAAACGAGCGCCTGGACACTGAGCTAGCAGGGCTCTGGACGTAACTGACACTTAATCTATGATAAAACTCACTGTACCTATTATAGGTATAGTGAGTTTCATGTAAAAGACGATTTTATGTATTTAGGACACATTTTTACACAACCTTCTCTAGTCCCAAACTAAGCAAAGTTTATGCTATGGGTACTATAAAACTGACAGACATACTTAAACATACTTTTCTTTTTTTAAATAAATACATATTATACATATATAAACACCCAGACGCTAGAAAAACACTATGTTCACCACACAATATTTTTCCAGTAGTGGGGTTCGAACCCACGGCCTCTGGCGCAGGCAGGTACACTACCCACTACGCCATTTGGGTCGTTATAATATATTGTTGTTGTGTATATTGTGCATGTGTGCTTTGGAAAAGAAAAGTAATTCGACCCGGCACAGTTAATCTGATTTTAAATTATTTTGGCAACTGTCTTGTGTTTAAAATACTCTACTTGTGTTTAACATAATAACATTCTGAACGTAAGCAGTGAATGTTTAATTTAATTTAATATTTTACACGTCGTCTTTACTTATAAAAATTAGCGTTCGTATGTTTACATGATAATTGCTTGTATTTACGCCATTGCACATTACTAAATGAAACTATGCTTACGGATTTACATATCGCGTTTGTTTTTAGTTTTATTCTCCGACGTTTCGAATCTAATGGCGTTCAAGCTACGGGACAGACGTCTGAGTGTCATTGTTAGAGTTTTTAAAGTTATTAATTTTTCGTTTTTACAGTACTATTTTCGTTTCTCTGTCGATTAGATTGTAGATTATGTCTAATGTTGTAGATTATGTCTAATCTCAAATCTATCTCGATATTTATTTCCAATTCTTCCATCCGCTTTCCAAAGTCTTGTATAATGTTTTTCTGATCTTCATAAAATGATCCACCGCAACATCGACCTTCATTGGATGAAACTTTTGATCTGATTGTTGTTTTTGGCCACGAAGATTATTTTGGTTTCTGAAACAGACCAAATAATGCGAAGGTGCCGCACAGGAATAAGCCGGATGGTGCAGTTATTCGAAAATACAATCACGAATTCTAGCCATACATTCGATAGACGTGTAAACTCGAGCGATTTCCTAGAAAACGTTTTTTTAATCTCGGTCCTTTCTTAGGATCGTAAAGACGTAAGATACGTAAAGGCGTTATTTCAAATTATTGTTTCTTCTTTACCAAGGTGGTCCACAATGATGACACTCTTAGCATCCCGAAAAACTCCACCTTGCCAGCCGACAAGATTGCCTTTTCCTTCATTGCAGCCGGTTTTTCCACTGATTTGATTATCATTTTTATCTGGGTTATAATGTGATCATGGAGGAAACCTGGGTTCATCATCTGAGGTCAACCCTCCTTGGTGACAGACGCGTGGCCGGACCACGTACTTAATTCGGTCGTGTATTAACACCACAAGCCTCCCACGATAACACCCGTGAATGAGCTCCCTCCATTTATGGTATGCGAACGTGACCAACATGGCGCCGGCGCCTCCGTTGAAGCGACGTGACTTGGCGGGAAAATGACGCAATGCCACGCAATCGACTTCGCAGGCAACAAGTGAAAGTTGTCTACCGCCATAGAGCAAAGGCATATCTTGGAGCCGGAATACTTTTGTATGGACAATGTTTTAAATGAAAATACCAGGGCGAACGTTTTATATTTGAGTATTACGGGTCGGGGGTTATCATTAAATGTGATCATTTTAAACATCAGGTACTGGGCAGTTCGTAATAGAAAAGGTTTACTTTAACAACTTCTTAAAAATTTTTTCTTCACATGTAATTGATTACTCCCATAGACATCCATAAAAGTTGGGTAGCTGTTGCGTTGTCAGGTTTCAAGAGCCTCAGTAATCCCTCGCACTAGACGCCAAAGTATCAATACCTTTTTCCTAACACCGGTCTTCCTTTAGGCATGTTTGTAGATAACAATACAAAGGGGGGTCCCTTTGTATTGTTATCTACAAACATGTTTCACAATCTAACGCCCGGTTTCTGAAACACTGATCAACGTAGATGTCAACTAATCAGCTGTCAAATGAATTTCAAATTTCATTTTAGTTGCCAAAAGCATGTTTAACCTCTTTGAATTGATTATTCTGATCATAAAGAAGATCATTCTGTTCAATTCAGAGAGTTTAACCATCTTTTTGGTACCTAAATTGTAATTTGTAATCCATTTGACAGCTGATTAGTTGACATCTACGATGATCAGTTTTTCAGGAACCGGGCGTAAGTCTCTGCTAGAATCGGCTCGTCACCTTTTATATATCCTTCCCGTTGTCTTTTCTTTGTTGTTGCGCTGGCCTTTGATAATTTCAATTGTTTCCAAGTTTTAGAGGAATTCTTCGAACCTCGATTCTTCTTCATCTTTCGTCGCGTATTACATACGGCGTCTTTCAATATCCGGCGGCCGTGATCCGACATTCTCGAAGCGTGGGCGGCCCTAGAGGTCGGCTGGGTTACAGCTGTATTACTGTTCTGTTGCCGCGTCGGGTTGTCAAAACAAAAGCTAGTCGGGCTTCCGACATGACTCGATAGTCGATCGAAAAATACTTCTACTATGAAACTAAACGCCAGTTTCGAGTCTGAAATAAATCGGTGATGGATTCTTTTGGAAGTAGTATGTAACATTGATTTCTTGTTTTTACGCGAATATTAAATGAAACTGTTTTACGGATTTTATCGCGTTATGATTTCGATTTTTAATTCCCGACTCTTCGAATCCTTTCCAGCGTTCATGGTCATGGGACAGACTGATTTGTTTCACGTCTTGATGTCAAAGTTAACCCGGACCACCGTCAATTATTTTCTTATTTATTTTTATTCCGATCTACGCCAAAAAGAGCTTGTGGTGAGAATCACCATTTTAATATTTATTTGTATGGGTCTCCTTACTATACACTGTATGGCTCAAGGTGTTGTTAAGATTTCGGATGACTAATACATCTAGAAAAGCTAAGGAGTTACTTGTCTCTTATTCCATAGCGCATTTAAGTTTGGGATGTAAATAATTGAGGTGGTTTAAAAATGCAATTTAAAGACAGTGCAATTCTTGTGGCTATATTTTGGGCTGATACCGTTTGAATATGTATTGCTATCAACACGAAATAAAGAAGCAGTAATAAGAGCCATAGGTTCGGAATACTCAAGCAGCCTCAGGTCAATCCAATTTAAATTGGATCAATTACGAAAAGTACAGTTCTCCAATCTGCATTGAGATTGCGCGGCGGGCTGTGCCCTATCGCACTCTGTAGCAAAGTTATTTATTGTTATGATTTATTATTAAAAACAGGTAATTACAAAAGCAATAATTTATATCCATATAATATTTTATTTAATTATCAACAAATTACTATCATTGCAATGTTGAAAAAAAATCGAGCAACGCCGTTGAGAAACTTGTACTCGAAGATGCCCGCCCGTCTAAGAGTAAAAATATTTTCAAAAAAAAAAATAAACTATGGTACCAGTCACAGTATCCTTCATGAGCATCTGCATCTGCCAGGGGTCAGTGCAAGACGGGTGCTCACGGAGCCTCAGAAACAAGTGCAAATTGAGTGTTGCAAGGAGTTTTACGAGCCCTGTGGTGAAAATCCGCATGGTATTTTCGACCGAATCGTTGTGAAAACGTTGTAACACGTTGTGTAAAAAAAACTGTTATGTTATGTTGTACACTGTGGCATTGAGCAGCCTTGGAAACGTGTAGCCAAGGCTGCTGTGCGTTACTGCAGACTTGAAGAAACCATCACAATCATCCACTCTAAAGTCCGGACCTAGCCCTGATTAATTTCTGTTCCCCAACCTCGAGAAAGATCTTCGAGGTAACTTTACACCCGAAGGTGAAAAGTTCAAGGCGACAATTGATGAACATTTTTCAGACAAGGAAGAAAAATATTTTTTATACGGTATAGAAAAGTTGATGACTCCGTGGCGCAGTTGCCAAGGTATTGGCTTCGACGTTGGGGTTTGATGCCCACACGGGACAACTATTTTTGTGACCCGCAGACAGTTGTTTCGCATCTAGGTGTTTGTCCACGTGAAATTTATATTAAAATGTCTTTACAGCACAGTATAATGTTATCCTAAAGTAAAAAAAATAAAAAAGCTACTTTCCGCTCAAATAAGTGCATTGAGGTGATGAGGGACTACATTGTAAAATAAATTTTATTCGCTATTTTCTGCTTATTCCTTCACGCCTATACCAAGAATACATTGAACGCCCCTCGTAATGCACTTGTCTATAAGACATTGCTCCTGGATATAGTTCTGAGTAGATTCCTCCTAACGCGTCGCATATGAGTCATACAGTCGTTAAATATCGTCGCAAGTGGCATATCGGTGACCTCAAGGTATTTCTGTTGCCTTATCGAGTGTCCCTTTGTCTTCTTGAAGTCGTATCTTATGTATACGTAACTTCGTGACTGGAATCCTATTCTAGAATCTTTACTTAATATTATAAACGCGAAAATTTGTATGGATGTTTGTTACTCTTTCACGAAACGACTACTGACATTTTAATAAATCTTTACAATAATGTAGCTTATACATCAGAATAACACATAGGCTATAATTAATAAAGATATTGTGTGAATTTTCTAAAAAATAACGATAAGTGTCAAGTAAGTAGGAAAAAATTCTGCCATCTGCGAGCTATTGGTAGCTGGTAGCTGGTGTATAATAAAAAAACTCTTTGTTAATTCCCTTTGACGGCGCGGGCGAAGCCGGGTTTAACATTTAGTATGTTAACATTTAGTATATATAAAGGAACATGATAATGGTCAGAAATATCCAATAAAAGGAATAAGTTGCATAAGATCGTAGAACTGGTCACATATACTCTCTGTTGGCTTTTTATGTCGATGAGGATGAATATACGACTGAGTTGTTTCATCTTTACAAAATTGTGGTATTTTATATCATTAATATTGTTAGCGGGATGTATCGCAATGCTAACATAGCTCAGAAGATTAGTAAGCTGATGTGGCGATGGGCCGGCAATATAGCACCTAGAACCGATATCCGATGGGGAAGAACGCTTCTTGAATGGTATAGCCTCTTAGTACTGGCCATCGCAGTGTAGGACGACCCCCACTAGATATAGTGAACGCCTGTGCAAGTGTGCTCAGGTCGTCACTCCATCCGTGGAAGTCGGTGGAGGTCGTGGTACTTACCCGGACGGACCTCCCCATTTGTGTAACAGCGAAGACTTGTGTGGACCTACCCCAGTATTTACTCTCAACAGGCTGAAATCAAGAAAGAAAATGGTTATAACGGTGGCAAAATAAACACGAAGAAAAGTTTTTTTAACCTTTTTGGTGGGTACGTAGGTATCTTATATGCAATATAGAAAACCATTATCCTCATCTGTTCAGAATCCCGAGTTAATATTGTCCCTGACTTGTATAATATGAAGCTATCCGGGTTTAAGCTTTGTTATCTATGCATGTTAAGTAATTAATAAAAGTAATATATCGATAATAAATAAAGTACCTATCAATATGAAGTGCACTTGTTTCAACACTAAAGATTTTTAGTTCCGCAACTGCTTGGTATAAACTGTTGGCGAATAGGCGGAATCAAAATTGTTAGTTATGTAAATATTCGTTTTTTAATAGAAGCGCCCGAATACGTATGGTGTGAAAATATGAAGGACGTTCTACGCGAACGTAAGTTGGCATATTGAGGATGTTTAATAATACAAAACGATACTTGAAATTGTTTGCATGCTGTAAAGTATATAACAATAAATGCGCCAAGCTGTTTGAAATGCTAAAAAAAGGGTAGATATCACACGTTGAGATTTTCGTTGCAGTGGCAGTCGGACGGTTAGCTTAGTGGTTAAAGCGTCTGGGAGCGAATAAGGAGGACATGGGTTCGGTTCCTGCGCCTTACTTCTACCGTGTAGTTTTTTAAGTCATCATAATCCCTCTGCCCTTATCCCACCTAGGTCGGCACAACGTGTGTATGTGGTTTTGCCTAGGTTTTTTAGGGTTCCAAACCCAAAAGGTAAAACGGGACCCTATTACTAACTACGCTGTCTGTCTGTCCGTCTGTCACCAGACTGTATCTCATGAAGCGTGGTTAGACAGTTTAAATTTTCACAGATGGTGTTTTTCTGTTGCCGCTATAACAACAAATGCTAAAAAAGAGAATAAAAATATTTAAGTGGGGCTCCCGTACAACAGACATGATTTTTTGCCGTTTTTTAGATGGTATAGAATGGTACGGAGCCCTTCGTGCGCGAGTCCGACTCGCACTTGGCCGGTTTTTCTCCCTACCGGCCGACTGCCTGACGTCATCTCTCCTTGGGAACAAACGCCACGATCTCGAGCAATCATCCGTGGGGTACACATATACTTACCCTTGTAATCGAACCCACGAGCTCGGTGCCGAAGCCAGAGGCCCCACTGCCTACTAACTACTAGAACATCCACGGTGTTAAATTGGTTAGTTTCGCGTCTAGCTGTGGCTCTATCTATACTGATGAAGTGGTGACACACGAGCAGTGTCCAGAACAGAAACAAGTCGAGAAACATAGAACGAGCAATCTTAATCTTGACAGTTATTTAACCGATTCCGAGGAAAGTTGCACCGTTCTATAAACTGAAAGCGAGTGAAATTGTTGAAAATTTTCGCCGGGTTCTGAACCTGAATCTTCTGGGAACGCCCGCAGACGCTATAGCCCTGAATGAACAATCCTAACGGTGCAAAAATCTTGATAAAACTATCTAATTTTATTTTGGATTTTTAGCAACGCTTGCCGCCACCTGGTGAGCTACTTTTCCATGTGCCGACACTCCAATAACAGTTTACAATAAATATTTGGACGAGAGGTCTAGCCTATTCCCTAGCAGTGAAATTATAGTGGAATAGTTTTATTTTTAGTGCTAGTGTGTATTCATGATGAAATATAAATGTGAGGTTAACATAAAAATTGTCGAAAATATCATCGCTCCAGTGTTCGAAAGAATATATACAGCGTGTCTTTACAATCGCGACAATAAATGAACACACATATATAGGATAACTTTTTAAAATTGTACTAAACATTTACATTCTTTAAACATCAATATTTAAAGAGTTATTAAATTTTCCAAAACAAAGAATTTTAGACGTATGCCCTTACGTATGTAACTGTAACGTAAAGTTAATTTGTAAGCATATGAATGGGTTGAATGAATTTAAAAGAGACAAAACATAATGTTGGAAGGAGAGGCTTGTATTACGACGCTCTGGCACGAGTTGTATAGGATGTTACAAATTTTGTTTCTTTTTTACTTTATTACTTTGTTTGAAAACTATTTTTTTTAATTATGGATTTTGTTTAACGTTAATATTTTTTATGATTATTGGCAATTAGCGTTAGACGCGTGTTCATTTTTTGTCACAATGGTAACGACACGCTGTATACATGTTGACTAACAAAAGAACACACATAAATTTGGCCGGCCTGTTTAGAAACCCATATCCGAATATCACATACTTTGTTATAAAGTGGCAACGCACCTGCAATCTTACTGGTGTTGCAAATGTCAATGGGTGGCGGGCACCTAAAATCAGATGAGCCACCAGCTCGCGTGCCACCTTCTCACATAAAAAACCTTTTGTTGAAGACTTTAATACTACAACTTGTCCTAACACTGTTTTATTGGATGTGTAGAATCACATTTTAGTACGTTGTTTGAAGTCGGTAATTTTTAACAAAAAAAAACCGACTTCAAACAGGAAACTAAAAACATTGTTAATACCTATAACATTTGACGATTGCCCGCGATTTTCCTGAGATGCCATCTTCAGATCCGGGTTTCCTTGTCATGGTACCCTTGGGGTATCTCCTCGCCAACAAAGAAAAGAATCATTAAAATCGGTTCATAAAACACGAAGTTATCTGGGAACACACATAAAAAAATATACCGTATATTTTACTTCAAATTGAGAAACCACCTCCGTTTTTGAAGTCGGTCAAATATCCTGTGCTATATCCACATTATACGTATTAATAAGCTCGTGTTTACGCGTTTGTCTGACTGTCCCGATTTAATTATAGGGTTAGGCTACTTGGCCATGCGAAGTGATCCACTCGGGGGGGGATATTAATAGGACTAATAAAAAGTTTTTAAAGTTTTGTATGTATCCATTGTGCTTAGACTGTGAATAAACGTTTCTTCTTCTTCTTCTAACTAATCCTCTGTGTCATTCCAGGTGTCACGTTTGGTGATACTGCATGAGGAAGCGGAGGATGGCAACGCCATGCCCGACCTGGCGCGGCCGGTGCAGGCCGTGTCGCTGGCGGTCAACAACCTCGTCAAGGTACCTCGGCTAGTGGCCGTTCGTTTAAATTTTGTTGAAACAGATGATAAAAAAGTTCCCGCTGTTTGCTTTATGTGGACGGTTGGCAAGCAAGTTAGCTGATTGCCAAGCATTGCTTCAAATGCTAAGAAAACAATGTAGAAGAATGCGTTAAGATTTTCGTCGGTGTGGCAATCAGCCGTTTAGCTCAGTGGCTAGAGCGTGTCAGGCCGCGAATGCCGAAGACGTGGGTTCGATTCCCACAGCGGCGACAATCTTTTCGTACTTTTTCTACATGTTTTAATGTTCAATCTTAAGTGCAGAGATTAGCACTATAAAACAAAAAAAAACTTTAAAATTTATAAAAGCAATGGCGATATCTCTCGTTCGAATTATCGTTGTAAAATGATATTCGAAATTGTTTGTATGCTGGAAAGGATATAACAATAGATGCGCCAAGCATTGCTTCAAATGCTAAGAAAACAATGTAGAAGAATGCGTTAAGATTTTCGTCGGTGTGGCAATCAGCCGTTTAGCTCAGTGGCTAGAGCGTGTCAGGCCGCGAATGCCGAAGACGTGGGTTCGATTCCCACAGCGGCGACAATCTTTTCGTACTTTTTCTACATGTTTTAATGTTTAAAGTTAGCTGATGTTAAGTGCCACCAATAGATATGGTCCAGCGCCTCGTGGACTTCAACAACGCCAGATGGATTGCAGATACGTTGCTAACAATTAAAATAGCGGGCCCCGGTCAACTCTCTCGCTAGACGAGTGAAAGTATAATACTTTTACTTCACGTTCGTCTTCTGCGAGGCCGTGGTACTCCCCCGGATGGTTCTGGCCATTCCTGAAGCAGCTGGACGCTGTTGCGTGGCGTGGTTTTGCCACAGTGATGTATGTTTCGCTGTGGTAAACTATGTCACACCATACACTCCTTACTAGATAAAAATTTAAAAACTCCGAAAAATTCTAAAGACTAGTCTTTATGCAGCTTTCGCATCGAATATAACACCTATTTTTATTGCTCTATAGTTGAAGTGTAAGGTATTTATTTTCTTTCTTTTTTATAAAAACACTGCCCTTACTTTAGGACAACATTATCCTACGTTGCACGGACGTTTCACATACATAAATTTCACGTGGACGAACACCCAGATCCGAAACAATGATCTGTGGGTCACGCAAATAGTTGTCCCGTTTGGGCATCGAACCCACGACCTGCGGCGCCGAAGCCAATAGCTTGGCAACTGCGCCACGAAAAATCACAAATCAAAAAATCTTTTTTTTTTTCTATGTGCGGAAGTGTCAAACGAGCTGGCGGTTCGCCTGATGTTAACTGATAACCATACCTGCCCATGGACATTTGCAACACCCGTAGGGCTGGAGATGTGTTGCCGCCTCTTAATAATGTGGAACTGGCTTCGTTCCACCGTGCAGGTAGGCCACGAGACCATAGAGTCGTCGGACGACGCGCTCCTGCGCCAAGACATGCCGGGTGCGCTGCGCCGCGTGGAGGGCGCCGCCACCTTACTTCAGCAGGCCTCGGACATGCTCCGAGCTGATCCCTACTCGGGGCCGGCCAGGTATGAACCCAGTCCTCTCGCCTAGGGCTCTTAGAACAGGGCTAAGGTACACCTACCTGTCATAAAGGTGACTAAAGAGGACACAGATTGACAGCTAGTCTCTTAGAATAAGGCTAAGGTATCCCCTTCCTGTCGTAAAAGGATGCTAAAAGAGGAAACGGACTGGAAGCAGTACGAAGTGGCATCGAGCTGTTCCCAGATGGTGAGGGAATTGGGGAGGGTTGTTTCTCCGAGGCGTGCTTATGCGCAGAACCGAGGGACACACAGAGAAATTGTCGCTCACGGGTAAAATCATCAATGTGTGCATCCAATTGGGGGACAAATTTTATTAAGCCGTGAAGGCGTTGGGCGTGAGGAGACAAGACAGTGTGTACAGACAACCGCATATTGGCGAGGGATACTTGTCAACAGATTTATCACAAGTTGTCCTGTTTTATTACAGTTCTTCTGAATAGTTCATACAAATGGGGGTTAACGAAAGACTTTTTATGTTAAGTTAGCAAGTGTTAAGTGTTTCACCTGATGTTAAGTAATTACCGCCGTCCGTGGACATCTGAGACACCCTGTGGGTTGCAGTTGCATTGCCTATTTAAGGTTCGCGCATCGCATCGCGTAACCTTGGTCACCTCAATCGCGACGCATTATACGTTCACTTCAAGCCGGTCTTCTGTGAGCTGGACGAGACTTCTTATTCGTTTAACACCACGAATGTGCAATCCACTATAATAGTGAAAAGCGGAAAATAGTTATAATTTTAAGCCCTGTGGGCTCGTTGTCCATACCTATGTATTCTTTTTTTTTTCAATTGAGAAGGTGGAAACGGAGCTGGTGGTCTATCTGATGTTAAGTGATAACATAACCACCGTTAATGGACATGCAACTCCCTGTCAATAAAGTTGGCCCCAGCTACGTCACTCGCAGACGAAACGCAGAAGAACGCACTCCCACAGACGGAGCTGCCCATTCGTGCAACAGCTAAGACTATTGCGTGGGCCTGCCATAGTTAAATCACTGCAGTTTTCACTGTATTACAGAAAGAAACTGATCGAGGGTTCCAGAGGCATCCTGCAAGGCACCTCGGGTCTACTATTATGCTTTGACGAGTCGGAAGTCAGGAAGATCGTAAAGGAATGCAAAAAGGTTGTTAAATAACTTTACTGATCTAAACCATTTTCGAATCCATTTGAAGACACACAAAAAATTTCATCAAAATCAGTCCAGCCGTTTAGGACAAGGTCAGTGACATACACACGTAACGAAGAATTATATATATAAAGATAAAGAAGGCAGAGTGACTAGATATAAAGTGACTATATGGAATGACGACTTGTTCAAGTGTGTTCAATTCGATGGTTGCAGTTAGGTTGTTGGAGCCGCGGGCGTAAATCTAGTGATGATATAAAGAATATTTGAAAGGGAGAACGAATCGCGTTTATTCACGGTCTAACCACAATAGATCCATAACAAACCTAAAAGTAAATAAAATTACACAGAATATAAGATAATGATGGACAAATTGAAATAAACGAAAGCGTAACAAAAAAAACCAGTTCAGTATTAGTTCCGAAAGCGAGTCCTTTAACAAGTTCAATTCAGAAGATGTGGTAGACGCTGATGGAAGCTCGGTAGGTGAAGCATTGAGGATTGCTTATCGAGGAGTTCTTCCGCAGGTTCTGGACTACCTGGGAGTGGCGGAAGTGATCGACACTATGGAGGACTTGGTGCAGTTCCTCAGGGACATCTCGCCGGCGCTGTCCAGAGCGGCCAGGGAGGTGAGTACCATTTGCAGCGTTACGCTATCGGGGCACCAGGAGACGCGAAAACCGTAGAAGTTTTCGGAAGGTGTTTTTTTTTCTTATGTCAAAAGTTGCCAAGCGAGCACATGGTTCACCTGATGTTAAGTGAATACCGCCACCCATGGACACCTGCTACACCCGAGGGTTGCAGATGTGTTGACAAAATTTTGAAAATTGGAAAGGTGTGTATACGACACTTAATACGCCGCTATTTCTGCTTTTCAACCTTCTTCAAAATAGTAGGAGGTTCCCAATTCGACTGTATTTTTTTTACGTTTGTCACCTCAGAACTTTCGACTGGGGTACCGATTTTGATGTTCCTTTGTTTATTTGTAAGCTGGTGCTTCCAACGTGGTCTCAAAAAAAAAGTTAAAGTAACAGCCTATATATGTCCCACTGCTGGGCAAAGGCCTCCTCTGTACAGAGGGTATCAGGGCATAGTCCACCACGCGGCCCCACTGCGGATTGGCGGACTTCACATATCTTCGAAATATATATTTTTTTGCACAACTGTGGTCTCATATTAATTTAATTGGTGTTGGATCTCAGGCTCCGGAGATACGTAGGGAACTCCTGAAAATCAACTATAAAATGAATACAGAGAGAGATATTTGAAGTCGATTATGTTTTTCGTTATTGAAAGAAATGGACTTGTCCACGAATGTGGGGGCTCGTCCGCGAACGTACCACGTCACAGGAGATAGGCGTAAGGTGGAAGTATTATACTTCTGCGTTTCGTCTGATAATTTGGGCCCACACTTTTGAGTTTGGCAATGCATTGGAACACCATAGTTGACCACTCTGCTCACTTGCCATTTCAAAATTGTCCATGCCCGAATGACCGATCCTTTAGTTTGGTTGTATATACAGTCCAGATGTGTAGAAGTGACTTATTCTGACCTTATAATGTCCCGTTCCAGTTCCATAGTACGAGATTTAGCTATCAAAATAAGGAAGCAATGTGCACATTCTACTGCAGTTTTCCGTCACTTCATATTACCGTTTTCTTTCTTCGTCACAAAATTTCAGCACTCGGTGGGTTTCCTCGTCGTGATTTGCTTGAAAGTAGTCAAAATTGATTTAAACATTTCAAACTGTGGTAGGGCCTCTCAACAGTGTCCGCTGTTGCACGAATGGGCAGGTCCGGGTAAGTGCCACAACCCACCAGACGACCGGCGTTGAGTAGAAGTGTTACACTTACGCGTTTCGTCCGGTGGGTGAGGTAGCCGAAGCCCACTTTGGCTTATCCAAACAGTGGCAACGCATCTGCGAGCCTACTATTTATCACTTCGTTACAACATCAGGTGAAACGCCTTCTCGCTTGCCACGTTCTCAAATAGAAAAAAGTAGGAAAAACTCGTCGCAGGCTTTGATCAGCGTTGGAAGTGTTGATGCGATACTGTTATAACCCACCAGGTGGCCGCACGAGCGGCGGAGCTGACCCACCCGCCCCACGCGGAGACCCTGGCCCGCTGCCTCGAGAGTGTCAAGCAGCTGGCGCCGCTCCTGATCTGCTCCATGAAGATCTACATCCACATCCTCGCGGAAGGTAAGCCGCTAAGCAGCCCCGGCTGTTGCACGAGTGGGCAGGTCCGTCCGGGTGAGTACCACGACCTCGCAGAAGACCGGCGTCAAGTGGAAGTGTTACTCTTCTGCGTTGCGTCTGGCGAGTGAGGTAGCCGGGGCCCTCTTTATTATGAGGTGACAATTCATCTGCGGGTGTTGTAAATGTCAATGGACGGCGGTTATCACTTAACATCAGGTGAAACGCCAGCTCGTTTGCCACCTGATCACATAAAACTTACCCAACTGGTAATGACCACGTGGCGCAGTTGCCACGGTATTGGCTTCGGCGCCTGAGATCGTGGGTTCGATTCTCAAACGAAATAACTATTTATGTGGCCCACAGATAATTGCATCCGATCTGGGTGTTTGTACTCGTGAAATTTACGTATGTAAAATGTCCTTACAAGAGAGTTTAACGCTACAATAAGGGGGCTACAATAAGATCTTCCCAAGTTGCAGTGGCTGTTGCGACTAGGTAGTAACCCAACACACACAATACCTCACTAGTCTTCTAAGATCCTGCCTGCGTATTTTCTAAATAATAGAAAAAATCGAAGATATGTGAAGTCTTGCCAATCAGCATTGGGGTCAAGTGGTGGATTATATACTAATACCCTGTACAGGGGGCCTTTGCCCAGCAGTGGCACATGGTTAGGCTGTTATTTTACTTTTTTCTACCACATTTAATATGGTGGCAGGTGGCAAGGGCATGGAGGAAGCGGCCGAGAACAGGAACTACCTCGCCCAGCGGATGGCCGACGAAATCCACGAGATAATACGGTGAGCAGCGATTGAAATATGCATATTTACTCAAATTGAGCAGTGGTACCACATCTCTCGGTGACGCCCGTCGACTGTTTCAGGGTTTTGCAGCTGACCTCGTACGTGGAAGACGGTGGTGAGAAGGACAACGTGGCAGTGCTGAAGGCCTTGCAGGCGCAGATGCACGCCAAGATGGGGGCGGCCTACGAGTTTCTAACTGTATGGCTGATCAGATCAATACGCCAAATGCTTAAAGGAACAATACGCACTCGCACACCAGAACTTATTCACTCATTCACTCATTCACTCACTCACTCGTTCACTCACTCATTCATTCACTCACTCACTCTCTCACTCATTCACTCACTCAGTTATTTATAGGCAAATATCACGAACACCAAAAAATCTGTAAAGATATTTCCGTAGCAATGAAAAAAAAAGTTATAGTAAAAATATAACGACAAAAGGAAGCCGATAAAAATTAAAAGTAAAAATTAAGTATAATAAGTGCCTTAGTAGCGTGATGAGTTATTAAATATTCGCTTAGTTTATTTTACTTTAGATTATTAGGTTTTGAAATTTTTAGAAAGAAATACGAAGAGTTCTTTGCCGCTGCGGGAATCGAAACGACGTTTTGGGGATTCGTGCCCAGACGCTCTAACCACTGAACTACTGGCGGACGGCTGACTGCCACTCTGGTGAAAGAGATTAGCAATATAAAAATTAATTCCTTTTAAGGTTTCACATGTGAACATGTTTATTTACATGCCGGTAGAAAATGCCATATAGCATTAAGCCCGCCGTTTGTACCAGTTTGTACAGTAAAGTTTTAAATCTATTTATAAAAATGAATTGCTGTTCGTTAGTCTCGCTAAAAGTCGAGAACGGCTGGACCGATTTGGCCTTTGTTCTGAAATATTTTTAGCAGTCCAGGGAAGGTTTAAACGATGAGAAATTATGGAAAAATTGAATGGCATAACGAAATAGCAACAATTTTATTTTCCCGTACAAACTGTTCCCACCTGTCAAACATTTTATGCGTGCGTTCCGAAAATTCATTTTATGTGTTCAAATTAACCAATCTACGTAGAAATAATTTATACGGCAACAACGTTTGCCCGGGTCAGCTAGTAAATAAATAAATAAATGAACGTGTCGATTGCAGGACGCGTCCGCTCAGCGCAACGGGCCGGGCGAGAGGGCGCTGCGGTCGGTGCTCAACTCGGCCCAGCGGGCGGCCGAGCACCTGGGCCCAGACCTGGCCGACTCGGCCAGACGAGCCCTCAGGTAGGGGGTTCGATCCCCGCTGCTGGCCAAATATTGCGTGTTTATATATTTACAATGGTATTCATTTACAAAAGAAAAGTATGTTTAAGTATGTCTATCAGTTTTGTAGTATCGATAGTAGAAGCGTTGCTTAGTTTGGGACCAGAGAATGCTGTGTAAAAATTTGTCCCAAATATTAAATGAATATGTGAGACGGTGGCAGGCGAGCTGGAGGCTCACTCGGATGCTAAGTGATAACCGCCGCTCATTGAAATTTGCAACACCCGTAGGGTTACCACCTTCTCATAAAGTAATGCAAGAGTCTACTTCACACCTACCCATTCGTGCAACGGCGCAGACTGTTACCATAGTTTGTAGCGTCTGATCTATTTTAAATAAAAAAATGTATGTTTGCCTAGTTTACGTTTGCACCCATAGTAAGTTTGGTTTAATTTGTAACTGAATAAAGTGTAAAAACATGTGTTGAAAATTTTTTTTTTTTTTTTAAGTATTTTTATTTTATTTTAAAACAATACTGGAATATATATAAAGAACCAATTACAAGTTTCCACCTTTAGTACATAATTATGTTTTAAGAAAAGTCGAGCAAGAGTTGAAAGAAAAAAATGATAAAAAAAATAAAAAACAGTATATACAGCGTGTCGTTACCATCGCGACAATAAATGAACACACGTCTAACGCTACTTGCCAGTAATCATAAAAAAATATTAACGTTAAACAAAATCCATAATTAAAAAAAAATATTTTTCAAACAAACTAATTAAGTAAAAAAGAAATAAAATTTGTAACATTCTATAAAACTCGCGCCACAGCGTCGCATTACAAGCCTCTCCTTCTAACAGTATGTTTTGTCTCAATTCATTCAACCCATTCATATGCTTTGTGACCTTTACTAATGAACTTTACGTTACATTTTCATACGTAAGGGTGTTCTAAAATTGATTGTTTTGGAAAATTTAATAACTCGGTAAATATTGATGTTTAAAGAATGTAAACGTTTAATACAATTTTAAAAAGTTATCCTCTATACGTGTGTTCATTTATTGTCGCGGTGGTAACGACACGCTGTATATACGGTACGGTTTTATTCTTATTCATACACTTTTATATATTATATAAGACTAAAACCGTAATAGATCGCTGTGCCGTTTTTATTTCCATATAACCCGTGTTCAAATCCCTGTGCCGGCACTAATGAAATTGTTCTCTAAAATGGCTCGGGGGTAAAGGCTCTAAAACATCGTGACATCAGATCTGCGTATTTTCAAGAAAATAATAAAAAATATTTCGAAGATACGCGAAGTCCGCCAAGCGCGGCTATGCCCTGGCACCCTCAGTGCAGAGGCCTTTGCCCAATAGTGGGACTTGTATAGGCTGTCACTTTACTCTACTTTTCATACGCAGATCGGCGGGAATAAACGCGGACCATCTGTGCGACGAGAGGCAGCTAGGGCGCGGCAGGGAGCCGAAGGTGCCTACTTTTAATACCATAATAATATAACATAATTTTAACAAAAAAAAAATAAACCGACTTAAAACCGGAAACTAAAAAAACCGACTTCAAACACGAAACTAATAAAACATTGTCAACGCCTATAACATTTGAGGATTGCCCTCGATTTCTCCGGGATGCCATCATCAGATCTGGGTTTACCTTATCACGGTACCACCCTTGGGATATCTCATTTCCAACATAAAAGAATCATCAAAATTTATTCATAAATGACGAAGTTATCCCCGAACACACAAAAAAAAATAAAAATATATACGGTTGCATTGGGAAACCTCCTTTTTTTGAAGTCGGTTAAAAATATTATTACGACCCAATTGGCGCAGTGACCCTATCTCTAGAGTCAGAGGCAATGAATCCATACCATAGTTTCATTTTATTAATGTGTAATCGCGTAAATACATGAAAATTATTAAAATTTAAATTAAATGTACTTCAATTTTTAACCAATATTTACGTAAATTCCTGACTACGGCTGCAATGAAGGGAATTTGGCAATAGTTGACAATTTGATTAGGCTCGCTCCTCATTGGCTTGGTAGCTCATTGTCCGGGCGCTAAACTCGAGCAATCTGAGTTCGATCCCCGGTGACGGCGCGGATGAAACTGTTAACTATAGTGCTGACTTATCACGTACTCGGCGGTGAGGAAAAATCGTTCCTGCATATTTTCGAAGTATTAAAAAAAATGTTTTAAGTCCGCTAATTCGCAGCGGGGCCGCGTGGTGGACTATGGCCCAATACTCTCTATAGAGCAGGCCTTTGTCCAGCAGTGGGACGTTTGTGGACTGTTACTTTAGTTTATGACCCGGTGGCGCCGTTGCTAAGCTATTGACTTCGGTCTCAGGCGTCGTGGGTTCGATTCCCACGCGGGATAAGTGTTAGTGTAACCCTCAGATAAGTGTTCCTTATCCGGATATTTTTTTCCCAATGAGAGTTGACGTCAGGCAAAAAGTCAGACAAAACCGCTTACAACATGATTGATTCACATGTTGTTCCGACCCACTTAGGTGGGATATGAGCAGGATGATGATGAGTATTGAGTTTACTTCACTTTCGCTCCTTAGGCCCTGAACCTGGCGTCGGACCTTCGCAAGCAGCTGAACGAGGTGGACGGCATCGTCAACGAGGGGGTGAGGGCGGCGGAGAAGCAAGGCGGCAAGGCCATACAGGCCAGGTTCGTATTTGACCCCAGCACCGGGGCTCCGAGAGGCCGTAGTCGCCCATTGTGGTACGATGGCCTCACAGAAGACCGCCATTTTCTTATTTTTTTTTAATTGACAATTTTCGAGCGAGCTGACAGCTTAAGTTAAGTAATAACCTCCGCCCATTGACATTTGAAATACCCGTAGGGTATTTGCACATATGCGTTCTTATCTTTTATTAAAGTGGGCCCCGGCTACCTCACTCACCAGACGAAACGCAGAAGTATAACGCGTCCACTTCACGCCGGTCTTCTGTGAGGTGGTGGCATTTCCCCGGACGCCCATTCGTGCAACAGCAACCTGTTGCTCTACATCTCCAATATCTCAAGATTGTTCTTATTTTTTTGCATTGTTATAATGTTTTATAAGTGATGTGTCCTCGGTATTTATAATAGGTATACTATAAATCAATAAATATCAAATTTATTCTCAGTAAGACATTAATTAAGGGTTGGGAATGTCTTTAGTTTTCAATAAAGTAAATAAATAAATAAATGTACAGTATTACCGTGAACACGAGAAATTGTGTTTACGATAATAATATAAATATACCAATAAATAAAAAAAAAATTCTGTGAGACATTAATAATTAAGGGTTGGCAATGTATTTTGTTTCTGTTTCCCTCCAATAAAGTAATTTATAAATAAATGTACATTATTACACGAGAAATCTTCTTTACGATGTTACTGTAGAAATCGTTGTGGTTACGATTTGCGATTTTTCGCTTGCAGATTGGAGACCGCCCACAAATGGCTTCTGCATCCCGCTGCGGACCCTCAAACCAGAGCGGAGGGTCAGAAGGCCATCACCAGCATTGTCTCTCAGGGGCAGAGGGTAAGTTCATTCATTTCACAATCCAGTATGCCAATAGGGTACGGTATCTACTGGATTGGAGACCTGTCTCTTACCCCAAAGGGTTGGTTCAATCTTCACTACTGGGAAATTATTGTGTTACAGTGTCAGGTTCGTTCCGGTAAATTCCGTTACCTCGCAGAAGACTTCGATAAAGAAATATGAAATCTAACTGATGTCTAACTGTCTAAGAAGAACATGTAAAAAAATAGGAAAAGGCAGTGGATGTTTTTAAATACATGTTCCCACGACGTTTGCTTTTGAATGTCTGATATATTTTTAATGTTCGACAAATTATTGGGCTCTAGTGAAAGCTGATATTTTAGTGTCGGGTAGCTCACTTTTATTTAATGTACTCGAGCAACCTGTGTTCAAATAACGGATAATAGTTGAAGGAAAACATCCTAAGAAAACCTGCATATTTCCGAAAATAAAAAAAGTATTTGTTACATATGTGAAGTCTACCAATGCGCTGTGGGGTCCCGTGGAGGACTATGTCCTAATACCCTCTGTTTAGTTTTTGTCCACATTAGGACAGGCATAGGCTGTTATTATACTCACTACTCCAACAAAATGGCGTTACACCAAATAGGTACTTTTGTATCGCAACGTTCGCTGTTGGTGTAGGTAGTGACGCTACTTGTCGCACCACTGACCGCGTCTGACTCGCGCAGATCGCCGACGGGCTGCAGGGGCGCGAGAAGGCGGAGGTGCTGCAGCTGTGCGGAGACGTGCAGCGCCTCTCCGAGCGGCTGGCGGAGCTCAGTGCTGGCGGCCGAGCTGGTGGCGACGAGCTCCGCGCCATCACCAGGTGGGATGTGGTGACGGGGAACGGTCGACCCTGAAGCTTAATGTTTACGGTCGCTGGATGACTAGACATCACGTGCCGTTGCGATGGGGCGAACAGGCGCGCGATTTAATCGTGATTACCATCTCCTGTGGACATCTTATTGGAATATATTTCCGTTCGGTCCATGGAAATGTAGACACTTTTACTGTGGTAGGGTCGCGCAGTAGTCTTCGTTGTTGCACTTCCAATATTGAGCCGTTGTGTCCAACATAAGAGACCGGCGTCATTTGAGATTGCTACACTACTGCGTTTCGTCTGGTTAGTGAGGTAACTGTGGCTCGTTTTATTGAAAGATGGCAACGAATCACGTCTCGTTCAATGTCACCGCCTGTGAACATCTTTTACACCTGTTAAACTGCAGAGGCGCGTCGACCTTTTAAGCGTTACCAAATTAACCAGTCGAAGTTATAGTACACTACTACATTTATTATCGCAACGGCAGATGCTATATCCGCCTCGAAGGCCTGGCTTTTCTGCAGTTAAGATTGGTCATTTCCGCATCCGGCTCGAAGGATCATTATTAAGTACGTTGTTAAATAAAATTGCTGTTGTTATATTGAGGCTACTCAACTTTTGTTATTCTGTCACGTCGTTCGTAGGGTACTTAATAATTTAAATAAATTGAATAATATATTATACTACCGAATATAATATAATTTATTAACTTTCGGTTCTGCCGGATTGGCATCTGCATCTTCTGCAATTTAAGTTGTCCAGACGTTCTAAGTGACCAACGCCTGTGATGATACTTTAATGAGTCTAAAATGTATTCGCGGAAGGGCAATAGACTGTGCACTCAATGATTTTTCATCCCGCGCCACCGTATTATCGACTCGTGTAACTTCGACAGGGAGCTGTCCGACAAGTTGCACGAGCTGAAGCGCGGCATGGAGCGGGCGGTGGTGAACAGGGTGGTGGAGGACTTCATCGACGTGGCCGCGCCCCTCAGGCACTTCACCGACGCTGTTAACGCACCAGAAGGTGAGCGCTATATTGGTTAAAGGCTGGAGTAGTCTTTCGAAGAATGGCTATACACACTAGGAGACGACACCGTGTACTTATCTGCTGCTGGTTATATTGCTTAAATTTTTCCTGACTTTATTTACGCCTGAGTCACAAATGATAGCGTGTTCATCAACGCAGGCCTCATGTATAATATTACTGGAGATAAATAAAATAAAAATATCAGTGAATTTTTAAGCGTCGAGATTAACTTAAACTTTTTTTGGCACGATTGGGAAAAATATGAATTTTTACGATGAACCAAACCCAAAAGTGATACTTTTGCATTTTTGCTGACACTCTCCCCCGCCCCTTGGTAGGTTTTCACGAGTTTCATGGACCATTTCTAAACAGAGTGATGCATGTGGACATGCGGGCATCAAGAATACGAGGGATTTATTTCAAAATGTTGTGTTGAGAAACGTGTTCTATCGCGTCATTTGCTTAGGAGTTAGCAGTCATATCTCCGCGCTTCACTACTCCAATCTCTTCACTAATTCCAATACGATGTAATAAAGTTTATCGTGCATCAGAATTGATTCTGGTCATAATTGTAAGTTATTACTTGGAATCGATCCTTATTACTGGAACACGTGACGATGACCCATTCGCCCCAATTGTTGTAGTTGATAGTCATCCTGCCTCTTGCGCCAGAGGGTGTGGGTTCGATCTCCTGGAATAATGTTGTGCGATGAACATATATATGTCTGTTTATCTTTATATATATATATATATATATATATATATAAAAATTTCGTGTCATGATGTATGTTCGCGATAAACTCTGAAACTACTGAACCAATGTTTATCAAAATTTGTAGGCATTTGTAATTTGGTCGATTTTGGTTGATAGGGTAGTTTTTATCTCAATTATTGATCTCAATATTTGTTATTGCAAATTATTTGTTTATTGATGACAAAGAGCTATCTGCGAGTCCCATAAGATTGCAACAGATGGCGGTGTAAGATAAATTTATCGGCTGGATTGAGTAAGTATCCGATAGATGGTGCTATGCTAAAAGTAGAAGCGTATGGACCGATAGAACCGCGGCTGGTGACAAGAGAGCTGGTTCTTATCTCGCTCAAAGGCTACGCTTAACTATTCAGCGAGGAAATGCAGCTAGCGTTCTTGGCACCATGCCGCGTGGATTAGGTTTCTTAGATAGATTTAATCTTGTAAATTTTAGATCGGTTGGTGCAGAGGAAGTCGCGCGGGCCGGCTAGTATATCCGTAAAGGTGTCTCCCTTAGGCACGGCCGGCCGCGAGGCGGCGTTCGGCGAGCGCGCGCGGCGCTGCAGGCGTTCAGCGCGCGCGCGGCGGCCGCGGCGGCCGTGGTGGCGGCCGACAAGCGCCACGACAAGCGCCTGGCCGACCAGCTGGCGCACGGCAAGCGCGAGGTGGGTGGCCGTCGGTGGCAGGCCGTGGCGGCGCGTGGCGGCGCGTGGCGGCGCGTGGCGGCGCGTGTTCGTGGCAGCACGGAAGTGTGCGCCTACGTGGAATATCGTGTGGGGGTTTTAGTCGGCGCGAGTGCGACGTAACCCGCTCTCGCCCCGGCGAGGGTATGCGTAGGCATTTCCCCGACGGCAACAAAAAAATATCTATATAATAAAATTCTTATTAGTGGCCGGCCGTGGCGTCGGTGGCAAGTCGTGGCAGTCGCCTTTTTATGTGGGAAACGCGGGTTAGTGGTTGAACTTGATTTTATGTTTCAGGTCGAGAAACTTTCACCGCAACTGATCGCCGCCGGAAAAATTCGTCTGCACTATCCCGATAGTAAGGTAAAAATTGGTTAACATAAACCAAGTCAATTATCCAACGGCAATCTAAAGTCTCCGTATGTTAGGCTTTGATCCAATCCATTGATATAATATGCCCGATTGAAGAGAAGGATGTTGGTTCGTGCTTAAGAAGACTGAACCTCCTCCTCCAGGTGGCTGAAGAGCACTTCAACAACCTGAGGAGCCAGTACGCCGACGCGGTGCTCCGCGTCAGGGACCTCTGCGACCAGGCCGTGGATCCCCTGGACTTCGTCAGGACAGCAGGTGATTTCTTCCTTCTCTTTCTTTCTTTTCGGTTACTCTCTAGATAGGTCTAAGTTTGCGAATCGGTGGTATCTTGATGTTCGTTGAGATTGAAAAAAGCTGCTTGCCATTGTGGTAAGGAAGTACCAAGTGTAAGAAGTGGACAATAATTTTGGTATCTGGCCGGTGAGTATGAGGTGGGGGGGGGAGCATATTCAAAGGATTCCCCCTCCCCACGAAAACCCGTTCCGTCACCTTCTGTATATTTGGAGCGACTTCGGCATCTCGGTCCGCACCACCTACGCCTCGGAGAAGGATAAACCTTCTCCGATTCTTCCTCAAGATCTTGTAAGTATTTTAAAATTGATATGTTTTATACCCTCAGGGTTGTCCATGTTAATTAATTCTTGCTTTGCGAAGTATTGACATGGGCTCATCAATTGCAGGCGAGCTGATGCAGAAGCACACTTATCTGTGCGAGGACGCGATTCGTAACAACGACGCGCAAAAGATGGTCGACAACACCTCCGCTATTGCCAGGTGAGGTTGTTTTTAGAAATCGTCCCAGATGGACTATCGCATTCGGCTTTCCTCAGTGGCTTTCTTATCACCCGAACAATGGAAAGTAGCGTAAATCTCTAAAACTTGGTGTGAGCAAAGCTGTATAGTCTAGTATCGATACCATTAGAGAAATATGATTTAATCTAATTTCGCCCGCTTTTGCTTCGTCTTCGCACGGTAAAGATCTACTCTGTATAATTGTGACAAATGTCGTCCTCGTACTGACAACATCTTGACGGGGTTTTTGCGTATCTAACGACTGGAGAAAAATTATTCTTGATACTCTACCTGAAACGTTTTCAACATACCGATGCGATCCGGTAAATGTCTGTAACTAGTGTGGTAGGACCACGCAACAGTATTCGCTGTTGCACGAATAGGCAGGTCCGTCCGGGTTAGTACCGCGACCTCACAGAAGACCGGTGTAATGTAGAAGTGTTACACTTCTGCGTTTCGTCTGCTGAGTGAGGTAACCAGGGCAAACACATCTGCCGGTGTTGCAAATGTCCGTGGGCGGCGGTTATCACTTAACATCAGATGAACCGCCAGCAAATACTATGCTTACATAATCTGCCTACCACTTGAGAAATATGATATAATCACGGAGCGGGTGGTCTCGTGATGGGTTTTTTTTAAAACACTGCCCTGGAAGACAACATCTCGCGTCGCAAAGTCGTTTGGCAAACATAAATTTCACGCGGCCAAACAACTGTCTGCGGGTCGCGCAAGTTGTCCGCGCGGGAATCGAACCGGCCGCGCGACGCATTGAATGCACCGTCGCAGGCTGGCGAACCGCGTGCTGCTGGTGGGCGGCGCGGAGCGCGACAACTCGGAGGACGGGGCGTTCGCGGCGGCGCTGGGCGGCGCGCTGCAGCGGCTGCAGGGCTCCATCGCGCCCGCCGTGCGCCTCGCCAAGCGGCTGGCGCTCGCCGACCGCGCCGCGCTGCCCGCCTGGCGCGCCGCCAACGCAGAGGTGCGCCCCCTCTCCCTCCACTTTGCCCCTTATCACTTCTCTATCCACTACCCTGCACTTTGCCCCTTACCACTTCTTAGGCCCTTATCACTTCTCTGTCCACCACCCTGCACTTTGCCCCTTACCACTTCATAGGCTCTTATCACTTCTTTCGCCCCTTACCCGTTTCTTAGTCCCTCACAGTAAACTTTACCTCTTTCCACCCCTTCGACTCTTACTCACTTCTTTGTCCACGACTCTAGACTTTGCCCCTTACCACTTCTTCCGCCCCTTACCCGTTTCTTGGTCCCTCACACTAAACTTTACCCCTTTCCACCCCTTCCTTACCAGTTCATTTGCTCTTACCCATTTCTGTGTCCACTACCCTCAACTTTGCCACTACTTTTAACCACTTCTTAGACCCTTACTCATTTCCTTATCCACCACCTCCAACTTTGCCCCTTACCACTTCTTTGGCTGTTATTCGTTTATTTCGCTCCTTACCCGTGTCTTTGTCTCTCACTCTCGCCTTGGCTTCTTACCAGTTTCTTTATTTGTCTTGGAACTAGGTATTTGTTTTGGTTATGACATATACACCATGTGAAACAACTTTTGCTCAACCAATTTCAATAATTACAAGTAGCATGCAAATGTTATATAGTAATATACATATTTCTATATCTACTAAAATTTGCAAAAAAAAGGGCGAAATGTTTCTCGCCGCTGTGGGAGTCGAACCCACGGACGCCCGTTCACAGATAACGAGCCCCACCCCGCTGATTGACCCTATTCCTTCGGTTCGCGGCATTGCGTGGCACGCATCACAAGGTTGCTGACCTTTTCAGATAATGAGCGCCACCGGCGAAGTGGAGGCGGCGTTCGGGCGCCACTCGGCACAACCGCCGCCGGTGGAGGCTCTCCGCGCAATGCAGCTGCGTGAGACGCCGCCGCCTCGCCCCCCTCCGCCCGCCCCGCCGGCGCCCGCGCCCCCCTCCGTCGCCGCAGCGCCCCCGCGCCCCCCGCCGCCCGACACCGACGACGAGGGCGAGGACATCTTCCGCCGGCAGCCGCACCCCAGCCAGCCGATCCTGGTACTTATTGTTGTGCCGTTAGAGTTCAAAAGCGTCCGCGAATGACGTGTGTTAGGCCGATTGGAATTTGTTCTCATTTGTTCACCGTACACTATCGCTACTGTAGGATATGAGCTGTGGCAGTTGTTTAAAGACAAACGTCTCGATCAGCGGGACGTCTCTCGTGAGATTTGAACCTAAGACCCACGGCACCGAAGTATAATCAGTAACTGCGCCTACCGAGCCATTAAATACATATTAAAAGTTCAAATTACATCTGAACAAAGATTGTTGTAAGCATAAAACGCTTCACGAAGTCTACAAGTAATTGCCAATTGTATTAATATAGTCCTTTTCAATAACTTCACGCCGGTCCACTGCGAGCTGGTGGTCTTCTGGTTGGAGACTGGCTAACCACTAAGCGTCCCTTCAGGTGGCCGCCCACAACCTGCACCACGCAGTACGCGAGTGGTCTTCGAAGGACAACGAGATCATCGCGGCCGCCAAGCGCATGGCCATCCTCATGGCGCGGCTTTCGGACCTCGTGCGCTCCGACTCCAAGGGTGAGCATCCATCCCCACCCCACCCCCCCACCCCCTCCTCTCCATCCCATCCATCACTCCTTCAATGACACATCAGATATTTTTTTTATTTACGTGGATATTACATTAATCCATCACACCCTTGGTGATATATCAGATTAACGTTTTTATTTATGCGGATATTACATTTGTCCATCACTCCCTCAATGACGCATCAGATATTTTTTTTTATTTACGTGGATATTACATTTATCCATCACTTCTTCAATGACATATCAGATTAACTTTTTTATTAACGCGAATATTACATTTATCCATCACACCCTCAATGATATATCATGACACATTTATCCACTGCTTTATTCCGAATTCAAGAAATTTCTTCTTTTTCATAATCGTTCCTTCCGAATTCTTTTCTATTTACTTCTGTATTCCGATTCCTTTGTCCTTTTTTTTCCATAAGTATTCTATAGTATTTTTTATTTTCGTTTCTGTAAAGACAACACACTTTTAGAGGTTTTCATCGATATCTTTCAACAATGAAACTCCGCCAATCATCTGTATATATGTCGAAGAATAAATACGACTCACCGACGAGAATTAAATCTTGAAATAATTAGATTTTTTTTTAAAAAAATTGCCTAAATATAATTTTGGCTTTCGCACAAAGAAATTTTTCAAGCTTTTTGCCTGTTATAAACTATAACAAATTTGTTTTATATTTATTGGTATGTTCACTGTGAATAATGTGATTTACATTATGAAATTTCATATGAAACCATTACACTTATATGCCATTATCAGCTTTATGTGTTTTTATGTAACATAGTATGTACTTATAGGCGGCAACAAGCGAAACACTTGAACACATCTTGAATTTTCAACTATCGAAAATAATCAATCGATTGCAGTTTGAAAGAAGTACTCATATGTATATGTTAAAAAGAACTGCACATTTTTATTTATCGCTATGAAAGTATTTCTAAGAAATGTGTTTCTATCGTCAGCGAGTTTCGTTTTAACACGTCTGTTGCACGAATTTATCGACACGAAATTTTAGTCACCTTTTTTATGCGAGAAGGTGGCAAGGCATCTCGGTTCAGACATTCGTCACCTCTATGGCTGCAGATACGTTGCCACCTTATAATAAAGTCGGCCCCGGCTACCTCACTCGCCAGACGAAACGCAGAAGTGCAACACTTCTACTTGACGCCGGTGTTCTGTGAGGTCGTGGTACTTTTTTATGTGAAAAGTTACCAAACGAGCAGACGGTTCACCTGATGTTAAGTGAATACCGCCGCCCATGGACATCTGCTACACCCGAGGGTTACAAATGTGTTGAAAACCTTTTGAAAATTGGACTCCGGCTACCTCACTCACCAGACGAAACGCGAAAGTGTTTGTCATACTTCCACTTTACGCTGGTCTTCTGTGAGGCCGTGGTACTTACCCGGACGGACTTGCCCATTCGTGCAACAGTGTTGCGGGGCCCTGCCACAGCTACTGTATATTTCGTTCGCTTGTCGCCGCCTCCGCCTCTTAGTGTTGCCATTCACTGTGTATGTCTTTACTGCTCACGTGGACAGAGGTCGCTTTGAATCTGAGCGGTAAGTGCCATCGCTTTACAAATAACCATTCTTTTTAGGTATAGTGTATAAAACTTGTACACTCACGAGCTTACGACTTGTCACTTGTAAACCATTTTTAACCGACTTCAAAAAAGGAGGAGGTTTCTCAATTCGACCGTATATATTTTTTTTTATGTGTGTTCGTGGATTACTTCGTCGTTTATGAACCGATTTTAATGGTTCTTTTTTGTTGGAAAGGAGGTAGTGGTACCATGATAAGGAAACCCAGATCTGATGATGGCATCCCGGAGAAATTGAGGGTCAATCCACAAATGTTATAGGCATTGAAAATGTTTTTTTAGTTTTCGGTTTTTTTTTTTGTTCAAAATTATTTGCTTATGACTCTGTCATCGCTTTCGACTGTACGTTTACAATGTGTAAGCGTATATAAATCATGTGGTCTCATGTTCAAGCTGCGTACCGAATTAACGGTACTAATCGTAGAGGCGTGATGACCCGTTATCCGGATGTTCGTTTTTAATTCAATATACTCGAGCAACCTGAGTTCGATCCCCGGTGTTAGCACCAATGAAATTGTTACTTTTAAGTGCTGACATGTCACGTGCTCCGCGGTGAAGGGAAGTATCGTAAGGAAATCTGCATATTTTCGAAATAAAAACAAAAAAAAAACAATATTTCGAATATATGTGAAGTCCGCCAAACCGCAGCGAGGTCGTGTGGTGGACTATATATATACTTTTTGTACAGAGCAAGCCTTTGCCCAGCAGTGGGGCATTTTAATTTACTTTAGATTTAATTAATATGCACGTATTTATAATTATGTTTTTTTTCTGGATACATTCAGTCGACTGTGTGTATCACCTTTACCGATTTTCCTGAAAAATTACTACCCGATTGGCGCATGATTTGGCGCAGATGTGGAGTCAAACCCCACTATTGGAAATAGTATTGTGTGACGAACTTAATGGTTTTTAAGCGTTCGGCTGCCTCAATATCCTTCCGGATTCCCGTCAAAACGCCCGGGTTCGATTCCCGCAGCGGGGAAAAACTTTTCGTCCGTTACTTCTACAAATTTTAATGTTTCTTCTTAAATGTACAGATTAGCACTGCAAAAGTTTGAACCTTTCATCTTCTCTTATCTTATCTATCGTCTCACTTTTATTGTGAAATCGCAGGTAGCAAGCGCGAGCTTATCGCCACCGCGAAAGCCATCGCGGAGGCCTCTGAGGAGGTCACACGCCTCGCCAAGAAACTGGCGCTGGAGTGCACGGACAAGAGGATCCGTACCGTGAGTCAATCTCCTTCTCTTTCTCTTCTAGGATCCTGGGCTACTTGGGTTTGACTCCGGAGGCCTGTAACTGAACCTGTCCGGAGACTCCGTGCGCAGTTGCCAAGGTATTGGCTTCTGCGTCGGGGGTCGTGGGTTCGATCCCCACACGGGACAACAATTTGTGTGACCCACAGATAGTTGTTTCGCATCTGGGTGTTTGTCCGCGTGAAGTTTATGTTTGTAAAACGTCGTTACAACGCAGGATATTGTTATCCTAAAGTAAGGACAATGTTTAAAAAAAAAACTAGGGCTAGCAGTTTTGCCGACCACGAAGTACCACGGCCTCGCAGAAGACTGGTGCGAAATGGAAGTGTTTCATCTACAGCGAGTGAGGTAGCCGGGGCCCACTTTATTATAAGGTGGCAACGCAACTGCAACCCTACGGTTGCCGCAAATGTCCATGGGGGCGGAAATCACTTAACATCAGATGAACTGCCAGCTCGTTTGGTGGCAATCGATATAAATAGCTTCTACTGTAACCCAACCCATCCTTTCATCACACAGAACTTGCTGCAAGTCTGCGAGAGGATTCCCACGATTGGGACACAACTCAAGATCCTGTCCACGGTGAAGGCTACCATGCTCGGTGCTCAAGGTGTGTCTCTCTCTATCTTTTTCTCTATCTTTCTTTCTCTCTATTTCTCTACCTCTCTTCCCTTGAATGTTTCGGTCTCTTTCTCGTTTCTAAATTTTAATCCAATTTCGAGTTAATTTGAGAATGTGCAGTTAAATGTCCTTTTGATCGTCGATGACTTAATTCGACAGAAATTAAGCGATCGTATTATTATCCATATGTAAAGAATAAAAAAAAATTGATAGTTTTAAGGTCTGCAGTGAACCTTCTGTAGGTACGGGGGGGGGGGGGAACTCAGTACGTTGTTTAGAAACAAGTACATTTTTATTTGTTATGTTAAATATAATAGTAAATACATTTATTCCGTATATATACTGTGCTTAATAATTGTCTATAACGCAATCGTTGTTATTATGTACACTTGATGTTTATTTCTCGCTTGTTGTTGCTTTGCGACGCTGCTTGATTATTGGCAGTCGGTTCGCCGGACTACAAAGGTGAGGCTTTTGTTAGAAAATGATCATTGTACGCTTGATTGTTCGTTTGTTTGTATGCCTTTATTGTACGCACTTTAATACAGACAATTGGAAGAAGTGACAAAAAAATTGTACAATTGCGAGCTAGCTAACAACTAGAATTAACTGTTGTGCAAAAATTAATATCAATTCAAACTGCAGAAATGCAGCTAGCGTTCTTGGCACCATGCCGCGTGGATTACGTTTATTAGATGATACATAATTTTAGATAGATTTTGTAAATATTAGATCAATAAAGACTGTAAACTTGTCAAAAAAAAAAATTTAAACTACTTTTTTTAAAACCTATATCTACAACATTTGGTTACAAGTAAGATATTTATATTTACAGTTCTTACGTACACAGGCAGCGTGCTAAGATGATGCATACATCATACTAGCACGCTGAATATTGCCTGAATATTTTTTTTATTAATGTCAATATCGATTCAGTACTTTCATGAATTGCCCATACAAAATTGGCTTATAGATAATATTGTGCGGTGTGATTCAACCAGAGTGGCTCGTTTCTCTTCAGTATTTTGATTTGTTGTTTTCTTTCCTGTTAGTTATGTTCCTATTCATTTCGGTCTTTACGACTATCCGGCTCGAAGGACCATTTTAATTACATCTCGTTTTATACTAAACTATCAACTTTAGCGATTAAGTGCTCTTTGTGCGGTATTATGATACAACAAAAGATTAGATACAATGTAAGTTCACGGCGTCCACGACTCAATTCCTGCTCAGAACTGATATGTCTGGTTACACCGTTACTAAGTAATACTACTTACATTAGCAGTAGTGAGTATCACTACTAGTGTAAGAATCAATGTTGGTTTTGTAATGTGATATCACATATATGTGATCGTTTTGACTGATATTTTTTCCGAGTCCGAGGTACGAGTATTTGTATTCTTTTCAAAAAAAATTAATTTAAAATTTTTATTCGACCTTTGTACTCGTAATGTCTTTTATAATAAACGAAGGAAATCTAACCCGATGTATGAATTGAATAATTGTTCTGTTTTATCGTACGGTACACTATTTAGAGCCGTGATAGCTCAGTGTCCGGGCGCTCGCCTTTAATTCAATATACTCGAGCAACCCGAGTTCGATCCCTGGTGCCGGCAACAATGAAGTTTTTAACTTTCAGTGCTGACTTATCACGTGCTCTGCGGTGAAGGAAAACATTGTGAGGAAACCTGCATATTTTCGAAATAATAAAAAAAATATATGTTTCGTAGATATGTGAAGTCCGCCAATCCGCAGTGGGGCCGCGTGGTGGACTATGCCCTGATACCCTCTGTACAGAGGAGGCCTTTGCCCAGCAGTGGGACATGTATAGGCTGTTACTTTACTTTACTTTTACACATTTTTTTACTAATATTATTATTGACTAATTTATTCAGTTTGTTAATACTTCGACCCTCAGGAAGCGAAGAGGACCAAGAGGCGACGGAGATGCTCGTTGGGAATGCGCAGAATCTGATGCAGAGCGTAAGCATGATTTGGATTTACGTTTGTTTAAATTATAGATCGGTAACAGTTTTATTTATTAGACAATGTGCTCATCTGGTTCATGATTACAATAAGTCTATAAAAACAGCCCGGTTGGCCCCGGGTGGGCCCCGGTTACCTTACTGATCAGATGGATACCACACTGATAGGGTGACACCCTTGTTCTAATAATCCATGGTAAGACGATATATACTCGTCATTATATCGTACAGCATAAAATACCTCCCGTTCTACATCTGTGATTGAAATTTGAAAAGGTGATATAAGAAATTTGCCTTACTCTACCATCATCGTAGCAAACTCTATCACTCAATACAGGATATATAGAAATGAGCTCGCAATGTTTGGTTCTGTTTGCGTGATCCAGGTCATTTATGTGACAGATCGTAGGTGAATTAATTCACTTACTCTACCATTATCCCAGTTTAATACTTGGTAGAGACAAATGTGATCCCTACATAACTATTGATTGATCCTCCATTTAGAGGTGGTGAATCATGAACTTGTATTCCTTTCCAACGCGGTCCCAATCGATTAGACAATACGGGACCAAAAGGGAAACCCAAGGTTGCACTAGCCCGTTCTTCTTCCATAAAAAACAGATATTAGTTGTTATTGTCTACCGGCAGTGCTCTACGACAGTGCTCTACCTAAGAGTTCTCTAATAGAGCTTTCACTAACACGTTCACCATCTAAAACTAAACAAGTTCGTACTATCAGTTGAGATGATACCAGTTAGCCAGTTTTCGAGTAAAAAAAAGCCTTTGTCCCTAAGCTCATGGTACTGAACAGTATGGTATAGTCATATATGATTTGTTCTTTTATTGACGCACCAGGTTAAAGAGACAGTGAAGGCATCGGAGGGGGCCTCCATAAAGATTCGAACGGAGCAGGGCGGCTACCGTCTACGCTGGGTGCGCCGCTCGCCCTGGTACCAGGTTTAGCTACGGCGTAGCGCACGTAGCACCGTAGCGGCTAAGACCCTAGTAGAAGAAGGCAGGTTGGAAATTCACCACTACGTTATTTTCTTCCTTCGATCGATGAAACATTTGTGCTTTTTGTATTAAAATGAGATATGAGACTACAAAAGTAGCATTTTCACACTTTGCCATTGTAACTTTATACCAGAGAGAGAATGTACAATTATTATATATTAAAATTCAAACCAACATGCATGTAACTTATAGTCCTTAAGTATGTCTCTGAAAATAATGCTTCAAAAACAGTAAAGATAATAAATTAATAAACGGTGGATGGTTTAGAAGTCGCTTTAGTCGATACGAAAAGTCTTTAAAGTTAAAAATGGATTATCCTTTGATATTTAGTTATAACCGGTCCTAACAGATGTATTATAGAAAATGTATTTTTGTATGTATGTAATGTCGGTATTTGCAATAAGTGTAATTAACAGCAATATGTGGTAAGGGAAACCTTACCAAGATCGACTTATACAGAGTGTTCGAGAATGTATTGGACAACGAATTGATTATATAGGGGGAGTCGATTGCGTGTGATCTTGTAAGCAAGTGCCATGAACAGTGCTTTATAGTGCGTAATATTAGAAACTGTGTTGTTCGTATGTCTGTCGCTGATTATATTTTGAAGTACTGGTACTATAGCTAATAGTTTTTTTTATTCAAAACTATTCTTCCGTGCATTAAATTTTGATAAAGTTCTGATGTATAGATATATTTTGAGTTGGCATTGAGTTTAACAAATTAAAGCATAATAATTAGTGCCTATATGTGGACGGACATTCGAAAGAATAAACAGATTTATATATCTACAAATTATTTATATGTAACATAGTTATCACCGAACATTTCAATGTGAACCTAACATAGTCGGGTCTAACTTGAAATTTATTAATCACTTGCCTTAACCATATTTGAATATATATCTGAAATTAATATTAACGTTTATATAAATTGAATCATCCTGTGTATTTGAAAAGAACCCACTGACAAACCACCCTATTGCCAAACTTTGCTTTTGTAAATTTCGAATGAATTAGTTTGGAGTTTTCATTTAATCATAACATGTTAATTCTCGTAGAATTTATTGTATTTTATCAAACACCATTTAGAAATTGCCGTAAGGCCCACAAACTTTTTCTAAGAATGGAAATAATAAAGTCATTTTTTGCATTTAATGATTTAGTATGTTTTATAATTATAAGTTTCATTCAAGTGTATGCAGTTTACACAAGAAATGGCATCTGAAATTTAATTAGTAAAATTACAGCCTTGTTATTAATAAGTAATTTATTTCAGACAACCCCCTACACTATTTAAGTTCTTAAAAATGGCCTAAATTTCAGTTCAGTCAGGTGTAAAAAGAATTGTTGTTGAAGGCTTCATATACAGGTTGATTCGATTTCTTTTATATATAGAGCGATATTTTTGTATGAGTGAGAGTCATGTAACGAGACGTATACAAACTTTGTTGTAATTAATAAAGTGTGATAAATAATAAATGTGTAACAATAAAAAAAATGTTAGCCGTTAATTATAAGTAACACGCAGTGGTTATCGTAACTTTTTGTGCTTTTTTTATTTATACATTTTATTTCTTATTTTATTTACATTTTTTTGTTTTCTTTATTTTCCTAGAACGTAAGTTTTATTTATTGCAATAAACCTTTTTTTTATTTACCTTCGTTTTGTTTTTTTTTTTTAATCTTTTTCACATGCATATATCTAAGAAATATCGTCTACGGATTTAGTTTTAGTAGTTCGATGATTTTTATAGCATCTAAGATTTATCTCCTTATGGAACAATGAAGAAGTTTCCACACGGCCTAATGATGTAGAGATTTTGTTCTAGCTGTACTAAGAAGTTCACAGATTAAATAGAACCACCACATGAAAGCTTGAGATAAAAAAGGTTTAGAGTATGTTTATATAGGTTACATATATATATATATATATATATATATATATATACAGCGTGTCTGTACCATCCCGACAATAAATGAACACACATATAGATTATAACTTTTTAAGGTTGTATTAAACATTTACATTCTTTAAACATCAATATTTACCGAGTTACTACATTTTCCAAAACAAAAAATTTTAGAACACCCTTACGTATAAAACTGTAACGTAAAGTTCATTTGTAAAGGTCACAAAGCACATGAATGGGTTGAATGAATTTAAAAGAGACAAAACAAACTGGCAACGAATGAAAAAGTCTCTGAATGTATGAATCAGTCAGTTGTAGTTGTGTAGGATGTTACAAATTTTGTTTTTTTTTCTTAATTAGTTTGTTTCAAAAATATTTTTTTTTAATTTTGAAATTTTTTTAACGTTAATATTTTTTTATGATTATTGGCAAGTAGCGTTAGACGTGTGTTCATTTATTGTCGCGATGGTAACGACACGCTGTATACATAACTAAAATATTATGTAAAAAAAAACGCTTTTAAAGGGATAATAAATCTACCCTTTAGTTACCCCAGTTTAGTCAGACTAGTGTTTTTAGTGATCGTTAATCGCCCATTGTCATTATTAAAAATGAAGTCTTTGTTTGATATCTCAAAAGTATAAGTTTGACAGACAGATGAGAAAAAGTTACTGATTCATTTCACTTTACCTAGATATTTTTATACATATTATAGATAATATAGATAGATTATAGATAATTATTAAATATTTTAATAACGCACAATTACAAATTTCTCATAAATGTATTGTCTTATAAATTTAGTTTGCTCTCCAAAAAAATTAAGATAATATTTTTATCCTCGATAATAACGTGACCGACGCATGAAGATTTAATATAACCTACGCCTTATATTTGCTGCCGTATAATTTTCAAAAAATTATAAATTGTTAATATTATCTACGTTTGTTTTCAAATGTCATCTTTTGTTTTCAAATATTTTCGTATAAAATATAATAAATATAATATTTATACTTCTTCTTTCGCGCTGATATTCTGTGAGGTCGTGGTACTTATCCGGACGGCCCTGCCCATTCGTGCAACAGTACAGGCTGTTTCGTAGCCCTACCACAGTTAAAGATAGTAAAAGTAAAGTAACAGCCTATACATGTCCCACTGCTGGGCAAAGGCCTCCTCTGTACAGAGGGTATCAGGGCATAGTCCACCACGCGGCCCCACTGGATTGGCGGACTTCACATATCTTCGAATTTTTTTTTGTTATACTTTTAAAGATATACAAAATTATCTATATGTTTATCCTAAATAACATGCCCAAGATCTTCTCATTCCTGCCATTTATCTTTATCCCACCTTTGTGGAGTCAACACAAAATGCGAATGCAATATCGCTAACACAACGTAACTTATTAATGGATGCCTTCTTACCTAATTCAGCTGTCTTATAGTAAGTGAATCAACTTGAAAAAATGAAAACTAAAAGTATTAATTATTTAAACAGTTGCTGATACCCTGTTTAAATTGATAGATTTTTTTTAGTTTCATCTTGTTAGCATTGTCCATAGTCTACAATTTATTTATACAGCGTGTCGTTACCACCGCGACAATAAATGAACACACATATAGAGGATAACTTTTTTAAATTTTATTAAACATTTACATTCTTTAAACATCAATATTTACCGAGTTATAAAATTTTCCAAAACTTACGTTTTTAGAATAACCTTACGTATAAAAGGGTAACGTAAAGTTCATTTGTAAAGGTCACAAAGCATATGATTGTGTTGAATGAATTTGAAAGAGATAAAACATACAGTTAGAAGGAGAGATTTGTAGTGCGACGTTGCGGCAACGAATAAAAAAGTGTCTGAATGTATGAATCAGTCAGTTGTAGTTGTATAGGATGTTACAAATTTTGTTTCTTTTTTATTTAATTAGTTTGTTTAAAAATATTTTTTTTTCAATTATGGATTTTTTTAACGTTTTACATTTTTTATGATTATTGGCAAGTAGCCTTAGACGTGTGTTAATTTATTGTCGCGGTGGTAACGACACGCTGTATATGGTAACCCTTCTACCATAAAGTATTTTAATTGTAGTAGAATAATTGAAAGGGGTAATGTTTTAAGAAGCAATATGTTCGAAAAATGTTCGATATATTTCTCTGTACCGATACCGTACTCGTTAAATTGACAAATATTACAATTTACAATTTTCAAAATATTAGTATTAAGTTACATTATTACTTGTGATACATGTAGTTTGTATCTTAGAGCTTTCACATATTTATTGCTGTCGGTAAATGTACGGATAAAGATGAATAAATATTTATTCTTTTGCTGTTTGTTTCATTTCACCTACTATTTATCTTTTAGGTTGTGATTGAATCTACGAGTGGAAAACCGCAGGTGCCTTCAAGAACTGATCAAACATTCATTTCATTAATCTTTCTAACTGAAACTTTAATTTTACACACACGGAGCTTTGTGAGTTGTTATTATTTATTGAATAAGTAAAAGTTCAATTGGGAATGAAAATACAACAAACAAAAAGTTTAATATTTTACCTGTTACCTATGCATATTCACATATACCTAAGTACCCCGTACACACATACCGAAATCGACCTACAGCGAAGTGCCCAGTGATTACGAAAGTTCACATGAATTATGCGATGCATTGTACGTTATTCCCGTGAAAGTGCTGACGGTGTAAATTCAGGTATCGTGGGACAATCAAACCTGTATCGACTAACTGATCTCGCTCAATCGCCGTAGCGGAAGGTCGTTCCATTTAGAATAAGTTAATTTTAAGTATACTTTGTATTTCTTGGCTATTAAATACTGTAAAGGACAAAATCGCCTTTTAAAAACTCCTACCCAACGGCCGAATACGTATCTTACCTCTGTCTATTTATAAATAAAAGTATTATTAGATTTTATTAAACAAATAACGTGAAAGTTAACAAATTAACAATATTTTATTAAGTTTATTAGCACAAAAGTGTAAGTTAGGGGATGGGATTCGGTCCTGAAATACAGGGTAATACACATCTAACGGTAGGTGTAACTGTCTTTTGTGAGTTAATTCACCTTACAGTTTGTGAATTGGAAATACATTCCACAAATTCATTAAAATTTCAAGTAATTAACACGAGAATAAATTAACGTATGAGACATACATCCGTCCATGTGAGATATTGCACCGTGCGCCAGATAAAGTTTATTTTATGTGCTTGTTCGATAAGAAATATGTAAAAAAGAGGCCTAGCTTAATGGCGGTACAATATGAAGCTTAGAGGCTAGAGGTGCCGCGGCCGTGCGCCGCCGCGACGTTGCCGCGCCGCTCATTCCGCGCGCGGCCGCCATGTTGTTCAGCGAGAAGCTCGACCTGCGGCTGATACGGCTGGTGCGCGACAGCCCCGTGCTCTACGACCACAACAATGCCAAGTACATGGACTTCAACGCGCGCGAGGTCGCCTGGCAGCGGATCGGCGACGAGCTCGAGCGGCCCGGTGAGTGGGCCGTTTACACGGCACGATCACAGCCGCCCCTACTATGGTGCCACATGCCACTCGAATGGACGCTTTCGAGTTTGCTTACGTCTCGGTGGAGCACAGCCGGGGATTTTTTGTTGTGATGTTTAATTAAACTTTGGTCATTTAAGTGAAATTTAAGAGAGTTATCGTGTAATATAATTTCTATCGCGTAATATTATTTTCATCCTAACTTAAATTTACGTTGAAGTTCCACGGAATGTAATAAATAAACAAACTATGTTATATAATGCTTATGCATTTGTATCTTATATTCAAAATTCGTCTCATCTGATTCTATTACGTTAAGAACTAATCAATTTATAATATTCTAATTGCTTACTTCAGCTGCCGACTGCAAAGTGAGATGGATCAACATAAGGGACGTGTACCGACGGATACTGCGCAAGAGCCTAACCGAGCCCGAGCAGCGCACCAGGGTGTACAAGTACGAGAGCGAGCTGGCCTTCATGAGGTCCTTCTACAAGGACGTTCTGATACAGAACGGCGACTTCGACTCCGACGGGAAGAGCGTCGAAACGGGCGACGGCGACCGCTTCGACGATCCCAACAGCGAAGACGACAAGCCGATTCGGCAGCTTAGAACCAAGAGATCCGCTAAGTCCGCCAAGAAGAAGAAGAAGAGGAAGAGCTACGAGGAAGCCGAGGGGCCCCTCGGTCAATCGGTCACTTTCAACGAAGGTGCGCAGTCGGATTTCGATGTGTCGGACCCCGTGGACGCTTTCTTAATGAGCATTGGCGCCACATTAAAGACCTTCTCACCGTATCACCTGAATCTGGCTAAGAGTAAAATATTCGCGGTTGTCCAAGAGCACGATTTACAGCAGATAATGCAGAAAGGACGCGCGGAGTCACACGACACCGCAGCAACTAATTCGGTGTATTTACAGTAGATATTGAAGTTGTTTGCTTGAATATGGTGTTAATATGTATGCTCTTGTGTAAGTTTTACGAGTATTATTAGATGCATTTATTATGTTAATATCAAAGCGCTTAAGATTCCGGGATAAATCTTTGATTTAACACGTGTTTAGAATTAGTTAAACGTAGAATGTAGCGTATGGTATTACAGTTTAAAGTATTTTAAGTATTTCCTTTGTTGCGATATCACGGAATATGTATATCAAATATGCCAACATAAACTGTGTCTAGGAATCTAATTATTCTTGAATTATCATGTGATATGCAATAAATAAAGATATAATTTTTATTTGAAATCATCTGTCAATTCTGTTTAATTATAATAATAAAAATTTGTTTAATAAATTTAAATATTCAATTTTTATTTATATTCAATTTTTATTCATTCATGTTCTGTATTAAAATTCAATTTAACAAAAAAATACAATTTTCAGCTCTCTTTGTAACGAGAACACAAAGTATACTTGCAAGTTAAACTAAAGAGCAAGAAATAAAATGGGAAAGCAGTGAGTTCGACAACACATAGTACAGGCCGTTCGATAAAGTAAATTTACGAGTATACGACTATGTACAGAAGTATTGTTAAAATGTCCGAATGTATAAATGTTTTCACCTTCAAATGTAAAGCGGCTTTCTGCCACTTTCTCGCTACGATTTGGTTCAAAGACTTGAGAGGTTTTTACGCTGGATTACTACCTAACTTGATAATCTCAGTTCATATATTTTCTAAAACTCCGAGGGCTTTATATCAATAAAGCTTTACACAAATTTAGAGTCTGAAGTTTTTTAAATAATATCACCGTAGTTTTCCTTTATGCGTTGGAAAAACAGTACATATTTAAGAAAATAAAAAGCCAATATCTTAATTTGGCTAGTTATAACAAAGCTTTAAATAATAAAACATAATTATGTTAGTAGGTAGCTACTTTAAAGGGCGGATTTGAAAGCATCTTATAAAAATATATTCACATAGTACAGTACGAGCTTAAAATGCCTTTCATATAAATGGTCATATAGAAGCATAAACACGAAGTAACGCAATTCTAGGACGGATTGACTCAGCCATAAATGCAGACATAATGTAGTAGACATAAACTGATGCATAGATAACTCCGTTACGAAGGTCTGAAGTTCCACCACACAAATAGTGAACGTATTTAAAACAGTCGACAATCGTGCCCAAAACGGAGAGAGACGCGTCAAACCCGTTGGGTCGGATCGTCACGCACACAAGTGTCGTAGTCGAGTCGAACCAGTCCCGGGCGGGCGTTGCTTCTCGGTCGTTTACGTAACGTCGTGTCGTGTGCGTCGGTGCGGTTACACGAGTCTCTTTTTCAGCCGACTTCAAAAAAGGAGAAGGCTTCTCAATTCGAGCGTTTATATTTTTGTTATAAATTTAGCTAATTATAAAGTCAATATAATTAGGTAAATGTATATTATTTCGTTTCCCACTACCCTAGTGGTACCTATTACTTTTTCGTAGATTTGATAACATTATCTATTGAAATTAGTTTTAATCCTTTTTTTATCTTATAACAGTATTACATTTATGATAAAATATTTTTATCATATCGCAGTCATTATGACTGATATTGAAAACATATTAGAAATATTCATCTTACTCAATCGTTTACTATTATTATTGTATAATATAACCTTCATAATATCACACTTTTATAATATAATATAATCAAAACTTTAATCATAACACATAAAACATAATATAATCAAATCTTTTATAATATAATCAAAACTTTTTTGTCCAAAACTTTTTCAATTCACAGCAACTTTGTACTGATTAAACGTCTAGTCACTAGACGTTTAATCCACACCACAAGACTGTAGGTATAAATATGAATCTGACTATATTCCAAAACGTATACTTGTACCAAAGTATGAGGGATACATCAAAAAAAAAATATACATAATAGGTTTTTTAAATAGGAGCACGCCGGGTGGACGCGCGCCACGGAGCAGCGACGTTGCCGCTACGTGCACGACGCCTCGGCGTGCAGTTGGCGCGCGACGCGTCCGGAGCGACGTCGTCCCGTCAGCGACGCGTTACGACAAATTTAACGCAGATGTAGTTACGACATTGCAATAAACGATACGTTAAATCGCCGAAGATGCCTCTTCCGTTCAACAAGAGCCTGGACCTGAAACTTTTGAAGTTGGTCAAGGATAATCCGATCATTTACAACCCGAAAAATGCGAAGTACCTGGACTTCGACTCGCGAGAGGTCGTCTGGCAGAAGATCGGGGACGCGCTCGGCAGGCCCGGTGAGTTGCGACCTTTTGATTTCGCGGTACTCTTCAACCCTCACAAAAATTTGAGCTACATTCATAATAATCAAAGGGTTTATTATAGCATTGGCAACCTTTATTTTAAGCGATCCTTTACATGGGAATTTGATCTCCATTTATGTAATACTAACTGCCGCACTCAGATATTCCAATTAAGATTTAGTGGGAAATAAACAACGAATTCGACGATTTAGAAATAGACGATAATTACGAATTCTGTTTGAAGAATTTATTGATAAATAAGACTACACATGACACATCATTCAATTATTTAATCATTAAACATTGTCATGTGAAATAATAATTTTTATAGTACGGCCGAAATAATGGTTTATAACTGTGTACCATAATTTCACCCCGATATTAATTGCCGAGTTAAATTCTGACCGTTCACTTGATATCGGAATAGCGTTGGAATATTAATGAATTCGTCATTAGTAGTAGTTTTGATTGAGTAGTGGTTTTTTGATTGTCGTACTTTTAACGGACAAATAAATTTAGGAATGGAGCATGTGTCCGAGAGGTATTTAGGGTAAACTTTTGGCATTCAAGTTAAATTTTCTTGAAATTTAAAACGTCATTAACGTAATGTTGATTGATGTAAACAGGGAGGTTGTTACTTAAAAGGTTCATATATGTATGATCGTAAAACCCTTCTCTGTTCAAAAGGCATTAGGGCATATGTCTTGAGATATTTTCAATATTATTTTTTTCACTTATTATTAATATTATTTCACATTAGTCGGTATTTAAAATTGCACCTTACAATTTTATTAGTGTTTGCACTGGGATTTGAACGGGGGTTGCTCGAATACATTGAATTATACGCGAGCGTCCTGGCATTGAGCTATAAAGTCATTTTGTTTGACTTTTTTGCCCTCCTTTGTCTCTTTTGCTCTTTTTTATATTTTTAAAATCTTTGCGTAGAATCTTCCAGGAATAGAATAGCTAATTTATTTATATATTTGACAGGAGAACCAACGGCAAATAATAATATAGTACAAAGAAAAAGGTCTAGCGTTATTGAAGCGATTTCTTACTATAATAATTATTTTACACAACGTTCTCTAGTTCCAAACTAAGTAACGATTGTACTGTGGGTACTAGATAAATGATAAACATACTTAAACATACTTTTCTTTTACTTATAAATACATAGATATATATATTCACCCAGACACTAGAAAAATACTATTTTCATCACACAATATTTTTCCAGTAGTGGGGATCGAACCCCTGACGCAGGAGATAGGTACACTACCCACTACGCCATTCGGGTCGTTATCATGACCATTCCAGAGCTTGTCTGCAAGTCTCGAAGGGCTTGCCGATGCACTGACTTGACGATCAATCACTGCTATTCATCTGTATAAGTACTAACCAATGTCACTCCCGTTTCCAGCGCTCGTCTGCAAGTCCCGGTGGATAAACATCCGCGACATGATGCGCCGCAAGATCCGCGACCGGCTGCGGAACCCGAACCACCGCAGCTACAACTACAAGTACGAGGAGGAGCTCGCCTTCATGCTGCCGTACTTCAAGGAGCCCAACGGCACCGGCGACGAGTTCGCAGACTACCTGGACTCCAGCGCGGAGGGCTGCGAGGTGGAGATGCCGACGGAGGTGTTCGTCGACGAGACCACGGACTACGAGCGGCACGATAGAGACCTCAAGCCCAACCTGACCACGCTCCGACGGAAACGGTCCCAGGAGGACCCCGCCCACCTTCACGACGCCCCCTACCAGGACCTGAATCCGGCGGATCCGCTCGACGTGTTCCTGATAACGATCGGGTCCACCTTGAGGCGCTTCAGCCCATACCACCTGAACCAGGCGAAGAGCAAGATCTTCCAGGTGGTCCAGGATTACGAGCTGCAGCAGATCATGGGCAAAGACGACCAGCCGCCCGCGAGCGACACCAACAGATAGTGAAGGCCCGGTACGGGTACTTTGTGTCTCGTTTATCGTCTACAACTAACGGTTCTCTTCACTGGTTCTGGAATAGGAATTTGACAGAGTCAACGAAGACTATAGACTGTATGACAATAAAGTCATTCGTTATAAACCAGATCACAGTGTACCAAGCACCGATTTGATCCTTTTCGCGAGACGAATAACAAAATGTCAAATAACGTATAAGTTGACAGCTCTTTATTTAGACGACGAGTCGTGGTTTTTATTAAAGTACTCGCGCTGAAGGGATGAAGAAGACTAGATGATAAGCCTGAATGAAGGTATTTAGAGGCTATTGCGAAGATAGTTCAAAAGGACACCCTTACTTGAACAAATTAAGATTGTGGAACCGTACTGCGTTCGCTAATTAAGCGTTATAAATAATGTTGAGTAATATCAGAAGTATGTGGTATGGCTGTGCCTGTCTTTAAACTTATATGTGCGACTCGGACATAAAAAAGAAAAAAACATGTACGCACCTAAGAAGTTATACTTCTGTAGTGTAACAAAATAAAAAAAAAAAAAAAAATTTATCCGTCGTGCAAGTACTCATTGTTTGTGAAAAAGACATTAAACGTGCTTGAACAGTTTAATTCAATAACTTTGAAATATGGGTAAATGTAAAAAAGTAGTTATTGGTTGCCATGGAACACCATGAGGTCGGTATCGCTTTTAGGTGTCACGCATCCTAAAAATTCACCATTACCATTTTTCCCAAAGGCGCCAAAAGAAAAATATAACCTCAAAAGTTGTTGTGAAGTTGAAAATTTGCTGCGTGTTAGTTTTGGCTAGTGCAAATGTGGAAATATTGTGTATTCGATAAGTCAATACCCTTTACGTGACAATAACGTCGTTACTTGGAGTATATTATTCATTTGTTAATTGAAAGTTAAAATAAGTGTCAAAGGTACAAATTACATGAATGCGGGTTACTGATTAAGTGCCTTAATGTAGTGCGGTAAGTAGTAACGTGTTTTATTTTATTACTCCATTTTGTTTTTAGTTTTAAAAATGGCGCGGTACGTATACGCCATCATGATTGGAGAAAATTGAAATAAATCTAAACGTTTATTTGTGAACAATAAAATAAAAAATATTTTATTTTAAATTAAAACGCGACAGTACGTCTTTGTTTTGGATTTTTTCACGTATTTCATATATGTATGTATAAATAATAATGAATATTTCATTTTTTTTTCTTATATTTTGCATATGTATAAAGAATTCTGCACATGACTATAATTATATGACGTCTTGACAAAGACTGATTGTCTTGTTTTTATTTCGCTTTTTTTTATTTTATTGTACATACGTAAAAAAATATGTTAAGCAACTATTAGTTTTTCTTTATATATTTTGTTTTTATGTCATCGGTGTATTCCGAATAAATGAATCATTTTAAAACTGTGCTCTTATTTACAGTTTACACCCTCCGCTAATAACAGGATAGACCCCACGATGCTCTAAATCAGTTTTCATAATAATAAAATACTAATAATAATAAAAAGTTCCACACTGTTGGATGACATTCTATTTTTATTATATGACACCTTTTTATATCTTTTTACTAAAATTCCCTCGGCGGTTCTGTACGTTTGGAGGCGCCCCTGGATCTCGAATAGGTCTTACTTAGGAGTACTTTTAGGAATATAAAAGAAAAAATAATATTCGCCCACTATAAATCATCATTAACTCCGGACACTGCGCGAACAGAACACAACGTTGGTAATGTCTATAACGTCACAACAAACATTACTGTTCGATTTAAATATGTAATTTTGGGCCTGACGTTAATATTTTTTTTTTAATTCATAGAAAAATTGAAGAAAAGTATTTCGCCGCCGCGGGAACCGAACCCGTGTCTTCGGGAATCGCGCCCAGACGCTTTAACCACCAAGCTAAACGGCTGGTTGCCACGACGACGACAATCTCAAAGTATTTTATCTTATCCTTTAAAGGAGCAATTCTTATATATATATATATATATATATATATATATATATAATCGGAAACGGCTCCAGCGATTTTCATGAAATTTAGTATGTGCGTAGATTCGGGGGCGAAAAATCGATCTAGCTAGGTTTCATTTTTAGAAAATGTCCTTTTATCCCTGTTTTCAGGGAATGAAAAATATCATTCGAATATGACAGTAAATTTCGCCGCAAAATAAAACGTTATAATAGCTCGGTCGGTAATCGGGCGGCCCCAAAACAGACGGCCGCGGTTCGTATCACGATCATTTACACATTTATTTTTACATCTTTTCTATACTAGATCATTTTCTTTATTTTTTTTTATTTCCAACATACATGATTTACTAAAGAAAAAACGAGCAAAGCCTCCTCCAGGTACTGTACGTTATAGTTTAATTGAAAACTGTTAATTTAACTAACAGTGGTTTTAGATTATTGTTGCTAGCACTGCCCACTTTAATGGCAATTGTTGAAGTCGTTCTTATCCCCTCATCGAATTTTCCCAGTAATAGAAATTAGTTTAAAAAAATGTTTGAGCAAGGTCTGGTGTGTACGGTGGGTGATGTTGTTATGAGTGTTCAGGCATAACTCTTCTACTGGTGAAACCCGCGTCGAGCAGTTGGCGTAAATTAAGTTACTTACTTGTTAGGGTTTCGTACCTTAAAAGGTAAAAAAGAACCCTTATAATATCACTCTCTTGTCCATCTGTCTGTCCGTGAGTCACCACCGATTTTTTCAGGAATGGGTGGACCTAGCAAGTTTAAATATATACCAGATACATGAGTCCCTACTTGGTGTATAAAAATCCAGGTCCTCAGTCAACATGATAAAAAGGTATGCAAATTTAGATCTTCGCGAAAACTAAGGTACCAAAATTTAGATTTTTTTTATTTTGCTAATTAATCTCTCACTCTACTTAACTTAAATACCAAAAATTTTCTACAAATTTTAATAGGTACCAAAATTTAGCTTTCTTTAGAATGTTTTTATTTTTCGGAATTTTTCCTTTACTTTTCAACTAGCTAGAGCCACCCGTTCCTGCGAAAATCGGTGGTGAGCGCCCTATTAAATTTTCTGTTAACAATCCGGTTGTTAATGACAATAAAATGAATCAAGTTATGAGTCTTAAATTACGATACATTTTCAAGACTCGTTTTCTCTATGTATGTAATGATGTTTTTCTTTGTTTTTATAAGACAAAAACTTTTGGTTCAAATTCGCCGCCCCTAAAATCCGCCACCATAAGCTCTAGCCTACTCAGCCTGCTGGTAAATCCGCCACTGTGCAGTGCGCTGCCAGCGTTATATCGGCAACTGATAACCTAGCTTACAGGAGGACACTCCGCGAATAGGCAGGCTCGTCGGTAGAGGTACCACTACTGCACAAAAGACTACCGTGAATCGGAGTCGGTATGTGCTATATATACCCGCTGCAACGCAGGTGATGTAATCAGGATCCACCTTTTTTAATGTTGGCAACGAATTTACAACCCGTCAGGTGTTGTGGGTCTGCTTTTTCAATGTTGGCAAAGCGTCAGGTGTTGCAGATGTAAGTATGCGGCGGTAATCACTTAACATCAGGTGAACCGCCCGCTCGCTTGACAACATTTTTAACAGCGTTAAATTATAAATTTTTGTACTTTGTTCCAGCTTGAGTTAGAAGTTCTCGTTTATGTTCAATGTTGCTTTCATAAAAAGTATTTTGAACGGCGTTTCTTTTCATCACATACAATGGAAATTAATAATGGTCAAGGTGTGTGAGGTTAATAAATAGAGGTGTGTGGAAATGATTCTTGCTCTGCACTTGAAAGTCCCCTGGCTGCTGCTGATTTTATGCTTAAATAATTTTGTATAATTGAAAGAAATAATAAGATAAAACCGCAGAGTTTCTTGCTAGTTTTATCTGTATAGGTCTAGTTTAGTGTACCGGTGGAACTTTATTTACGTTTAATAAAAGCTTAAAATATTGTTTTTTTTTCTCTTTTAAATATTGAAGCTTGCTCACTAACCTACTGACCTAGTACCATACTCTATTAATGTTTATATTACGTTATACCTCCTATGGAGTGTTTAAATATACAGTCCTCGCACTGCTACTGTTATGACTAGATGACCAAAACAACGACGTGGTTTATATTTAGTTGGTAGATAGGGCACATTAGGGGCCGCCTTATGTTCCGAACACGGTTTAAGTGATTGCAAAACAGGAAAATCACCGCCGCGTGTCAGCCATCGGCCGCAGTATGACGTCAATTTAGGTTGACCATCCATTAGGGTACTAGTTGGACTCTCTGTGCATATTGTCAATTGTTCAGTAAGTCACTGTGGTAGGGCAGTAGTCACTGTTGCTCGAATGGGCGGGTCGGTCCGGGTAAGTACCACGACCTCACAGAAGACAGGCGTAAAGTGTTAAACTGCTGCGTTTCGTCTGATGAGTGAGGTAGCCGGGGCCCTATTTAAAAGTGGCAACGCATTTGCAACCCTACGGGTGTTGCAAATGTTCATGGGCGGCGGTTATCACTTAACATCAGGTGAACCGCCAGCTCGTTTGCCACTTTCTCACATAAAAAAAGTCAAGGGTAACCGGTATGTTTCGTCAGTTGTGCGTTTCGTCTGGTGGATGAGGAGGCCGGAGCCCAATTTTCAAAAGATTCTCAACGCATCTGGAACCCTCGGGGGTAGCAGATGTCCATAGGCGGCGATATTGACTTAACATCCGTGAACCGTCTGCTCGCTTGGCAATTTTTCAAATAAAAAATACCTGAATACCTTATAGCCCTATAAGGTCCTTTTAAGGATTCCGTGGGGCAGTTGTCAAGGTATTGGCTTCGGCGCCGGAGTCGTGGGTTCGAATCCCACACGGGACAACTATTTGAGTGTCCAACATAAAATTGTTTCGGGTCTGGGTGTTTGTTCACATGAAATAAAAAAAAGGAAAGAAAAGAAAATAAGAAAAGAAAGTAAATAAAAAAAATAAGTCGTTTAGATAGTCTTTAGATTTTATTAGGCATTTTTAGGCATCAGTTTTTCAATAATTACAGTGGCTACCCCAATTTTAACAATAATTATTTTTGAAGTGAAAACTTCTATGGGAAGGTTTGTCTAGGTAGGTCGTCTAATGTAAGTCGTCACGTGTTAACGATAACACTATATCTGCTCCTGTTAGTAAAACTTATTGCGCTGGACCAGCTGTGAATGTATAAATATACATACATAGTCAGTGGTACGGGCGCAGACAGTACACATAACACAGGTAGACAAGTAATGCACACGCCATATACTGAATAATGATACATATATTATTAACACACGTCTTCAGTCCCTGTACATCAGTGCTATGCGTAATATGTGAATCGAATGTGTGTACACAGTGTTCAAATTGCGTTTTTATACGATTTTTATTTTAAATCTTAAGTATACGATTACTTTGCAGTAAAAAGTGAGTATTATTAAATTTCATGTGAGTATATTTCATTTAAAGTACATTAATTTTCTTATATAGATATATAGTTCGAATAACGAAGAAAACGGAGTCTGTAGCAATATAACCTATAAATTAAGAGTATCATTATTTATTTTTATAATATCTACAATTACCATGTAATGCGTATTTTATAGTCATTTCGGACTTATTACACTAACGTGATAAAACACATTTCTTATGTAATAATATTGTATCGTTTCTGCATAAATATTGTTGAAGTGAATGATAATGATAGAGAGAATTAAGTGAACTGAAACAAAAATATATATTCGTTATTATTGTAATTAAGTTGTATTTATATTTAATACTGGACTTGCGCAGCTCATGTGTCTTGACGATAACAATATGAAAATAAATATAATTGTTAGTTACTCAGAGTGCCGATTGATGTCAATATCCGATAAATGTAAACAATTTTGATTTACAAGTTTTAATTTAAGATCAAACAATTGAATTGGATATCCAAAAATAGCGACTCTTCGTTTATAGTTTTAAGATTTCACTTATGTCGGCTGTCGTCGTGTCTGCTTTGAATTTTTATTTATCAAATATTGAGAAAAAAAAATTTAAAATGTGGTAGCGCCAGTTACAGAACGAATGATAAGGTCCTTCCGGGATCGACATTAAGTGGAAGCGTTATACTTGTGTTTCGTGAGTGAGGTAGCTGGGGCCCATTTGATGGAAAGGTGGCAACGCGTTTGCAACCCTAAGGGTGTTGCAATTGTCAATGGGTGGCGGTTATCACATCAGGGGAACCGCCAGCTCGTTTGCGAACTTCTCATATTAAAAGACGAATATGCTGTCCTCATTTCGATAAGTCAAGTGTCCGGAAATTTTAAAATGAGTTGTGGTTCACCTACTTAGCGTGGTAAAGGAGTAGCAGGATAACACGGGGAATGGATTATTATAGTGTCATTTAATTGTGTGTAATTGAGTACTCAGTAAAGTGGAGGTAAAGACGTGACGTGATTAAGCATAATTTTTTGTGTTTATTTTCCAAATTTACACCGGGGATTTGTAATGTAAGTTAAAATGTGTTTCCACTACACTATTATCCTTACTTATATTATTATATATCCTTACAAATATTATAAACGCGAAAAATTGTATGTATGGATGGATGTTTGTTACTCTTTTACGCAAATACTACTGAAAGGATTTTAATCAAACTTTACAAACTTTACAATAATATAGCTTATACATCGGAATAACACATAGGCCACAATTTATATACATGTTTTATGTATATCTGTCTTTCTGTCTGAATGTTACGCCTTCAGCCTATTCTACGCAGACGTAGTCGCGGGCAGCAGCTAGTTATTTCATGAATAACTAACAATTAAATGAGCAAGTATTTTAAAATCAATTCATACTTATCGACAAATAAATATATTTCATATACAATGGTAGGGCCACACAACAGCCTTCCCTGTTGCACGAGTGGGCAGGTCCGTCCAGGTTAGTACCACGACCTCACAGAAGACCAGCGTGAAGTGGACGTGTTATACTTATGCGTTTCGCCTGGAGAGTGAGGTAGCCGGGGCCCTCTTTATTAAAATGTGGCATCGCATTTGTTAACCTTCGAGTGTTGCAAATGTAAATGAGCGGCGGTTATCACTTAACATCACGTGAACTGCCAGCTTGTATGCCATCTTCTCAAAAATATAGTTCATGAGTCAGACTAAACAGCTTTTCAAGACTTATATAATACATATGCAAGGAGTCATGACTCTTATTAAATAATATAATAAGTCATCTTTTGGAAAGGGGCAACAGTGGTTTCAATAACAATTTATTTTTGTAATTTTGTACGCTATTTTACTGTTGATGACAGATATGTTTTGTTTCTCACCAGACATGTGGAATGGACACCGAGGTCCTAACGTAAATGTATTTTTACGACATATGTTTTGTTTCTCATTAACGTAAATGTATTTTTACGAAACATATCAAACATAAAGAGCTGTGCATAAAGCTCAGTGTCAGGGCGCTCGCCTTTAATTCAATATACTCGGGCAACCTGAGTTCCATCCCTGGTGCCTGTAACGTTTTTATAGTGGGTGTCTAGATAATGTTGGGAAGATTTAATAAAAGATTTATTAGCAGTTAAGAAGTTGTATTCATCCCTCTAGTTTAATGTTACAATCCCTGGACTAGCTCAGATACAATATTTTATAAAAAATATAACAATAATAATGAGTTGGGCGCCTTGTCTGTTAGGAACAGACTGTTGTAATAAATACAATTAAGTATCTCAGGGAGTCGTGAGTACATAGGACCTACACATTACTTTGTGCGACCATAAAAGGTTAAATAATTAAATTAATTTGAGATGGTAAAACTTATGCAATTCAATTTCAAAAACAAAGTCCAATCAGGTAGTTATTTAAAATCTATGTCACCGCAGAGACATCTGCTCTGTGTGCACAGGTCAGCGTTGAGCTCAGAACCAGTAGATAAAGTCAGGCCAAGTGTAGTGTGTACAGCCACACTGTTGGGGGGTATGTAGGTGACCTCCTGCCAACAAACACTACATTGTAGAACTAACAAAGGCAGGGATTTGAATCCACCTACAATTATAAGATGTGAAACACTTACCAACTGGAGGTAAAAAACAGCATTCAATCGAGCAGCAGCTCAGACCAGCTTGCCAGCCACCTATGTCTTCAGCATCCACCTGTGATATTCGAAAAACCATACTTAGAAACACGAGACAATAAAATTCTCAACTACCTAACATTTTTTTAAATACATTCTCAGTGCAAGTCTTTTACTATTTTAGTCACATGAAAATAAGGTAAAGACTCCGGCGTAATTTCAAATAAATACATTCTCTTATGAATTTATCAACAAGCAGAAGGTTTTACGAAAAAATAAATATGAAATAGTGTGATTTTTACTATAGAAATCCGGTTGTCAATAAACCAGTGTCATAAAAAAAAAAAACATCGAAGGTTAAGGCGGGAGCTCCGCTCCCGCCTTAATAACCTAATCTATCCGAGTCGGATTCGCTCTGTGTCGGTTCTGTGACTCATTAAATTTAAAAAATCGGAATATCGATACGTGTATGATGGCGCCCGCTTCCTATATTTATCATGTTGGCAGAACTGTGTAAAGAACTTTTGAAGTCAAACGAATAAAATGGTGGATTTCTTAGTACAAAAAACACTATTTTTCTCCTATAAGCGTACAGCACCGCAATAAAGCGAATTCTGCTTGTTGATTAATTCATTAGAATTTATACGTTTAAAATTTATTTGATTTGAATTACGCCGGAGTTAAAGTTATTTACCTTTACCGAAAATAACAAAGGATCTTACCACGAGGGATAGCAAATTCAGCACAGTTTCCCAGACAGCAATCACAAGTAATACGACCAGGAACGTGTTCTGATTTCAACCTCTAGCCATGCACTGTAAAAAAGCGAATTGATAAGAAAACGAAATACGTAAACAAAACAACCACTGGCATGAACAAAACCAAGTAACTACTTACCAGTCGAAGATAGTGGATCCACAAAAATTAATTTATCGAATGTCAATTCGAACCGGCGGCAATCTCAAATGACAAGTACGACCAAATGAAGTTAACTTTTATATTCGTCCTTTCGAACTGGCAAACGTTCATATGACATGCAGCCTAGTCTTTAGAAAAACAACAATTTCGACAAAGTGATGAAATCACACGTTACAATATCCCCCAAGCACACAGAATTCACCTCGGTGAAATCACGGCTGTCCTCAGCCGTAAACTACTAAAACTGAAGAAAAACAGTAACTATCAAATATCAAAACAAATACTAAGATTTAAAAAAAACTACAAGTCTCAAGTCAAACTGAAAGAATAACTGAACAATCCTCAAAGCAACATTAACAGTTTCATCTTATAACTAAATTAAACATCCACCAAAAATAACTTTTAAGGAAAACCTCAACATCAAAATAAAACTTATCTATCTAAAAGACATGTGCTCGAATGAGAAAACTTTCATTAAATAAATAATGTATAAGTGACTATTTTCTGGATCAGTCACTTCCTAGCTCTTCCTGCATAAATTACATACATCATAGAAATATAAATAAATCCCTTATATTCCACATAAATCCCACTATCGCAACCATCCCTATCAGACCATAGAAAGAAACAAGAGAAAAAGAAAAGAAAATGAAGAAAAGAGTCAGCAGTCATCATTAGTCTCACAAACACTACCTTCCAACGACAACCTTGCATAATTCCATCAACCACATAACCATGTTTACTGTTTATGGAAATAAATATTAAGTTATGTAAATTATAATAAATATATATTGATACTAAATATATGTGGAAACCATATTAATATTATTCAGTCCCCAACTAGTGATTAATAACCCTAATCTGACTATACAGTTCGCCTTTTCAATATAAGACTAACTGAAATCAATGTCTTTGAGTCACCCTTTTTCATAATTATGACTGACTCTTGACAATCCCCTATCACTAGTCAAGTATTGAGTAAAAAACAAATACATAAATAATATCTAATGTGAATGAGTTAGCATAGCTTTAGGCTTATTTTAACAGCTGCTAACCGCTCTGTAAAAAAAATGCTACTCGAATGTTTAAGACTACCAAAATTATGTAGGTTTTAAGGCTTATTTAACGAGTTACCTACCACCGCTCACTATTGTTAACTATGGCAATTATAAATAGATAATTATTATAATTTTACATATATAAATAATGTTATGATATAACTTCATAATTATTATTATTTTTCACTCGAGACAGTCGTAAGTAGGGACTGTCTATCTATCTACAGTACTCCTAACCTAATCCAAATTAATTCCATCTTTTACATTTCCATTACAGTAATCATTCCCTTGCATAACTTGCGCCTAGGACACAAACTAACACAGCCTAACCTGTGGTCCGAGGGTTAGTCACCAATATTAACTAATATTTCCTGCTAATTACATTTCCTTTTCAGTAATCAATCCATTGAATAACCTGCGCCTAGGACACAAACTAACACAGCCTAACCTGTGGTCCGAGGGTTAGTCACCAATATTAACTAATATTTCCTGCTAATTACATTTCCTTTTCAGTAATCAATCCATTGAATAACCTGCGCCTAGGACACAAACTAACACAGCCTAACCTGTGGTCCGAGGGTTAGTCACCAATATTAACTAATATTTCCTGCTAATTACATTTCCTTTTCAGTAATCAATCCATTGAATAACCTGCGCCTAGGACACAAACTAACACAGCCTAACCTGTGGTCCGAGGGTTAGTCACCAATATTAACTAATATTTCCTGCTAATTACATTTCCTTTTCAGTAATCATCCATTGAATAACCTGCGCCTAGGACACAAACTAACACAGCCTAACCTGTGGTCCGAGGGTTAGTCACCAAAATTAACTAATATTTCCTGCTAATTACATTTCCTTTTCAGTAATCAATCCATTGAATAACCTGCGCCTAGGACACAAACTAACACAGCCTAACCTGTGGTCCGAGGGTTAGTCACCAAAATTAACTAATATTTCCTGCTAATTACATTTCCTTTTCAGTAATCAATCCATTGAATAACCTGCGCCTAGGACACAAACTAACACAGCCTAACCTGTGGTCCGAGGGTTAATCACCAATATTACCAATTACATGCCAATGAATTTGTTAATTTTAAGTGCCGAGTTATCACGTGCTCAGCGGTGAAGGAAAACATCGTGAGGAAACCTGCATACTTTCAAAATAATAATAAAAAATATAACGAAGATATTTGAAGTCCGCCAATCCGCAGTGGGGCCGCGTGGCGCTATCCTCAACTGCGGGACATGTATAGGCTGATACTTAACTTTTATCAAACATAGGCAGTTATCCGAAAGTTTCCAAAATAATGTTTATAGTAAGTTAATGTAATGTATACGGCGTGTGCACCGTTAAAACTATTATACTTCTGAAAAACGTAAAATCGTAAAACAGCTTTGGTTTTTTATGGGATCTAAAACTAAAAACCCAATTAATTAAAGTTTAAAGTTTTATCAGGAGCTAAAATAAAAATTAGATTAATTAATTTAACCCAATTCTTTTCTAGAATCCCATGAACCATGGCTCCGCTCTCTCTGAAGATAGTCCACGGTGGCGGCGCCATCACAAGAACCTTGCTGTTCGACAGCACCATGAGGGTCAGCGAGGCCCACGACATCGTCAGGGAGAAGGTGCTTTTGGATGGCCCTGGGAAAGGTAGCAGTAAAACATAGGGGATACTTGAGCCTTTAAACAGGAACTAAAGAGGGAATCCGGCTGGCGTTTTATTATACATTAAGCCGTTTACCGCCGCTTATGTTTATGCCTGTGGTGTTGTAGATGCTTTGACCACCTTAATGGGAGTAGCTCATCAGACCAAAAGTAAGAGTATGAGTTAGAGTAAGAGTAAGAATAAGACATCCATTGGACGTCGACCTTCAATGGCCTTATATTTTTAATGTACGAAAATGGCGAGCCAGCTGGTGGTCCCTCTGATGCTGTAAACCGCCGCGCATGGACATCTGCAACAGCGTTGGCGTTGTAAATGCGTTGCCACCTTTTAATAAAGTGAGCCCCGGCTACCTCGCTCACCAGACGAAACGTGGAAGCATTACTCTTCCACATCACGCCGGCCTTCTTTGAGGTCGTGTTACTTCTCCAGATGGACCTGCCCATTCATCCAACAGCAAAAACTTGCGTGACCCTACTACAGTTTATACTTATTCAAACCCCAGTCCAGGACTCTTTCTTCCAAAGTTTATAGTGTTGGTAGCTCACCACACAGATTTTGCTAAATGTATTTTATCTTGTAATGACTCGTCTGAGTCATTACAAGATAGATAGAGAACTGTCTTGTTCATTAACACTTGTTGACCAAGAAGGAACAGTGTTATCACGTACACGTTTAACCAATATTATAGATTTTATTGTCCCAACTAGTAACAGGTGGAAGTAAGACAGTAGGAGGTAGCAAAAACGAGGGACTTCTTGCTGATGTCATTTTTAACTACTTTTTGTTACAGACTACGGGCTGTTCTTAACATCAGCTGATGACGAGCTCTCGGGTGTGTGGCTAGAGGGGTATCGAACCTTGGACTACTACATGCTGCGAGATGGGGACTCTTTGCAATATCTCTGCAGGACCCGAAATTTGCGGATCAGAATGTTGGATGGTAATGTGATAAGGCGTTGGTGAATCATTTGGTTTTATAAAATGGTGAAATAGTTGATAGTGGAAGTGTTGTTTAGAAGTAACTAGTTCAAGATTGTTTGATTGCTGTTTACTCATAATCGTATTGATAATAATAACATTAATACGCTAATTACGGGTTGTGCAGCTGAGGAACTTAGAAAAAACGATTTAATATGAAATAATATTTAATAACATAACAGAATACATATTAATCAGATACAGTACTTGTCTGCTCTCCGACTATAATATTTCTATAAGTGAAGCCTTTTTATTGGCTGTTTGTCATCTAGTTTAGGGTTAGTTAGGTTTGAATAGCTGTAAGTCTTCCATATCCTAAATAAATAAATAAATAACTCTTAATAGTTCTTAATACTAATACTTAAGATACTAAGGGGTGACCAATCGGTCCGAAGTTAGGATGATTTTATTGAATGAGGCACCGGTCATTGCGCTATCGATTTAGGTGCAGTACGATAGTGACTGGGGATGTAACACGCTTAATGTACATCAAAAAAGAAAAAACGGACAAAAAACAAAACAATTATCAAAAGAACAACGAAAGGCGAACTGCCAAGCAACCTAAGAAATTTACCAAAATGGGTTTTACATTGAGGTCGAATATTAAGACCAACACCAGATCATCGGTATGTTATATTGTAAACTGATATTTTAGAAAAAGAAGAGTTTCCTGCCGGTCTCTTCTTAACAGAAACTGCTTTCCGAACCGGTGGTACCTTACGAACATATATATATATATATATGTATATATATATATATATATATATATAATTTTTTATGTAAAATTTGACTATTCATAAGAACGCGCAAGCGTCTATTTGAATAAAGATGTTTGATTGATTGATTGATCAAGTCACACATAATCATATCAATAACACATAACCTACATATCGCATACCATACACATAATCGCATCAATGCCATGAGCTAAATTTATCCCTTTAATTTTTTTTTTTGTGACATATGTGACAATTGATCAAACTATGTACTAAATTTCAGTCAAGTCGTTGTAAATAGTATAGAAAGAGTTCAATGAAATACATCCGAAGAATTTTATAGGCTTATCTACGCATAATCAGTGGTGGATTTCCAATATAGGCCGAGTAGGCCCGGGCCTAGGGCAACAAAGTTTATGGGACAACAATTAGTGGTATTTTTTTTAGTAACCTCGCCTTTGGCATCTCCCTTTTTCGCATTGGCGATATTCTATAAGCATTATAATCAATCTAGCGGGCCTGATGACTAGGTACCATTCTTCGGCTTCACGATCAGATATCATAAAGTACATGATTCTTTTGTTTTTTTTATTTTAACTTTACTTAATTTAATTTTTTATCCTTTATAGCGAGAAGGGAGCGGCAATCTTTAATGTGCCAACGGATCAGATGTCCTAGTGCGCATAATTAAAGTCTAACCTTATATCATTATAATTTCAGGTACCGAGAAAACTATGCAGATCGACGAATCAAAGTCCGTTAGCGAGCTGATGGTTGTCATCTGCAACAAGATCGGTATAACGAATCATGAGGAGTACGGCTTGGTACGTTTGTAATTTGGAATATTCATGGCCACAAATCAAAGCTCACCCACCGTAAAGCTCATATTTTATGAGCAAAAAGCGACAAACGAACAGGCGGCTCACCTGATGGTAAGACCACCGCCGCCCATGGACACCTGCAACACCATAGGGCTTACAAATGGCGTTGCCGGCATTTTAGGTTTCGTTTGCTGTTTTTAAATTTAAAAAAAAAACGTGTGCAAGTAAACTTTACACGCCGTTTAAGTAAAACAAAAATAATAATTAAATTTAAATACTTCAATTTATGATTAATTAATTATAAATTATAGTTTTGTTTAATTTAAATTTATAGTTCAGATACATACATACATACAGGATGCTAAATAAACGCGTCATCGCCGTACCACGTTTCCGTTACATTGTTGTCGTCAAAAGCATTCTGTTACCCCTTAGTCGCGTCTTAAGAAGTTTGACTTGAAAAACATGTTGCGTGTTCGCAACAATAACTGAATATTCTAATCTGTCTTAGTGTTTTGAAGAAGAAGAGAAACAGACGCAAGAAGAGAAGCCGGCTACTGGGACCCTCACTTTGAGGAGGAAGCAGCCGACCAGGGAGAAGGATGCGAAACTGGAACAGCTCAGCAAGAAACTGAAGACCGATGACAATGGTAATGATGTCACGTGACAAGTCGATTGTTAAACTGATTGTCTCATATGCAGTGGCGGATTTGTAGTCTAGGCCGCCCCAGGCCTCAGTAGATGTAGTAAGTTCCAGCGGCCCGTTTCTCGTAGCCCATCATATATGTTGTTCATCGCCAGTGAATTTTTTGTCACGATTGGCCGCACCTAATACGTGGCCGCCCTAGGCCCGGGCCTGTTGGGCCTTGGGGCGAATCCGCCACTGCTCATACGTGGTGTCAACGTTCATTTTGCAGATTATAAAGCGTTTGACCTGATCCAAATTAACATTAGAAATATGTATTATCTGTAACATTGTTGGGCAGATACTTGGTAGAGGTTAGGGCATAGTTCACCACGCGGAATAAATAAATAAATATTTAGGACACATTTTCACACAACGTTCTCTAGTCTCAAACCAAGCAACGCTTGTACTATGGCTACTAGATAACTGATAAACATACTTAAACATACTTTTCTTTTGTAAATAAATACATATTATACATATAATTATATAGGATGTGTCTGGGACACTAGAAAAACACAATATTTTTCCAGTAGTAAGCATCGAACCCACACCCTCTACCGCAGAAGGCAGGTACACTACCCACTACGCCATTCGGGTCAGTAAAACACTGCTGATTGGCGGACTTTACATATTTTCGAAATATTTTTTTGTTGTTATTTGTAAAATATGGAGGATTTTCACACCGTGTGTCCCGTCACCGACGAGCACTTGATAAGACAACACTTAAAACTGGGGTCGGGACTAGAACTTAGCTATAATAACCTTGGCAGGGCCACGCAACGGCTTCGGCTGTTGCAGAAATGAGCAGGTCCGTTCGGGGAAGTACCACAACCTCTTAGGAGATCGGCGTGGATTGGATGTGTGGGGCCGTTCAAATATTACGTAAGCAGATTTATTACAATTATTTGCCCCCCATCCCCCTTGCCAGCAAAAGTAAGCAAAGCTATTACTCCCCCCATGCTTACGTAAATATTTTTCAATTAAAAATATTTTTTTTTTATATTATAATTTTAATTTTCAAAATAAGAAAAATAGATTTAGGATAGAGATTAGATTTTACTGATACAATATTCAACATAGAGTAAGGGACAAATATTATAATCTTACGAGCGTAACTGTGTTAACACCCTTAGTTACGTTCGTAAGATTATAATATTTGTTTTTAAATTTTTGGTACTTTGGATTATTTAAAGAAATAGAGCTTCCGTACATTACATTCCGTATTAATTAATTACATTCCATACAGATTCCGCGAGATTTCGCAAACACGCCCTTAAAGGTGGGAATCGAACCCATCACATACAAAAAACTAGGACTCTGTATTTTGTGACCAATTGACGGAGTCAATCTTAAGAAATAAATCTATATAATGAATATTACCTCTATACTTTGAGATAGGCCATAATATTTTTTTCTAATCATAAAACGTCTAAATTGTAAAGATAAACTTTTTGGCGATTTCTAATATTTCTAGTACTCATAGGTACCTGAAATGATTTCGTCACGCACCTTGGAAAAAATGTAGTAGATTGGATTTATTCTTAGTCGCCGCTTGCTTTTTTTCTTCAATTCTCTTCTATACAATAACATCTAGTTCGTTGTCGAACTTTGCTTGTAATTTATAATTTCGCCACACTTCGCTAACTAAATTTTGTACATTTTGTACTTTGGTACTTGTATGATATTTTTTAAAACTTTCAAACAATCTTTGGTATAACATCGATTTGTCTATTTGAAACTACATCTTATTTAAACGTTAAACTTAGGCTAATGGAATCCTGTATTGCTATGCTTACAATACTAGACGTATTGCTATACGCTTACAATATTAGACTCGCTATAGTATCCAAACAAAACAATAAACTGACAGAGGTTTTTAGACAAGTGAACAGCGCGCCCCTGCCCCCTAATCCCCTTATTGGTTCTAACGCAAGTGTCTAAAATTATGCGTTTATATTTGCGGCAATCCCCGAAAATGCGTTTCGTTTTCAAGCATAGACAATTTGGGTTGCCATTCGTGTAAAAAAGTTAATAACTACGCTTGACGTAATCATCATTTAGACTCCCCTACCCCCCATGTCATCCAAAATAAGCAAACAAAGTAAACAAACAATTTACCGAGTTATTAAATTTTCCAAAACAAAGAATTTTAGAACAGCTTTACATATAAAACTGTAACGTAGAGTTCATTTGTAAAGGTCACAAAGCATATGAATGGGTTGAATGAATTTAAAAGAGACAAGACATACTGTTAGAAGGAGAGGCTTGTAATGCGATGCGCTGCAATAGCGAGGGAGCCCCAAAAACATCCCGAGTTCATTATTTACTGTACTTCTATCAAATCCCGCAGTGGAATGGCTCGCTCAGCACAAAACGCTGCGGGAAATCGGCGTCGACCCGAAGGAGAGACTACTGCTGAAGCGTAGGCTCTTCTACTCCGACCGCAACGTGGACTCGCGTGACCCCGTCCAACTGAACCTTTTGTACGTGCAGACGAGAGACGCCATTCTGGACGGCCGACAGGTCGTGACAGAGGCAAAAGGTAGGTCAAATTAAACGAGAAAGATATAAATATAATTTCTTTTTTCTTCATTCTTTAAAACCACACTTAAATTTTATTCTTAAATTTTGTCCGTATACCGCCAGAGAGTTGGGACATATTTTTTGATGTCATCGAAGGTAAAAAGCTATATCGTAAGGGGCCGTCGATTAATCACGTGATGTTTTTTTACCATTTCTGACCCCCTCCTACCCCTTGGTGATATGTGGTAAGGTTTAAGACTACTCGGAAAATCACGTGTATATTTCAGTACCTACAAAGATTTTTTTTTGAATATTATCTTTAAATACGTATAAAGCATAATCCAGTTTTATTCTGAAATTAAAGACCATGATAAAAATGTTAATTAATCTTTCCGAACCCTTACGACCTGGAAACCTTCAGGAAGAGAGCATACTCTTTCCTAAAAGGCCGGCAACGCATTTGTAAGTCCTCAAGTGTTGTAGGTGTTCATGGGTGGAGGTAATAACTTACCATCAGGTAAGCCTCCTGCTCGTTTGCCCTTTTCGCAATAAAAAAAATGTAACGGCGAGTCAAGGTCACGCCGCTTTTCAGTTTGGAGATCGCTCGTTTGACGTAAAAATAGATACACGTGATATCTTGCTACAGCCCTCCCTCCTTGTGATGTTTCGTGATTTTTGCCAAACCCCTTCCCTTCCTTTCGAACCGCACTTGATTAATGGACGGCCCCTAAGTAAAATTTACCTATTCACTTAATGCTATAAGAATAATTAAATTTTTTTAACAATACGAGAATAGGTAAATTTTTGATTATATAATATGTAATATCCATACACATATTCCACATCTCTATTTCAGCAATTGAATTTGCTGGTATCCAGTGTCAAGTACAATATGGTGACTTCCAAGAGGAGAAACACAAACCTGGATTTATTGAAAAGTAATTAATTTTCACAACTTTTATAGCTTTTCTGCCGATCTCTCTTAGTTTATCGTTGCGTAAGGCGAAAAATTTCCTGGGCATCATAAATTGTTTTCTCAGATCATCTTTAGACGTTAGCACGAATATAAAGAACGGAAATGTTCTTGTTTCGACTTTTTGTCCGACTTCAAAAAGAGAAGGAGAAGGTTGTCAATTCGATTGTATTTTTATGTATGAACAGTTTTTAATATTATTTCTTTAGGTATTTAACATTATATAGATCAAGAAACTCCTAAAAATCAAAAAGAAACTTATAGTGTGTGAGATATTTGAAGTTGTTATTGTTTCTTTTTATCTGACAACATAACTGTGGCACATTTACTGTGGTCTTCGCCGTTGGACAGACGGGCAGGTCCGTCCGGGGAAGTAACACGACCTCACAGAAGACCGGCGTAAAGTGAAAGTATAATACTTTCGCGTTTCGTCTGGTGAGTGATGTGGCCGGAGACCAAATTTTCAAAAGGTTGTCAACGCATCTGGAACCCTCGGGTGTAGCAGATGTCCATGGGCGGCGGTTATCACTTAACATCAGGCGAACCCCCAGCTCACTTGCCATCATCTTACATAATAAAAGCATTTCCCCATTCAATCTGTGAGATTAAACTTTTTGCCTGCAACAATAAGTTTCAATTGCTCCAGTACCTTCGGCCTTAGGGAGTTCCTTTCAATTTCTTCAATTCCTTCTGATGTTCAGCCTCAAGGAGTTCCTGTCGGAGCAGTACGCCAATTCGCGGGGCGTGGAGCGCAAGGTGCTCAAAGAGTTCAGCCGACATCATGGCCTCAGCCCTTTGGAGGCCAAGCATCTGTACACGAAGACGGCACGAGAACTGCCTACGTATGGAGTCACCTTCTTCTTGGTTAAGGTATTCGCTTATTACTTCATCCTCCATAATTTGCTGGTCATTACTTTATGTTCTGCAGCACGTTAGCACCATTCTGTTCAGTGAAATATTACCATTATTGAACCGAGCACACTATTATTAGCAATTCGTAATTATTTTTTTTGTTATAACGATTGCCGCGGGGAGTAGGTACCGAACCTTCCTCTTGCGCCAGAGGGTGTGGGTTCGATTCCCACGACTGAAAATATTGAACATGGTGTTTTTCCAGTGTCAGGTCGTTTATATATGTGTAACATGTACTTACTTACAAAAGAAAAGTGTGTTTATTAGTTTTGTTGTACTCATAGTACAAGCGTTGCTTAGTTTGGGATTAGAGAACGTTGTGTAAAAATGTGTCCGAAAATATTTATTTAATTATTCTGTTATATTGGGAACATCTCATTCCTGTCCTGGTTTATGGTAATACCAGAGGATGGTACAGACAAAAACTGACCGCATTAGTAGGCAGGAATTAGAGGAACATCGTATTTAAAAAAAACTTGATAATTTATGTCGATGCTGTCGATTCGGAATCGTACCCTACGTCCTCAATTCAAACACAAGTTCGTTTTTTTTATTTGCATTTTGAACTGTACTTTTATTTATCTAGTTATGACCCTTAGTTAAAATGTATTGGTATTAAGTACTCTCATGTAATAATTTTATGTGCGCGAAGTTTAAATTAATATAGGAAAAAACGTTTAATTTTGCAGGAACAGCAAAAGGGAAAAAAGAAGTTGGTGCCGCGACTCCTGGGCATCAACGCTGAGTCCATCCTCCGCTTGGACGAAGTCACGAAGGAGATACTCCAAGTGTGGATGCTGACGCAGGTGAAAACCTTCCGAGCTGGAAAGGAAACTTTTACCCTGGACTTTGGAGACTACAGGTGAGGTTCAGAGTATTCTACAACAATTTATTAGGTGTGGGGCTATCAGTAGTGACAGAAGATGCAGCAAAGCCGTTCGTGGGCGTATAAAATTATATATTGGGTCCTGTGTCATGTGATGTTGTCACTGGGTTTTTCCCTATGACGTTTACGAGTCCTACGTTATCCTTTTTATTTGTACAAGATAAATTATTCAAACACCGACTTTTATCTCCCACTCGACTCATGGAATAGTCTGAGTATGCTCAGCCGTTGTCTGTCACAAAAATAGTCTATTTCTTTTGATCTGAGAAATATGCGTATACAACGCTATTTCATCCAAGTAACTTGCTCATTGCTGTCCAGCGACAAGGAATACACGGTGAAGACGAACGAGGCGCATCGAATCCGGGACATACTGCAGGGCTACATCGACATCATCCACCGCTCCGTTGCCACCCCGTTCAACGTGGTTCCGGACGAGGGGCAAGCCATCTGCGAGGAGAACGTGCAGTCTTCGAAGTGAGGAAGTCATTACATTGGGATTCTACTAACCTCGTTGATCCCCTCCGATTTGGTTATACAAAATCGGAGGATTCAATCGAAGAGAAAACTTCTTTTTTTGTCCGGGGAAATTCAACGAACTCGAAGAATACCGGTGTGAGGTCGAAGTCTTATACATTTGCGTTTTGTCTGCGGTGGGTGAAGTAACAGCTGCCCACTTAAAAGCTAGAAGAAAGAAAGCTTTAAAGAAAGAAAGAAACGCATCATCGCTACAGCGTTGCAAATCCCGACGGCCTGCGGTTGTCACCGTGACATCTGGTGAACGGACACCTCGCTTGCCATCTTACAAAAAAAAGCGACAAGTACCTAAATACTATCGATTCACAATGCTCACACATTTTCTTTATTATTATTGACCATTCAAAAAGAAAAACACATTATTTACATTATACAATATACTATAAATAAGCAGGACTTATTGCAGGGGACAGATCATCGAAACTGTTGGCCCCAAGAAGTTGATCAAGCATTCATACATCGGCCCCAGCAACTTGGTGCCATTGGCTCAAGGTGAGTGCTTCGATCCTAACATTACTCTTAATTCTTTAGACTAATAATAACTTACGTCTACAAGCTTTTATGTCTAATTCTGATATCCAATTGCTTGCAGACCTTTCTCTTCCACATCCTTTTCTTTTTTTTTTTGATGTCTTTTCAAAAACATTCAAAAACATCTTAAGCTAGTAATGATATCTTCATGTTCAAGCGGAGATTCAAAGCTTTAAATGATTAAATCTTTTATATACAGCGTGTCGTTACCATCGCGACAATAAATGAACACACGTCTAACGCTACTTGCCAATAATCATAAAAAAATATTAACGTTAAACAAAATTCGAATGTAAATGTGTAATACAATTTTAATAAGTTATCCCCTATATATGTGTTCATTTATTGTCGCGATTGTAAAGACACGCTGTATATGTATATAACTTTCTGTCGTTGCATACTTGAAATATCAACTATCTGCTAAAATATTATTTTCGTATTGATATTTAAATATGTCGTCATTCTGTTTTTTTTTTTTATTTGTAAATAAGATTATCCTATGTTGTAGAGGCATTTTACAAACGCAAATTAAAGGAAGTTAAATTAACCTGGATGAGATTTTAACCCACTACTCGAGGCAAACAAGTCTATAACTTAGCAGCTGCGCAGAGTCATAATAAATCATTGCAACCTCAATTGAGTTTTAACTGTGGTAGGGCCACGCAACAGTTTGCCGTTGCACGAATGGGCAGGTCCGTCCGGGTAAGTACCACGACCTCACAGACCGGCGTGAAGTGTAAGTGTTATACCTCTGCGTTTCTTCTGGTAACTGAGGTAGCCGGGGCCCACTTTATTAAACGGTGGCAACGCATCTGCAACCAACGGGTGTTGTAAGTGTCCATGGGCGGCGGTTATCACTTAACATCAGGTGAACCGCCAGCCACCTTCCCATTGTCTTATTTGGAAAAAAAAATATAGTTCCTTATCAATTGTATTGACCAGTTTGTTACAAGTTGAGTATATCGGCAGGTTGTGAAGCCACGCAAGGCACCCAGATTGTGACAGTGAATCAGATGTTGGTGACCAAACCAGGTGTTGTGCGAAGACGAGGGGTTGTGAGTATAGCAGTATATTTGCTAATGAGTGAGATATAGTGTAGGGATATTGAATAACGAACTTTTAGAAATAATCTCGTACATTTAGAAATTTAAATTTTATAGTACTACTACGTGATACAATATTTTTAAAAGAAGTTAAGAACGACGAAGTTATCCACGAACACACAAAAAAAATATATACGGTCAAATTGAGAAACCTCCTTCTTTTTTAAAATCGGTTAAAAAAATAAAAACCGTTCTCAAATCGTTTTCCAAAAAAACTGTAGCATTGGTTCACGAACGATGCGATAAAATATATGTGGTAGCTCTTAAGGCACAGCTTAGCATATCACATAATGTAAAATAGAAAATAAAAATAAATAAATGTTAAATAAATGTACGAAGTTAAAATACGCGGGTTCGATTCCCACAACGGCGAAAAACTTTTAGTTCCTTTTTTCTAAAAATTTTAATGTTTTACCTTAAGTGCAGATATTATTACAAACATTAAGAATGTCTATTTCTCTTGTAATACTAAAGGCGGGAGGAGCCGGTGAGCGTGGTGTGAACTCAACGGAATACCTTAAAAAGCTTAACCGTGTCAACTCCAACGCTATGGAAACTGTGGAGTTTTTGACCGGTAAGTATACAAAATCCGTATTAATAGTGTCCGGGTGCTTGTCTACTTATCACTTGTCTTGTATCTTGTATTAACTGATGTTTTTGCATTCAGTCCCGAGACTATTAAAGCTTCATCGGACGCAGAACCGGTGGGGTGGGAACCCACGGGTTTGGATCATCCGCTATGGGTAGGGCCGCGCATGTGCTCATGCGTGCGTTTAATTATGGTGTGGCATCTAAGGGCCGTCGAGGTCGCGGACCGAAACCCCGATGGCCGTCGACTGTGCAATTAGCTAATCGGTGGCTGGGAGCGGTGAGAACCGCCCCGGAACGCGGGTGTACCTTGTGTACGCGTTGTGTGGGTCTCGCCGTGCTCGGAGGCGAGGGCGAACTATTGTGTTTATTGTTACACTAGCTGTGGGTGTAGTGTTATGCGGCGGGACCCCCGGCGGTGGGTCCATCGTTTCTAAGTCCTCTTCGTCGACCGGGTCGATGAGGACGTTTCGCGGGCGACGTTTATTGACGTTCGCGTTAGTGTCTGGTTGGTAAATTGCTGACTTATCACTATACTCGTCATGTTTAAACGCCAGGGTTGGCACATATGAAATTATATATGTTCATTTATTTACACGTACCCACAGATAAGGAAAAAACCGCGAGGAAACCGGAATATGTAAAAATAGATTATTATATTTCTTATCTTTCCGCGAAGGGAACGTGATGTTACTATAATTTATATTCATTTTTAAATGGAAAAATTTTACTATAAAAAATATTTATATATAAGTGTCCCCACTTAATTAATTTTTTTACATACACAGACATGATTTTTTTGCCCTTTCGTCAGTTTTAAAATTATAAGCTGCCGAAGACGTGGGTTCGATTCCCACAGCGGCGACAATCTTTTCGTACTTTTTCTACATGTTTTAATGTTCGATCTTAAGTGCAGAGATTAGCACTATAAAAAACTTTAAAATTTATAATATAAGTTGTAGCGTTACAGGTTATTCTTCAATACAGGTACATTTCTTTAAAACATGCAAATTTTATTTTTAGATCCAAACAATCAACGAGCGCAAAAAGTGTCCAAGGTCACCGCCCTTGCCACTATTATCGAAGAGGAAATGAACAGCATAATTGAAGGTGAGTGGATGTTGCTATCACCACTTTTCCCGAAACCATAACTCTGTACACACCATATCCTATGATTTTACGAGTTTGTTTATTTACGTATCAACTTTTTTCTATTTCTATTTATATTAAAAACATTGCCCTGACATTATCCTGCGTTGTAAGGACGTTTTACACACAGAAATTTCACATGGACAAACACCCAGATGCGAAACAACACAGATAGTGTGTCACACAAATAGATAGTTGTTCCCTGTGGGGATCGAACCCACGACCCCCGACGCTAGGCCTATATCTTGTCAACTGCGCCACGGAGCGCTTTAACAATAATAAGCGTCATAAATCTAAAAGTGCTGTTGTTAAATTTAATAATTTGTATCTTATCAGTGTATCTTACATGTGTATCTTTCAAGTTTAAGTATCAAATGAAATTTGAGTCAACGGTGCAAAATTATGAACGAAATCAAACGAAACATCATAATTTGTACAAAAGAGGACGAAAAGCTTCTCGCCGCTGTAAGAATTTCTTGTAATGCGGAAAAAAACATTGTAGCTAAAAGACGTTGAGATTATCGTTGGTTTGCCAATCAGCCATTTAGCTTAGTGGTTAAAGCGTCTAGGCGTGAGTTCAGAGGACGTTCGTATCCTGCAGTGGCGAGAAAGTTTTCGTCTTGTTTTTTCTACAAATTTATTTGTTTCATCTCAAGAGATTAGCACTGTAAGAATTTAAGTTTCAAAATCAAATAAATATAAAAATTTTAGCGGGAAATTAATTATGCTTTTCTTAAATTCTATTTTAAATAAGCGGGTCCATCGTTTTATTTCTTTCTTTTAACTTTCCAGGCATCCACAGGAGCGTCGAAAAAGACAACGAAGAAGTCAGGAAGAAACTTCTCTCTGAATTGGACGAGCTTTGTGCAAACTTCAACGTTTTGCTGAACACTTCGAAGAGAGACGATTTCGTAAGTTAAGTTTAATGCTTATGCATGTTTAATTTTACGACGTGACGGTAAATTGGCACTTTTCATTTGATCCAGCTGGTGTTACCGCAAATAATATTATTAGCATTCAATATCGCAATTGTAAAGTAAAGTAACAGCCTAAAAAAGGGCAAAGGCCTCAGTCTGTAAAGATGGTATTAGGGCATAGACTCACTAGACCCCACTGCGGATTGACGGACTTGTTTTTATTTGGAAAATATGCAGGTTTCCTCACGATGTTTTCGTATACCGCTGAACATATCACGTGCTTAATTATTTTAAGTGCTAGTCAGCACTTAAAATTAATAATTTCATTGGGGCCGGCACCGGGAATAGTGCTCAGGTTGATAAATTTTTAATTGTTAGTATTTAAAGTATATCACGTACCTCAAACCCATTTTAGTTGACAATCAAATAGCCAATTTAAATTGGCAGTATCTCTATAGTGGCTAGTATCAGACTATGGTAGCAACCATAGAGATCACAGATAGCTGAGATTTTAATAAATAGAGCGATTATCTTTAAGCGAATATTGGTAGTTTGTACGTCTGTGCGGTTCCCACCTTAAATTAATTGAATTTCAGCGCTCTCCAATGGCCGCGATGAAGGTTCGTTAAATGAATTGTGAATTGTTAAACTTTTAGAGTTCCGTATCCAAAGCTGAATCTGTCTGTCTGTCACTAGGCTGTATCTCATGAACCTTGATAGTTAGACAGTTAAAACTTTCACTGATGATATATTTCTGTTGCCGCTATAACAACAAATACTAAAATGCAGAATAAAAAGATATTTAAGTGGGGCTCACAGATATGATTAACATCATTTATATTAGTTTATATGTGTTTTTATCTTCTGTCCGAAACCACTACCTTCCTGACAATCAGAATACATAACGAAATATCTTTTAGTTTTCATAAGAAGAGTCCATAAATAACGTGTTCTTTGCAGGGTTCACCGGAAAGCCTGACCACATCTCAGGAGACGGCCGAGAAAATCGTGGTACTTTGCACAGGGATGTTCTGCGCGCTAGACCCTGGCATCAAGAGGCGCAGCAGAATCCTAAAGGTACCACAAAGGAGCTGTTTAGACCTCATCGACTAGTGCTTTGGACCCAACAGCTGGCCAGATAATTTTAGTTCAGAAAATTCTTGATCGCATCCCTCGCTGTTTCATACAATATATGCAGTAATTCATAAATTTTTATTAATACCTCAGTTTATTTTTTCGGAAAAACTAGAGCCGCATGCCCGTTACCACTGAACTTCGTTTATTTAGATTGAACAGCGAAATATCACATGATAATTACGCACTAAACAACCCAGCCCATTTTTAAACGTCGGGAAGGGATGCGATTCCTTTTAAGGTATCCGTAAGATAAAAGGGTAAGTACGAGTATAATTTGAGAGAACTGTCTTTAGATAGACTAGTTCATACCAGTTTATTCTAGAGTGTGCGTATTTATATCAGTCTCAACTAGTTTGGCCTAGCCTAAACTAGTCTATTATATCGGGCTTTGGAAAATTTAGTTTGGACTAGCCTAAACTGTATATCCTATCGGGCTTGGGCTAAATTAGTTTGGACTAGGCTAAACTAGTTACTCCTATCGCGTATAGGAAGAACTAGTTTAGCCTAGGCAAAACTAGTTTGTCCTGAAATCGGGTTTGGCCGGTAACATATACATTAAGTATTCGATATCTATTTCACCCATTGCCATACGCTTGAATAGTTCGGAAGTCTGAACTAATAGATGGCAATGTTTAATAGTTTTACGATTATGGCCTTTTCACTCGGTCATGGTATACAAAAATGTTTATCTTATTTATTAGATGAAATTTTAAATTTTTTCCTTTTACCTATGTTTATAGGTTTTTCAGTTATTTTAGCAATTTTTAATTTCAAAATAACAACAAAAAAAAAAGATTGTGTCAGTCATCTCTAGATGCCGTGAAGTCTTTCACTTTCAATTCTTTTTTTTTAAAGTAAGAAGAATTATGACATGAACGAGTGAAATGAAAAAATTTGTTAGATTTTTTCTTTTCCTATATTATCCATTATATATTATTTTTTATTCTCCATAACTACTGTGTTACTCTATTTTACCCATTAACTTACTCGCTGGTCGCAATGTTGTGTTCCGTTTTTCTGTATTTTATTTTTAACATCTGTTGCTACAACACCAACAGTTGTCTCAATTATCATTTATTATTTTATTTCTGTTCCTTTTTAGTAATTTGGAAATGAAAACTTTTTAGAATCACCTGAAAAACCTATTAATTGTTATTAATTAGCATTTAAATTGATAGAGATCGCATCAGAGCTTTATTGCGGACGAGAAAACGGAAGCTACTTTACGGCGAGCGTCCTTCCTAGCGGCTGCATCGCACGCGTGCAAAGCTGTCGACAAGGCCAAGGAGGGGTTGGATACGGTGAGGCAATAATCTAATCTATATAAATAAGTAAAGCCTTATCATCATCATCGTTTCAGCCTGTTTGAGTCCACTGCTGAATGTAGAGCTACCCCATAGACTGTCACGAATCACCGTCCTGAGCCACCTGCTTCCATCGACTTCCCGTACACTTGCACAGGTCGCCACTCCGTCCAGATCGGCGTACGAAGCTCCCACTCGAAAACCTTTCTTCCCCATAAAATAAAGTCTTAAATAAAACTAAAATGATGGACACCGTTTTAAAAGATGGAACACATCGATTCAGAATTGAGCTTGGTGGCTTTTTCCGGGATATTTTCATAAACAAGTAAGGGATTCAGGTGAATAGACCTTAATCAAACTACATAAGTATGGGTGCTCTCTTCATTGATGTCAGGCACTAGATAAGGTCTGCCAAACGGCTTGCTCAACAAGCTGTTTGCAATCAAGCTCGTACACACCATTTCACCTTAACATTGCCAAAAATGTACCTAATTAATTAAGTACATGAGTCGAGATTTTCACGATGTGAAGATATTGGCCGTTTAACTGTTTTCAACGTCAAGCAACGTCACCTGGAGGACGCTAGAACAAATATTGAAACGCGGAAATGTTCAAACCATTACACGTTTTAAGTTTCACCTAAAGTACAGAGTAAAAATAATATTAAAAATTAATATGTTTTTATTCGAATTCAGCGTTAAATTATTAACGTTTTAATGCAGTTATTTATTCTTAGGCGTTGGTTGAAGCGAAAAGAAATTGTTAAAGCAATTTGCGAAAGGGACGACATTATATATTGGACGTTAAATATTTGATTAATTTACAGATGTTCGAAGGCTCTGTTCCAGAGGTTCACGAGATTCAAAATTTAGAAAGGGAAGCCAGGAAGAAAGTGGGAAAACTAAATGCAGCTGTAGCAATTCTTCTATCCGCACAAGCTGGTATATATTCTACATAAAATACTTACCCCCGGTTTCTGAAACTGATCATCGCAGAAGCCAACTGAAAACATCAGCTGTCAAATGGCTTTTCAAATGTTATTTGAGTTACCAAAAGGATTGTTTAAGTATCTGAATTGATCACAATGATTTTCTTAACGATCGGAATTATCAATTCAAAGGGTTTTAACACCCGACGTTTCGAACCCTTTACAACGTTCATGGTCACGGGACAGACTGAGGACGTCTGAGTGTCATTGTTAATCCGGGCTACCGCCAGTTTTTATATTATTAATTTTTGTTTCCATCTACGCAGAATATACTTATTCTATCTTGTCTTGCAGTAGTGGTTTGTATGGGCCTAGATTTAAACGCGATAAATACGTAAACATAGTTTCATTTAGTAATGTGTAATCATGTAAATACTAGAAATTATTCAAGTTTCAATGTTCAAATGTTTGTCTTTCCGTCTTTAAACAGATCCCGACAATTTGGACTACACAGCAGCTATTACGTCGATGACCACGATCGACGAGCTGTTGCCAGAGTTGATTCAAGGTTCGTACGAAGGTTATTAATATAAAAGTGTATCATGTATGGTTCGTACCCTCGATGTGGTTACTTAGTTTACGACTTACCAGGCTGATGATTGATTGATTGATTGAGCATTCTTTTTTGCACACACCATGGTAAAAAAAATAGAATTGGATTGTACAATGGGAGGCCTTTTTACTTAAAACAATTTCTTCCAAAGGTTGCTCTTGGATGGACATAATATGTGGTGTGGTTAAAATTCTACTAATATGTTGGTGATGAAGTAGATATTATTTTTAGAGTACTTATTAGAGTACAACTATTTGTGCTTGAGTGCGTTGTAGTTTTGTGTGTTTATTTTATTTACAACCAGTCAATAATATCAGTATTTAATTAACCTACGACAATATCATTAAAATGAAGCTTCATTATAAAACAGTGTCTTTTGAAAAGAAATTAAAATAAAATGTTGATAATACAGCTATTACGCATGAATGGATAGACGATAGCCTAAAAATTTTATAAAAAAACAAAATTAGGACCAAAATTAGAGCCTTATCCTCCCACGAAGGTCTGCAACGATTTCTCTAATCCTCAGGACGTGAAAATCGCCGTTTGCTGGTTTTATAATTTTAGCTCTCAGTCCCAGTGGCTATTTTTGTTATATCGATCACAAGGGATGCGTAAAACTTAATATATCCCGTATATACGTTTTTATATTGCTAAGAGCGGGTCAGGTCTTTAAAATCTACGTTGTGGTTAAACAGACGCCAAAGCTCTGGGCAGCGGTAAGGACGAGAGGTCCCGCCTCTCTCTCTTGAGCCGCATACGGTCGTTGTGTGATGCTGCACACAGCATCTGTGCTCTCACGGGCGAGGAGGACAAAGAGGTTTGGACTAAGTTCATACATAACTAAAGTTACCACTAAAAGGTTGTCACCTCACTGTTGCGTCCCAATATATTTATTGTAATATTTTGTACGTTAGACATAATCTTAATTGTTATCTAAAGAATAGTGACAGACATAAATTAAATACTAGAAATAAGGACAAATTAATTACATATTCGTCTAAAAAAAGTAAATAGATCGTTCATGGGGCAAAGTGTGCGCATGTATAATAAAATCCCACAATCGGTATTAAGTCTGCCACTAGATGAATTTAAACGCAAAATTAAACGCGAACTTATGGCTAGGGCATATTATACAATTGCAGAATATCTTGACGACGCCAATGTGTGGGGTTAATGCTGTTGATACTCACGTAGGCTAAAATGACATACTTGTTCTATTATATTGTAAACTAATCGTTTTAAAAAAGAGCAACTGTTGAGTTTCTTGCTGGTCTTCTCAACAGAAACTGCTTTCCGAACCGGTGGTAACTTACGAACGTATTAATTTTTATGTAAAATTTTTGACATTTCATAAGAACGCGCAGGCGTCTATGTGAATAAATATATTTTTGATTTTGATTTTGATTTTGAGCTAATGGACTGACTGTTTAGGTGTGATTTGCATGTGCACCTTGGTCATAGGGGTCCGTAAAGGAGAAATATGATCCTGACGTTGTCTGGTAAGGAGGTAACTGAGGCTTACTGCAGTACAGAGTAACTGAGGTTCATGTTGTAACATGAGTCAACCGAAAGTTCACTGTGTTATCAATGGTGTAATAATTTTAATTAAAAAAGTTGTAAATTAAATTTTGTAGGTGGCAAACTGTGGTAGGGCCACGCGACCGCTTCGGCTGTTTCACGAATGGATAGGTCCGTCCGGGTATGTACCAAGGCCTCTCAGAAGATCGGCGTGGTAGCCGAGGTGTACTTTATTTAAAGGTGGCAACACATCTCCAACCCTACGGTTGTTGCAAATGTCCGTGGGCGGCGGTTATCACTTAACATCAGGTGAACCGCCAGCTCACTTGGCACCATTCTCACATAAAAAAAAACAATTTGTGATTTTATGTAAATTAACGAACAAAAAGTTTCAGCGCTGCGAGATTCGAACCTGTATCTTAATTGCTCAGTGCCAGGCGTACGATCGAATAAATTATAACGTTTATTACTTCTTTAGTTATCACAAGCAGTAAGCTTATTTGTGGTAGGGCCACGCAGCAGCCTCGGCTGTTGCACGAATGGGCAGGCTCGTCCGGGTAAGTACCACGACCTCGCAGAAGACCGGCGTGAAGTGGAAGTATAATACTTTCGCGTTTCGTCTGGTGAGTGAGGTGGCCGGAGTCCAATTTCCAAAAAGGTTGTCGACGCATGTGCAAACCCTCGGGTGTAGCAGATGTCCACGGGCGGCGGTATTCACTTGACATCAGGTGAACCGTCTGCTCGCTTGGCAACTTTTAACATAAAAAGGCTAACATACCGTTTCACTTACAGCGATTGCAAGAGCTCGCTTATAGGTACGCCAAGTCCGCCGATAAACTCATCTTCACTTTCGGCCGCGGCACGGTAGCAGACAAGGAAAACGAGGTAGTTGTTCTTATTGCTTTGCTTATACTTTCCGCACCGGTGGTAACTTTCGAACGTAACGTTTCTTTGTAAAATTTCGACGTTTCATAAGAACGCGGAAGCGTCTGTGTGAATGAAGATATTTTAAATGTTGAATATTGGATACATGCGAAAAACGATGAATATAAGAATATTCATCGTTTTTCGCAGCTTAATTGGTGCAATCTTAAAAGTAAACGATCCACACCAATGGCGATCGATTTCGCGGCTGCAGATCGCAACTTACTGTTGTAGTGTTGTGCAGAAACTGTGGCATGTTTGAGCAAGCTCGTCGTTATGTGGAAGTACTTTTGCGATTGCTATGGTGAATGAAGTAACCGGGGCCCGTTTCTAACAACTGGGGTATGATGAAATTCAATAATCTGTAGATAAAAATGTCGACAAATTTTTCGCCGCCGAAAAATTTTGCTACCGACTCATCTTTTCCGTGTTATGAGCTATAGAAATGTACGCTGAAGGTTAAAATTTCGCATAACGCACTACTAACTAGTCTATGGGTGGTGGAAATATAGTGTGGTAAGCGGGCGTGGCAAATAACAACTACGTAAATAAGTCCACACTATGTATTTAAAGTTCAAACAGAGCACAAGCGAAGTACAGACGTGAGCACAAGAGAAATAGAAAGTTAGAATAGAGGCAAGAAACAAAGGAAAGGCGATAAAAACATAAAAACAATAAGCTGTGTATAAGCACTCGCGTAACTATATCGTAAGGAAGCTGAGACATGCATTCGCCGTCGCGGACGTGATGGCACTGTTGGCCGCCGGCCGGCGCCGGCGCTTGCCTTCTCGCTGCTTCGAGTATGTCCTCTCTTTCCTACGCCGCGCCCTTTGTTGACCGCGCGCGCGGCGTAGGAAATTTCCATATATGGTCTCCTCACACTCCCCCACCGAGACCGTTGCTTGCTACGGTCGATAGTAATCAGGGAATCGTACTGATCGACCACTGCTTGTTTTTTTAGTAGTAGCAGGTTCTGGGCTCTCCGGTGTGGGTTCGTTGGGTGGAGGATGCTGGCTGGGACTTCTGCAATCGGCATCTTTTGTAATATACGCTGGTTTGAGCCTGTCTATTGAGATGGTATTCTCTTTACCTCTGATGTCGATCTTAAAGGTTTTGTTGCCTCTTTGTATGACTTTGTAAGGGCCTGTGTATGGAGAATCTAATGCTCGCTTTGCTGGTCCTTGTCGAAGAAACACGTAGTCAGCGTAGTTGAGGTCTTTGGGGATGTAGAAAGGCTTTTGAGCGTGTCGAGTACCTGGTACAGGAGTCAACTTCGATATGTGGTCCCGTAGTCTGGCTGCGAAGTCTGCGTAGTCGACGGTAGTGTCCTTCGTAGGCTCAAAGAACTCACCAGGCAGGCGTAGTGGCTCCCCATAAACCAGTTCTGCCGCTGAACATTGCACGTCGTCCTTCCAGGCGCTGCGGATGCCCAGCAGCACTAAGGGTAGGACTTCAGTCCAGTGAGTGTTGGTATGGCACATAATTGCTGCCTTCAATTGCCGGTGAAGCCGCTCGACCATCCCATTACATGCTGGGTGGTACGACGTAGTCGGACGGTGCTCGGAGCCGATGATTGCTGACACGGCGCGGAACAGCTCGGACGTGAACTGTGCGCCCCTGTCAGTGGTGATCTTGTTCGGGCAGCCAAAGCGGGCTACCCAACCCCCAACAAATGCTCGTGCGCAGGACTCTGCAGTGATGTCCGGCAGTGGATATGCCTCAGGCCAACGTGTGAAACGATCGATGACCGTGAGGCAGTGCCTGTAACCAAAAGAATATGGTAATGGCCCTACTATGTCCATATGGACATGGGAAAATCTTGAGGAAGGAGTGGGAAATGGAGATATGGGTGATGTGGTATGGCGTGAAATTTTGTTTCTTTGGCAATCTGCGCATTCTTTTGCCCACTGACGGCAATCTCTTTTGATTCCTGGCCAAACGAATCTTTGCGTCACCATTTTAGTTGTCGCCTTGGCACCGGGATGGCTCAGTCCGTGGATTGCGTTGAAAACTAGTTTTCGAAAAGCATCAGTCACATATGGCCTTGCGTTTGCTGTTGATATGTCGCAATATATAAAAGAGTTGACATCAGGTAGTTGGATCCTCTTTAAATTGAGTCCAGATCCGTGCTGCATCAGGTCATTCATTTCAAGATCCATTTTCTGAGATTGTGCCAAAGCTTCGTAATCTATGGGCTTGCGAATCTCCTCCACTCTGGATAGCGCGTCCGCTACGACATTGTCTTTTCCCGCTATGTACTGTATGTCGGTGCTAAATTGTGATATAAAATCCAAGTAACGAAACTGTCTCGGGGAACATTTTTCTCTTGCGGAGTGGAATGCGTACGTTAGAGGTTTGTGGTCTGTATATATGATAAATGCCCTGGCTTCGACCATGTGGCGGAAATGCCGTATAGCCTCGTATATGGCTAATAGCTCTCTGTCATAAGGGCTGTATTTCTTTTGCGCTGGCTTAAGCCGCCGGGAGAAGAATGCCAGGGGTTCCCAGGATCCACGATTTACACGCTGCTGTAGTACTGCACCAATTGAAACGTCTGATGCGTCGGTGTGGATGGCAAGTTCAGCATCAGGATTCGGATGTGCTAGATTGGCTGCGTGGGACAAACCTTCCTTGCATGCTTCAAATGCTTCCGACATCTCCTTCGTCATGTCAATCTCCTGTGAGGCCTTCTTCTTAGGTCCGCTAAGTACTAGGTTCAGCGGTGATTGTAGAGCTGATGCACCTGGTACGAATCTGCGGTAAAAGTTGAACATCCCCAGAAACCTTCGGAGCTCCTTCACTGTCTTGGGGATGGGATATTCCAAAATGGCCTGCACCTTTGACGGTAATGGTCGAATGCCTTCAGATGATACTTCATGCCCAAGGAAAGTGATGGTCGATACTCCGAATTCACATTTAGCGGCGTTGATTAGTATTCCGTAGTCTGTTAATCGTTGGAATAACTCACAGACATGTTGCTGGTGTTCTTCTTCAGTTGCGGAAAAGATCAGGATGTCGTCCAGGTAGCCGTAACAGTTGTCCATGCCTCTGAGTGCTTCGTCTATAAAGCGCTGGAACGTCTGTGCCGCGTTCCGGAGTCCATACATCATGTATGGGAACTGAAACAGTCCGAACGGTGTTATAATAGCTGTCTTGGGTATATCAGCTGAGTGGACCGGAATCTGGTTATATGCTTTGACCAGATCCACTTTGGAGAAAACTTTACTCCCAGATAATTGTTGAGCAAAGTCCTGTATATGCCGAATAGGGTATTTATCTGGGATAGTACGGGCGTTTAAAGCGCGGTAATCACCGCATGGTCGCCAGCCGTCATCCTTTTTAGGAACTAAATGAAGCGGAGACGACCATGAGCTCTCGGACCTGGATGCTGTGCCGTTCCGCAGCATAGCCTCAAACTCCTTCTGTGCGATCTTGAGACGATCTGGTGGCAGGCGTCGAGGTCTACTAGATACGGGCGGTCCAGGCGTGGTGCGGATATGGTGCATAGTATTATGCTTGACTTCCGTAGGTGTGCCTGAAGGGCGAGTGATATGTGGGTAGTTGCGTAATATTTCTAAATACCTGGAGTCCCCAATTGTCACCTTCACCGAAGATATAGCCTCTATACCAGGTTGGGCTGGCACATTAACGGTGAGCGAGGTGTGGTTGTCAATCAGGCGCTGGTTTCTGCAATCAACTAGTATATTATAGTGTGATAGAAAGTCAACGCCTATGATCGCTCTTGCCACGTCAGCAACCACGAAGTTCCAGGTGAACGCTCGGCGTAAACCCAGATTAAGCTCCAAGCGAACCGAGCCGTAAGTGTTTATAATTGTCCCATTTGCTGCAAACAATTCATAATTAGTCTTCGTACGGTGCCCTCTAAGCGCTGTGCGCGGATACACGCACAAATCTGATCCTGTGTCAACTAGGAAAAGTACCTTAGAAGTGTTGTCCACTACGAAGAGGCGGCCCGGTTTTGATTGGCAGTCGTAGGCCGCTAGTTCCGGCTGCCGTTGAAGTTTTCCGCCTTAGGGTGGCTGCAAGGCCTGGTGCAGCGGCTTGCTTTGTCACCAAATCTGTTGTGATACCAGCATATTGTTGTATCCCTCGGCTTGGATGACGATCGATCTCGACGACGGAAGGGTGTTCTGCTTCTTCTACGACTACCACCGTCTCTGCTGTGTGATCTTGATGGCTGCGCGTGGTACTGGACTTTTAGTGAAGCTATTTCTCGTGTTAATTCTGCCATTTGCTTTGCCATCTCCGTAATGTAGCTTCTACAACCTAACGCACAAACCTGAGGTGCCTGTGGTACTATGTCATGTACCTTGTCCGCTAGGTCGGCCAACTCATTCAACGTGGCACTAGGTTGCGACGCGATAACGGTCTGTAAACTGGTAGGTAACCGGCTGGTCCACACTGTTTTCAGAAATTCTTCCGTCACAGTTTTACCGGCTAGTGCCTCAAATGTCGCAAAAATTGTGATGGTTTCCTCTCACCTAGTTCCTCGTGTTTCAGCAGTTGCAACAGCTTTTTTTCTTGCGAAGCTGACAATCTCACTATAAGCTCGTTTTTCAGTTCTAAATATTTATTTTCCGCTGGAGGATTATTAATAATTTCTTTTACTATCACAGCATATTGATGTTCCAATTGCCCAATTACATAATTAAACTTTGTTGAGTCACTCGTGATTCCAGACAAGGAAAATTGTGCCTCCATTTGCGAGAACCATAAGGCGGGTTCCTCTGGCCAAAATGGCGGCGCGCGTACAGAAACTTTAAACACTGAACCGTTATCGATGTTGTCGGTTTCGATGCCTGTAGGTCTGCCGCTTATTACTTTACCGGATCTATTTGCTTCCATTGTGTTTTGCGTTGTTCACTCGTAAATAACAGTCGATATTGTCCAACGTCGGGGTCACCAGTATAGTGTGGTAAGCGGGCGTGGCAAATAACAACTACGTAAATAAGTCCACACTATGTATTTAAAGTTCAAACAGAGCACAAGCGAAGTACAGACGTGAGCACAAGAGAAATAGAAAGTTAGAATAGAGGCAAGAAACAAAGGAAAGGCGATAAAAACATAAAAACAATAAGCTGTGTATAAGCACTCGCGTAACTATATCGTAAGGAAGCTGAGACATGCATTCGCCGTCGCGGACGTGATGGCACTGTTGGCCGCCGGCCGGCGCCGGCGCTTGCCTTCTCGCTGCTTCGAGTATGTCCTCTCTTTCCTACGCCGCGCCCTTTGTTGACCGCGCGCGCGGCGTAGGAAATTTCCATATATGGTCTCCTCAGAAATAAGTCAATCAGGTGGTGATTTTACCGCCTACTCGGTTATCAACATTTCACTTAAGAAAGAGAAAAAATAAAAGAAAAAGAAAAATCACTCCTGCCCACATATGCCGCTGCTGCGGCTAGGCTTTGTTGTCAGCCAACATCCGGCTGACCATTGCCAGCTCGACCCTCGTCCGAGTAATGGGGATATAACTCCGAGACTCGTAGCCAGACTGGCCACAGCCTGCAATTCCATCACAGAGGCGACGAAAAATGTTAATAACATTATATCAAATGTAAACTTAAATAAATTAAATGTCGGTTCAGATTTTAGATTTAGCGAGAGACATTGGCGATAAGACATCGATGCTGCTGATGAAGACACACGAGTTGATCAACCTGGCACAATCTGATCCTCGGGCTGACGAGTTGGATCGGGCTGGTGCGAGGTGTGCAGATGACTCCAGGATACTGCTCGCTTGTGCTCAGGTTTGTGGATATCTAGACTTAATTTGTTAGTGTCATTTTATAGTCGCTTTTTACGACAGGTATAGCCCACCTTAGCCCTATTCTATGAGCCCGTCTTGTTAGCACCACAATAATAGCTAGTAAAACTCTTCGTTTCACGCAGGACCATGCCAATTGTATACGAAATATTATAGCACTTTGCATTTTCGATCGTATTTACCATGAGTGTGTTTCGAAAGATTTCTGGAAGGTGATTCATCAAATAACGTGACGAAATCACATACCATTTATACCAAACTGATGATTTGCAGACCACCGCCGTGCTGTTTGACGTCAACGATCCGTTCCGATAACCCCATCACATAATAATCATTGCACGTCCATCCACATTCGTGGCTAAATTAGCTTCACGTCCATCCACATTCGTGGCTAAATTAGCTTCACGTCCATCCACATTCGTGACTAAATTAGCTTCAGGTCCATCGATTTCGCTATTCCACGGATTTGGTATTAGGTCAATATGTACTATATTGATCTAATACAAATATATTACAATCTTTTTTTTTTAATTTCTTCTGTTTCTATTCGATTTGTTAATTGTAATAATATTGCAGTTGACAGCGTCATCGATAGACGAGTCCCATTGTCAGAGTGCGATGACCGCTGCAGCGGAGTCTTTGACGTCATCGGCCCAACACCTTACAGCGACGTGGAAACCGCTCGTCGAGGAGCCGGGGCGTAGGATGTACGAGCACAGCCTGTCGGACTTGACGACGGACCTGATGAAAGCGTTGGACAGACTGAGAAACGCTTACGCTGACTTGTCAAGTGAAGGCGTTCGTCCTGGTATGTGTGTAGTTTAAAATGAACTTACTATGGACAGACTAGATCATTCAATTTTATCATCATCATCATTTCAGCCTGGTTGAGTCCACTGCTGAACATAGGCCTCGCCCATAGGCTGCCACGAAGTACGATCCTGAGCCGCCTGCATCCATCGACTTCCCGCACATATGCACAGGTCGCCACTCCATCTAGTGGGGGGTCGTAAATTTTATAAAAACTCAAAATTATACAACTGTGAGAAAGATTATATACTCGCGGCCTAATGCTTTAGCCACTAAGCTAAACGGCTGATTGCCACACCGAGGAAAATCTTAACGTATTTTATCTACATTGTTTTTATTAGCATTTGAAGCAATGCTTGGCGCATCCATTGTTATGTCCTTTCCAGCATACAAACAATTTCGAATATCGTTTTACAACGATAATTCGTTTAGCTTGGTGCCTAAAGCGTCAGGCCGCGAATGCCGAAGCCGTGGGTTCGATTCCCACAGCGGCGACAAACTTTTCGTACTTTTTCTACGAAGTGAAATATGTTTTATATATCAGTTAATTTATAAGATTCTTTTTTTCAGCGGAAGATAGAGCTAAGATTGGGGACGATGTGAAACAGAAGGAACGTATGAAGTTTCTAGCAACCATGACAACTGCTTCAAATAACATCGCGGACGCACAAATGGAACTGGATAAGGTACGCCATTTTTATTAGCGTTTTTAGGTGGATTATCCTGACCAGTAATTGTAAGAGCTCGATGAGAACAATGTTAACTTGTAATTTATAAAAATATTTTTATACAAATTACAAGTTCAAATTACAATATTATTATAATATTCATCAGAAAAGAGTTTTATGTATTATGAATTTAAACTGACCTTTAATTTTTCTTTAAAATGTAATATAATATTCGTGAAGAATGAAGCGCACTCGAATCGTATAGTTTGAACCATCATGAGTTTTATCCACTAACGAAATGTCCTACTCGGATCAGAGTCCAAGGAATTCTGACAAATAGAAAATTTTTGAAATTGTGAATTCTTGAAGATAAATTATATAAACAAAAACTTTCGGCGGTGTGGGATTGGTACCTGCGTCTTCCGGTTTAACGCCCAGATGCTTTAAATGCGTTAAGCTAAGCTCCCGATGACCCCACTGCACGAAAATCTCGACATCTAGATAGATGTCGAGTCTACTACTGCACGTCTGTCTACTACTGCCTGCGTTCTTTCTATTGCCTTTTTAGCAATGCTTGGGGCCATCTAGTATGCTTTGCTTGTCTTTACAGCATGCAACATCTTACAAAGATGAACATTTGTAACGAGAGATGTCACATTTGCTCTTAAAATTGCCTAGTTTGACACTGCATAATTCCTGGTATGTTTGTAAGAAGGAGGTGTGTATTGAGATTACTGTTTTCCTTTAAAGTGGAACAAATGGTCATGTTGTGCCAAACCTACCAAGTAAGACAAGGGCAAATGAAAGAGGTCTATGAAGTGCGTAATCCTATTGAGTAAGCCTATGACGTAAAGCTTTCTGACAAGCTTCGAAATATAAACCAAATACTGAGCCGCAGGAAAAACTTATTAATGTTCTTATAATAATTAATTATAAAAAGTGATATGTTATCTTATTTTTTTCGTGCACAGCCTATGAAAGAAGAAATTGATGGGCAAAGAGCTAAGGAGTTGCAGCGTCTGCTGGCACAACGGTTGGCACAACTGAATTCGGCCATTGCCTCCCTCATATGCGCTACCGCCGGTGAGATTTGTATTTATTAATTTCATATTGCTTATGTAGATAAAATATTTGCCAAGTGGCCTATATCTTATCTCTAATATATATCTCCACTAGCTCATCATTTTTTTTATGTGAGAAATTGGCAAGCGAGCTGGCGTTCCACCTGATGTTAAGTTATAAACGCCGCCCATAGACATATGTAACACCCGAAGGGCTGCAAATACGTTGCCGCCTTTAAATAAAGTGGGCCCCGGCTACCTCACTCATCAGACGAAACGCATAAGTGTAACACTTCTACTGTACGCCGGTCTTCTGTGATGTGATGGTCGTCTGAGGAGCGTAGTCTATAGAATCAAAGGCTTGTGAACATAGAGGTTACATAGGGAATATTTAGTACCTTCTTACGAGGCAGTCGTTACTTGCACTTGTAACATTATGTTTGACTTTGTTCCAGACCGTCAGAACCCAGATTATAAGACAGCTGAGCAAGCCATCGCCATTGTGTCTGACCTGATGCCGGCACTGGTTCGTGGTAAGGATTTTTATTTAGTACAGCGAATTTCTGATACTGTGTAATATGTACGATCTTATCTATGAAATTGGCACCTTACATAAAAAAAAAACAAATGATTTTTAATGATCATTTAAATCAGAGGAAAAATGGTTCCAGTAAGAAAATATCAATAAAAATTTAATTTTTTGTTTATAAGCTGCTGTCGGATTTAAGTCGTATATACAGGACAAACCTGTCGATCCGCTAGTTTCTTATAAATTTATAGTTGGATAATTTTCCAATAGATCTAAAGGCCATGAGCACCACAAACGATGAGAAAGCCGGTCGCGCGTTACTAAACGACGCTCGTGCACTATGCGAGGCAACACGCGACCTCTGCGCTGTAAACGAAAGTGGCAACATCCAGGTGAGTCATATTTTACTGATTTTTAATTTTTATTATATACCAGACCTTTAAGTCTGTAACCGTGCTGTGCATTGTATTTTTTAGTCACATATGGCTAGTGTTTGTACACATTTTAGCCGTTAGTGTTTAGATATTACCTTGATATAAGTTAATTTGCTCGTACCTTGATGACTAAGACATGGTAAAGATTCGTAAATAGACATAGAATAGTAGAAATGGATGTAAGCTATCTAGCTGCTTGGGATGTCTATCTTTTAAAAATCGTGTTCCCAGTTGCATCAATTACCGGACGAAACACCAAATTGTTATGCTATCGATTCACGTTGGTCTCTGCTAGAAAGCGGTACTTCCTGCCACTTGTGCAACAGAAGAAGCTGCCACCAGGCTCTGCAATAGTTATTCTTTGGTACACATTACGCGAGTCCACACATCAATCAACGATAAATTAATTCGATCGCAGGATGAAAACGACGCTGCGTCCAAATTCGCAAGATTTTCTTCTAAACTGAGCTACGTGTTTACACCGAGAGTTGACCCAAGGAAAGGAAATATGGTACGTCATAGGATTAAAAGAAAAACATTTTGTACATTTGTAGTGTGCTGTTTGTAGACTGTTTTTTATAGTATCATATAGGTAAGTTCTCGTGCAAATGAAAACTAAAGGGATTGGTGGAGGTAGCCAATGCAATGTGCCCTAGAGCTACCCTGTTTGACGCAAAAGTAAGATATAATTTTCTTTGTGCAAAGAAATCCGAAAACTTAACGCATTATGCGAAGGAGACTTTGGAACTCGAAGACACAAAATCACCATTGACTTCTTCATGGTTTCAAGTCAAAATTTCTTTATTCAACATGGGCTCAATTTAAACTCTTATTGAACGATTGATCACTTGATTTTAAGTAGTTACCGCATTCCATAGATACTTTCAACAAATTTGGAGTAGCATATGTAACCAATTAAAAAAAATATAACACTTCCACATCACGTTAGCCTCCTTTGAGGCTGAGTGCTTCACTGGACGAACTGGATCCTTCGTGAAATATTCTCAATCGTGTTAAAAGGCTGTAAATGATGAAATAATTGAACTAGTCCTCCGACATCACAACTGCACACCGCTATCCATTTTTCAGATAATAGAACTCTCAAAAACTTGCTGCGAGAAGGCCTCCCAGCTACTCACGCATGTCAACCAGCTGGTAGACGAGGAGGGGGCTACGGGCGATGCTGGGGAAGAGGGAGCCGCGCTGTTGGATGAGCGGGGGGCGGCGCTGGTGGACGTAGTACAAGCGCTCCTCACTGCTGCACAGGTACAAGGAATTTATAATATGCGATGGACTTTCTTTTCTTCCTTCTCCTGCAATTATCCCATTTATGTAGGGTCGGCATGGCAAAAGAAATTGGAAAGCTCATTCCGCTTCAAAATGTTTTAAATTTACATAAATAGAACACTTTTGGGAATTGTCGTTGTTATTTTTTATGAATTTTAAGTTGTGTATTCAGCCACCCTACGGTGGTAGGGCAACGCAGCAGCCTCCGCTTTTTGCATGAATGGGCAGGCCCGTCCGGGTAAGTACCACGACCTCACAGAAGACCCGCGTAAAGTGGAAGTATGACAAATACTTTCGCGTTTCGTCTGGTGAGTGAGGTAGCCGGAGCCCAATTTCCAAAAAGGTTGTCAACGCATCTGCAGCCCTCGGGCGTAGCAGATGTCCATGGGCGGCGGTATTCACTTAACATCAGGTGAACCGTGTGCTCGTCTGACAACTTTTCACATAAATAAATAAAAAGTCAGCTTAGCGCATTCCATGATAATCTATCTAATGTGTGAGACTATCATTATTGAGTCGCCAGAAGTTAATGTGGTTAATTTTTTGAAATATATGATTATTGTAAAATTTAAAGAAATAAATCATATTCGTAACTGATTTCAATCTTACCCTCTGTTGAGAAGTGTACTCCTCAGAACGCGCAAGAACGTGCGAGGCTGTGACTTGAATGGGGTTGACCGGAGAGTAGTAATAACCCTATCTTTGCAGATGAGTGACTTGAGGCGAAAGTATGTAATCCTTTTCGTTTCGTTTTGTGAGAAAAATCGAGTTCAACCGTTTCAAATGCCGCGTCAAATCACAAACCTCTCTCGATTGGCACAAAAATTTGTTCCTCGATCTGGTAATGAGTACTTACTGTGATGTACGTTTAAACAATTATTATATACTACTCTATATTACGCTCTACATTTTGCTACTCTATTAATTGTAACCATTTATATTGCGTGTTGTCATAAAATATAAGTCAGTATCACAGAGTACTTTTGTATATAGGGAAAGTATATATAGGGTCAGTATTGTTCGGGCCTTCAATAGTTTCATTTTACCTCTAACACCACACCGTACATACCGTGAGGTTAAGAAAAGCGTGCATACGCTTTTTTTCCACACAAAGATATGGCAAATGTAAATAACTTTAACTCTGGCGTAATTCAATTAAAATAAATTTTAAACGATAGAGATAAATTTCTAATGAATTAATCAAGGAGAAAAAAATATTTAAAACTTGTTTTTTGTACTAAGAAATCCACCATTTTATTTGTTTGACTTCAGAAACTCAATACACAATTCTGCCAACATGATAAATATAGGAAGCGGGCGACATCATACACGTATGGATATTCCGATTTTTTTTTTAATTTAATGAGTCACAGAACCGACACAGAGCGAATCCGACTCGGATAGATTAGGTCAGAAGGTTCAGGCGGGAGCAGAGCTCCCGCCTTAACCTTCGAGGTTAGGTTTTTTTTTATGACCACCAAGAAATACGAACTGAATTGACATATTGACAAAAAAAATGGCGGATTTCTATAGACATTACACTATTTCATTATTAATTTTTTCGAAAACTATAAGCGACCGCCGAATTCTGCTTGTTGTTTTTAAATTATTAATTAAATTCATAAGTGATTTTTCTCTATCATTTAAAATTTATTTGATTTGAATTAGGCCGGAGTTAAAGTTATTTACATTTACCAAAGATATAGTTGATGACCTTTGCTTTTACAGATTACGGCACCAAGTTTTGGTGACCCTAGATGCCAGTCTACGATGTTGACGGCAGCAGACGATGTATCCTCTTCCTGCCAAGAGCTCGCCGCCATCTGGTGCCCTCTAGTCAAGAATCCGACGCGGGCGACCTTGCAACAGAATTTGGACTCGAGCCGAAAGGAGCTGGAAGCATCTCTTAACAATCTACGAGATGCCTGCAAGGACTTGGGTAAGTTTAGAACCTGGAAGATAAAAGTATTCTGTTCAAAAAACGCTGATGTATTTAAAGCATAATGGGGTAGACTGTCACACTCTGTGAAACAACACCATGTTTATGTACTTAGCTATTTGTTTCAAACAAGATTTCAAACTGTCACTATAAAGCAGGTTCGAAATTAGGACAGTGACTTTCAAAAAGTGGACCGGATTGCCGTTCTCATCGGAGGAAACGAACATTTCTATTTTACGGCACACTTCAGTGAGGCTGTGATGCCTCACCAGAAGGCGTTGTTCTCTCGTGTTTCAACAGAATTTACTCCTTAAATAGTTTGTGGATGAATCAGATGTGGAGATTAAGCAGTGGGTGGACAGAGGTGGAGTTAGATGAATCGTTAAAAGCGTCGTTAAAATCGTCTCGTTTGTTTTAGCATGTCTAAAACATCTAAAGAAATATTGTTCTTCAATTAAATGATTATTTAATCGATTGAATCATTATTTTGCAGATGTTTCGGATCGGAACAACACGTATACTGATCAATTTAATGACGAAATTCGTGAAAGAACTTCAACAGAGAACAACACAACTAAAGCCAAGTCGAAAGAAATTATAAGGGATTTGAAATGGGTAATGATGCTCTCTGTTATTGAACCAGGCACCAGAATTATATATATATATTGAATCATACTGGCAAAGTAATCCCACAATAAATCCCACAATCGGTATTAAGTCTGCTACTAGATGAATTTAAACGCAAAATTAAAAGCGAACTTATGGCTAAGGCATATTATACCATTGCAGAATATCTTGACGACGCCAATGTGTGGTGTTAATGCTGTTGATACTCTCTTAGTCTAAAATGACATACTTGTTCTATTATATTGTAAACTAATCGTTTTAAAAAAGAGCAACTGAGTTTCTTGCCGGTTTCTTCTCAACAGAAACTGCTTTCCGAACCGGTGGTAACTTACGAACGTATTAATTTTTATGTAAAATTTTTGACATTTCATAAGAACGCGCAGGCGTCTATGTGAATAAATATATTATTGATTTTGATTTTGATTTGAATCTATTGATAATTATAAAGAGCGGAATGCAAATATTTCGCTGTGGCCATGCAACAGTCTTAGCTGACCAAGTTTAAATTGAAATTCAAATATCTTTATTCAACATAGGAGCATTACTCTCACTTATTGATTGTCAAAATTACTACCTGTACTACCTGTTCCACGAGTCGGCAAGGCCGTCCGGGAAATACCACGACCTCACAGAAGACCGGCGTGAAGTGGAAGTGTTATACTTCTACGTATCATCCGGTGAGTGAGGTGGCCGGGGCCCACTTTATTTCAAGGTGGCAATGAATCTGCAATACGGGTGCTGTAAATGTCCATAGGCGGCGGTTATCGCTTAACATCGGGTGAACCGCCAACTTGCTTCTCATATTATTTAATAAAATATATTTACAAGGTGGCTTTTCTAAGTGTATCCATTTTTTTATTACATTCTAGACATAAAAAATTTTACATATAAAATGATAAAAATTTAAAATCACTCGTAAGTAATTATATACATTCATTTGAACTTATATAAAAAATGCGTGATTCATACGCAACTGATTTATTTTACGCGCGATCATTCATATCTAACACGCACACAAGTTCGTGCACAGTAAAATTTAGGTATTTACGAATGACTACCGCATTGTCACACGTTCTGTTTTTTAGGGCATATAATGGCATTTTTTTTTTTTGGAAAAAACTTTATTTTTTATTTCAATAAACGATTATACTACCGAGTCTGAACCTCCTGTGTAGATTTGGGCACTTCTCAAAAAATCTCCCTGTATATGTTAAATATGTATGTAGGTATGTATGGTATAGGTTACGTTTACTAGTAAAAAAAAATATTGAAGAAACGTTATCTTAAAAATGATGACTTTTTAATGTACAAGGCGATAACTGTTTGCAGGTGGGCAACTCTTGCACAGGCGTTTTCAACATTGCTTCGGAAATATGTGACGGTGCAAAACAATTGGCCAGCTCGCTAGGAGAGGATGGCGAACACATCGGAGACTGCGGAGAGAGGTTACTCGACACTGCTCAAGCGTTGTACGCTACTGTTGCGGTGAGTTTGACCGTCGAGGAAATCGCATTGGTGTACTTTCAGGGCCGGTTTCAATATGCTATCTACAGATGGATTTGCTTACTAGCGATAGGTATTTGACATTAGCTCTATAATATTTACGTCTAAATTCTAACGTTTACGTCAATATTCTATCCCCCTAACCGAATCTGTATTTAGATAGCATATTGAAACCGGCCTTAAGTGACGTTAAATTTTACGTGTGATAACGAGGTAATACGAACATTTAATGCTTAGATGAAATACCTTTAGAAATATTTGAATATTTTGTAATGCACTAGCGACCCGTCCCGGCTTCGCACGGGTGCAATGTGTTATACATATGAACCTTCCTCTTGAATCACTCTATCTGGTAAAAAAAACCTCATCAAGATTCGTAGCGTAGTTTTAAAGATCTAAGCATACATAGGGACAGACAGACAGCGGGACGACTTTGTTTTATACGATATAGTGAAGGACACTCAAAAAACACTCAAAATTATCACGCGTTAACATGTCAGATGTACAATTCTTTTTCTGTTGTTACGAAAAACTTATTTTATTTGTACGCTATGTAAAAATTAATAGAGAAAGATCATACTAAGTTATTTTTATCGTTAAATAAAGAGAGTTGAATACGACTGAAAAAGAACAGTTCTTTTCCAAACATGATATAACACTGCATGTGAGCTATTGCATGCTTATATACTCGTAAACTACTCTTTGCATTGATCAGTATGAAAGTGAAGTCCCGCATTACTGACGCCCGGTTCCTATATTCAACGAACGGCCGTTAGTTACATAACTTCGTAACTTTCATAACGACTCGTTGCCTTCATACAAGCGGCCGTTCGTTGAATATAGAAACCGGGCATTAAACATTTACCTTTTTTATCATCACAGAAAGTCATGCAGTCGTGTGGGGACCCTCCCGACTTATTCAGTATAGTCGCCGCCGCCGAAGCGGTCAGCTCTTCGTCTATGGAGCTGGCAACCGCTTACGGTCCAGTAGATCAGGATGCGGCACATGCGGAGATCGTTGGCAAAATTGTGCACGGCCGTGAACTGCTGGCTTCTTCGCTAAAGGAGATAGAGAACGCCTGCCTGGAAATGATTGGTTCGTGGTCAATGGTGTTTTGATAACGATGACGCATGGCCATACTACGCGGCATTTAAAAACTGTTTTACATTATAATATAACATATACAGCGTGTCGTTACCATCGCGACAATAAATGAACACACGTCTAACGCTACTTGCCAATAATCATAAAAAAAATGTTAAAGTTAAACAAAATCCATAATTAAATTAATTAAGTAAAAAAGAAAATAAATTTGTAACATCCTATACAACTCGCGCCACTGCGTCGTATTACAAGCCTCTCCTTCTAACAGTATGTTTTGGTCTCTTTTAAATTCATTCAACCCATTCATATGCTTTGTGACCTTTACAAATGAACTTTACGTTACGCTTTTATAGGTAAGGTGTTCTAAAATTCTTTGTTGTGGAAAATTTAATAACTCTCTAAATATTGATGTTTAAATAATTTAAATATTTAATACAACTTTAAAAAGTTATGCCCTATATGCGTATTCATTTATTGTCGCGATGGTAACGACACGCTGTATAAGGGAACTTTGATGACTCCGTGACGCCAGCGTCGGGGGACGGGGGTTCGATTCCCACACGGGAAAATTATTTGTGTGGCCCACAGATAGTTGTTTCGCGTGTGGGTGTTTGTCCTCGTACAATTTATGTTTGTAAAATGTCCTTACAACACAGGATAATGTTATCCTAAAGTAAGGGCAATGTTTTTAAAAAAAAGACAAAGACAAGACAAACTACTTAAGCCCCACCTCATTAAATATTAAAACACTAAGCTTATCCACTTTATTGCTGAAGAGTTTTTAATGGAATTGAAAGAAGGGTATAGGAATGACAATAATGAAACATATTCAAACATTTCAGATGTTTCAAAAACACCTCAAGATGCTGACGAAACAACCGCTGCGTGGTTGACACAAATACAATCTATGTCGGAGACCAAACGTGCCTTGGAACAGATGTACGAGGAACTTGACACGGTTCGTTTTATAGATCTAATAAAGAAACGGAGTTTTGTTTATGTCGTGGTAGATAATATGTCAATGAATGAAAAGAAATGAATCGATACATGTAAAATATTGGTAGGTCCGAAACTGGTGAGAAAAAATGTAGACAGGTTTTTGTTTACAGCAGAGTTATTAAAAAGTATATACCAAAGGAAAAGTTAGTAGTACAGACGTACAGTAATAAACGTATATATGTACTAAGAATGTTGAAGAAAAATCCTTACTAATATTATAAAGGCGAAAGTTTGTATGTATGGATTGGATGATTACTCTTTCGTGTACATACTACTGAATGGATCTTAATGAAAATTAAAAATAATATAGCTTATACATCAGAATAAGACAGGCTATAATTTATATACATATTTTATGTAAATCTGTCTTTCTCTCTGAATGCCTTCAGCCTATTTTACGCAGACGTAGTCGCGGTTAGCAGCTATTTAACTATAAATACACGAATACTTGCTATACAGGGAGGCTTTTCTAAGTGTATCAATTTTTTTTATTAAATTCTAGACATAAAAAATGTTATATATAAAATGATAAATATTTAAAATCAATCGTAATTAACAAAATAAATAAATTCATTTGAACTTATCTCAAAAAGTGCGTGATTTATCGGCAACTCATTTATTTTACGCGCGATCATTCATAACTAACAAACACACAAGTTAGTTTCAAAAGTATACGACGCATTTATGAATGACTACCGCATTGTCAACAAGTTCCGTTTTTTAGGGAATGAAAGGGCAAACGAGCTTGCGGTTCACCTGATGTTAAGTAATAACCGCCACCCATGGACATTTGCAACCCATGCAACACCCGTAGGGTTGCAAATGCCTTGCCACCTTTAAATAAAGTGGGCAAGGTAAGTCTGTCCATTCGTGCAACAGTCGAAGCTCCCGCGTGGCCCTACCACAGTTACACGATCTGTTACATATTCACGATTTCTTCATAGATATCTCAAGTGGCATAAATAATATATGTGTAACCGGAACCATTGTTCAGCCCATGACCGGAAGGACACCAGAAGTGAAGATATCGGAGTTGGAGAGAGACGCCGTCCGAAGATTGGGCTGTCTCGATTCCGCTGTAGCGACAGTTGTTCGGGCTTATTCAGGTAATGCGATGACTGTACTCGTGTCAATACCTCCTCCCATCCGCGCAAATGTTCTCAGTAAATACGTCATTTTTAGGCGTAGCTTAAAAGGTAATAAAGGAACGCTTATAATATTAATTTCTTTTACGTCTGTCCGTGTGTCACCACCGATTTTCTCAGGAACGGGTGGGCTTAGCAAGATATTTATATCAGATACTGAGGTCTCTACTCACTATAAGCGGTCGATGGTAAATTCCTTACCATTATTTATTAAAAATGGCAAAAAAAATCATGTCTGTTGTAAGGGAGCCCCACTTTAATATTTTTTTTATTCTGTTTTTTAGTATTTGTTTTTAGAACTTTTGTTTAATTCTCACAGAATTATATCATCTGTGAAAAATTTAACTGTCTTACTATCACGGTTCATGAGATACAGCCTGGTGACAGACAGACAGCGAAGTCTTAGTAATAGGGTCTCGTTTTACCCTTTGGATACGGAACCCTAAAAGCAGATTCAAACTACAAGCAACAAATTTTTCAGTATTCTCTATTTTAATTTTATAAAATGTATAATTTTGGTTTTTTTATTATTTTTTCTCGGAGTTATTAAAGAAAACCTTATCAAACCAAAAAAAAAAGTCCTTGCTTGATGTACTGAAGCCTGTATACGCCTGAAAAATGCATAAAGTCTTTGCTACTGATTCCCGAATATTTATTTGCATTTTTATATTTCATGGCATTCGCAGCGAAGAGACCAGACTACGACGGTGCCGAAAAAGCAACTAAGTCCATTTTGGAAGTTATGCCTCTGATTATCACTGGTAAGCTTTTCTTAACTTTTATTCTTTTTGTTGTATCTTTGTGTTTTTATATTTATTTTTGTTTTTTTACGAGAAATTGTTTGAGAACTGTTTTTTATACGAGAAAAACGACAACTCGGGACGTAGTGGGCTCTGGCTACTTCACATACCAGCCGAAACGCAAAAGTTTTATTGTGGTAGCGCCACGCACTCCACGAACGCCTCGGCTGTTGCACGAATGGGCAGGCTCGTCCGGGTAAGTACCACGACCTCACAGAAGACCGGCGTCAATTGGAAATATACTTTCGCGTTTCGTCTGGTGAGTGAGGTGGCCGGAGGCCAATTTTCAAAAGGTTGTCAACGCATCTGCAACCATCCATCGTCCATGGCTGGCGGTATTCACTTAAGATCAGGTGAACCGTCTGCTCGTTTGACAACTTTTGCGCATAAAAAAAAATGCGTATTTACGCAAATTCTGTACAACGATAAACATTTTTAATTGCGTTTAACATTGTTCGTGATTCTCGGCGAATTGTTCCAGTCTGTGTTGTGCAGTTCTATTCATAAATAAAGGTTTAGTTTAAGACACCGTTACAAATATTTGATGTTGACCACAGACGTCAAGCTGTTGAGTGCAAACCAAGACGAAGAGCATCGTCGAAACGCGATGGGAGAACTTAAAACGCTGCATTCCGCGACCCTCGCCCTTGTTGACGCTGTAGAAAATGAAAATGATAAGGTGATTGTTTTTATTTTTATTTTATAAGAAAATAACGTTCCTTTGGAACGTTTAAACGATGGAATTTAACAATGTGGAAGACGCCGTTACAAGCATTTCCCACACGGATGTACGATCAGCCATAACAAATGCATACAAAAAACAAAATATAGAAAAAATACAAATAAAAATGAGGGTAATAGAAGCGCCTGTCTATCAAAGGCGTGGAAAAGATGTCTCATGCTTAAAATACTAGATAATTTTAGATCGTTTAACTTTACACCATAGATAGGCGCTTTCCATTTTATGCCTACTTCCTTTATTTCGATTCGTATCCTGTTTGTATGATGATCGATTTTATTATTTAGGATCTGAAAGAGGCACAATCAGCGTATGCTGTGGCTTCACAAAAACTTAATGCTACAATCGCTCCTACTGCTGACATCAGGAAAACGAAGCAAGTAAGTAAATCTTTTATATATGTATATATTTAATGAGGGTTAAAATATACATAAAATAGAAAAATAGCTAGAGCTAAGCGCATCTCTACTGTCACAAATGCGAAAGGCAAGTAATGATTAACATAGTTGACGGCTGTGGATGTCGCAATTAATTCAGGGTCGAGCATTGTTATAGCCGTGATAGCTCAGTGTCCGGGCGCTCGCCTTTATTATACTCGAGCAACCTGAGTCCGATCCCCGGTTCCGACACCAATTAATGTGCTGACTTATCACGTGCTCCGCGGTGAAGGATAATATCGTGAGGAAACCTGCATATTTTCGAAATAATAGCAAAAAAATACACTTCGAAGATATGTGAAGTCCGCCAATCCGCAGTGGGGCCGCGTGGTGGACTATGCCCTGATACCCTCTCTATAAAGAAGGCTTTTGCCCAGCAGTGGGACATGTATAGGCTGTTACTTTACTTTTTTTTATTGTTATAAAAATGGAGGGGTCAAACAAAAGCAAATTAATAGTGTTGATTGTATCACAGCAAGCTTGTCCGTCATGATTTGCAATTATTCACCGTACAATTCTGCATTGGTTTTAAGCGAAGTCTGGACAAAGCAATGTAACATACAGACGATAGACTGGCCAATAGCCTTTCTTTACTTTCTATAATGTATCAAAAATTACTATTAGGGCAGCACTGAGGATTGGAGGACTTCACGTATCTATGAAATATTTTTTTTTGTTAATATTTCGAAAATATGCAGGTTTCATCACGATATTTTCCTTCACCGCTGAGCACGTGATTAAAATTAACAATTTCATCGGTGCCGGCACCGGGGATCGAACTCAGGTTGCTCGAGTATATGGAAGTAAATCGAACGCCCGGACAATGAGATATTACGGCTCATATAGATATATTGTTGAGTCTTTTTATTTATATCTTTGACAACAACAGCTAAAATTATGTGTATGGACAAAAATTAATGAACATGTACTTTCAAGCAGGATTTCTTAAGTTGAAGCTCGACTCATGATTATTTGAAGTGATTAGATTAGATTAGATTTTCTGAAATTTTTTTCCTAATCATAATCAAACGAACACCATTAATTATGTACAACTTGATCGGTTTCATAAAATTTTGATATTCTTAATAAAAAGATGTCACGCTGATTCATAACATTTATTATTTACATACACTCATTGTTTATTTACATACACTCATGAGAGTTTAAGTAAATAAACATCATGAGCCCAATTTTCAAAAGGTTGTCAACGCATCTGCAACCCTCGGGTGTAGCAGATGTCCATAGGCGACGGTATTCACTTAACATCAGGTGGACCGTCTGCTCGCTTGGCAACTTTTCACATTAAAAAAAAATCATCAAAAGTATCATTTACTGGTGCGTTATTCTAATGCGAAAGTGTGGAAAAAACTGATGAAACCAAAGAATAAAATAAAATAAAATCGTAATGCAAGAAGAAAAGCGTGCATATTATAATTGGTTACATCATTTAATTTCATGGTTACATCACTAATTTTGAGTGCATAATTCAGAGCCGTAATAGCTCAGTGTCCGGGCGCTCGCCTTTAATTCAATATACTCGAGCAACCTGAGTTCGATCCCCGGTGCCGGCACCGATGAAGTTTTTACCTTTAAGTGCTGACTTATCACGTGCTCCGCGGTGAAGGAAAACATCGTGAGGAAACCTGCATATTTTCGAAATAATAACAAAAAAATATATATTTCGAAGATGTGTGAAGTCCGCCAATCCGCAGTGGGACCGCGTGGTGGACTATGCCCTGATACCCTCTGTATAGAGGAGGCCTTTGCCCAGCAGTGGGACATGTACAGGCTGGTACTTTCACTAATTTCTGTTATCTTCTTCTGCTATAGATTCAAAGTTTATCACTAGTAGCGCGCGAAAGGGCATCGGAATTGCTGGGCGATTTGGAGGCCGTTTTGAAATCTAGAAGCAGCGATGATTTGGATCCCTCGTTGGACAAAGTGGTCGACGCCATGCGGAATTTCCTGAATACCGCACAGGTGAGGTTATTTATTAATTTATTTACGATTTATGTACTAGACAAAGGCGGACTTAATGCCAAAGGCATAAGTAAACCTTAATCTTGGAGATATAATAAATAATAATAAACTTTGCCTTTGTCTGCGAAATGTTTGATCTTTCCTAGTTGTTTCTAGTGTATTAAAAGCTTACTCAGTGTAGGAAGAACCCCCACTAGATGGAGTGGCGACCTGTGCATATGTGCGGGAAGTCGATGGATGCAGGTGGCTCAGGATCGTACTTCATGGCAGTCTGTGGGGGAGGCCTATGTTCAGCAGTGGACTCAAACAGGCTTAATTAATGATGATGATGATGATGAAGGCTTTGTTGTACGAGACAAAACGCGTATTTAAGTAAGGGCCCTTTGTGATTTGCTGATGGTATTAGCAAATCACAAATTTTTTTATTGATTCAGACTATACTAGAACTATTATACAGACTTTACTCAAGAGTTCGAGTGTAAAGGCAATTAAAGTACAATAATAAAATTACATTGTTAGCATTAGAGGAACCTCATTACGAAACGGTGGTAGATTAAAAAAATTACTGTCGATAGATGAAGTGTATATTTCTTACTTCGATGAATACATGATTTGGTTTGATTTCAGCTTTATAAACATGGATGATTCGGTGGCGTAGTTAGTTCGTTATTGGCTTCGGCGTCGGCGGCCGTAGGTTCGATTCCCACACGGGACAAGTATTTGTGTGACCCACAGATAATTGTTCCTCATCTGGTGTTTGTCCACGTTGTTGTTCCCAATTAGAGTTGGCGTCAGGCAGGCGGCTGGTCGTTAAGAAAAACCACTTACAACATGATTCACACGCTGTTCCGACCCCACATATATAGGTGGAAAGGCAGGAGGACGATGACGACCATTAGAAACTCTTTACAACTCAGGATAAGGGCAGTGTTGTTTAAAGAAAAAAAAAGAAACATTCCTACATCTCCGATGTTACGAACAACCATAGGCAATGTTTCTTCCTCACTGTCCTGACAGTGACGCACCCCACGCTTTTCTGCAATAAAAAAAAATTGTTAATCATGTTACCTGTAATTAGATTTTACCTATACACATTGAAATAAATATAAAACATTCGAAGAATACGGCTGATACCGCGAGCGATGTCAGCTGCAAGTTCGAGCTGCTGTCATCAGCTGAAAATCTGGAGGAGTGCTGCAAAGAGCTGTCTTCCAGCTGGCGTCAATTGGAGTCGAACCCCATGAGGCGCCAGCTCGAAGCGAGGTTGCGGGATTTGGATGCTGCAATCTCTGCTCTGAAGGCTGCTTACCACGGTCCAGATGGTAACTCGTCAGTTTTTTTTTATGTGAAAAGTTGCCAAGCGAGCAGGCGGTTGCCCTGATGTTGAGTAAATACCGCCGCCCATGGACATCTGCTACACCCTAGGGTTTGTAGATGCGTTGATAATCTTTTTGAAAATTGGGCTCCGGCCACCTCACTCACCAGACGAAACGCGTAAGATTATACTTCCACTTCACGCCGGTCTTCTGTGAGGTCGTGGTACTTACCCGGACGGCCTGCCCATTCGTGCAACAGCCGAGGCTGCTGCGTGGCCCAACCACTTATAGTTTCCAGATATTGTGTAATTAGCGTAGGTAAAAATATTCACATTAGTAAGTAATCGATTAGAATCCGTGAGAAAGTAGCAGAGCGATCACACAAAAATAGAAATTGTTCAGTTAAGCAATAACACAAAAAATAAAAATAAGTTTTCAAAGAAAGAAACAAAAGTTTTTATGAGTAGTAAACGTAGAATGTTAGTAAGAAAAAAAGTATAAGTTATTTTTAAGTGAAAACGTTAAGCAAAAGAGAAGTGTATATATAGACAATACACACACACAAATTAGCAATAAAAACACTTAGCAGTACAAAGAAAAAACAGCATAATCCTGGGTTAATTTAAGCTATTAGAATTAAATTAGTAGATATTAGTGTTTAGTTTAAGCTCAATATTAAAAATTTAATGAATATTTAACAAAATAAAAACAAAACTCAAATTAAATTTGCAATAATTACGTTAGCTGCAGCCGCAGGTCTTAAAAATACCAATTAAAATATAAATTTAATAGAAGAAAGATTAAAATAATTCTATGACTAAACTAAAGTGATTAGCTTGGTCTAAGTGTGACCGAAGAATTTCGAAATCCGATGCGAACTTGCACGGGCGTCGGGTTGTCGGCCCACTGACTCGGCGCCTTTAAGTAGGTTTTACATACGGTACTTGGCGATTTTCGTGTAATATAACTACGTAATCCAAATTATACATATTTGTGCCATAGGTCCGTGGAGTCCACGCACATGCAATTTTTTTAAAAGTATATGTCCTAGACTTAACGCCGCGGCTGGTGACGACAGAGCTGGTTCTTTTCTCGCTCAAAGGAGGAAATGCAGCTGGCGTTCTTGGCACCATGCCGCGTGGATTAGGTTTATTAGATAATATGTAATTTAGATAGATTTAATCTCGTAAATATTATATCAATAAACTGTATGAGTTCATTGATACATGTTTGAATGTAAACAAAGAGTTCATCGTTAGCTTCAAGGGTCCTTTTTTTGCATTAAAAGTAAAGTAACAGCCTATACATGTCCCACTGCTGGGCAAAGGCCTCCTCTATACAGAGGGTATCAGGGCATAGTCCACCACGCGGCCCCACTGTGGATTGGCGGACTTCACAAGACATAACTTCGAAACATATTTTTTTTTTGTTATTATTTCGAAAATATGCAGGTTTCCTCACGATGTTTTCCTTCACCGCGGAGCACGTGATAAGTCAGCACTTAAAGGTAAAAACTTCATCGGTGCCGGCACCGGGGATCGAACTCAGGTTGCTCGAGTATATTGAATTAAAGGCGAGCGCCCGGACACTGAGCTATCACGGCTCCTTTTTTTCCATTAGTGCTATTTGATTTCGAGCCAACAATAAACTTTTTTTCGATAGAGAAAAATTACAAATGAAATAATCAACAAGCAGAATTATTTGGTCGCTCACAGTTTTCGAGAAAAAAATATTTAAACCTTGTTATTTTCACTACGAAAGTCTGCCATTTTACTAAGTACTAGATAGGTTGACTCAATATACAGTACTGCCAATAAGATAAATATAGGAAGCGGGCGATGTCTTAGTCGTATCGATTATAAGACAATTTATTAATAGAAATTAAAAAAAATTATACATAATTTTTAATGTATAAATAAAAAAATTTAACGTGTTATTTTCACTAAAAACGTCCACCATTTTATTAATTTCACTTCAAACTTCAAAAACTGGTTGCACAGTACGTACAGCCAACATGATAAATATAAGTAGCGAATGATGTTATACTCGTATCGATTGTAAAATCGATTAAATTAAAAAAAAAATGAGTCACAGATCCGACACAGAGCATCCCGACTCCATGTGGTCTTGTGGCCCTACCCCTAGAGTGATCAGTGAACATTAAAAGGCGGAGCCAGAACCTCACGTCGGAGGGCCTGAGGCCGAGACGCCTGTCTTTTAGGACAAGTCAGAATTTAGTAATAATTGTTTGATTGGCAAGAAAATGCATAACGACAATTTAAAAAGTTATGTGGTTAAATGATAATCATTTTTTTGACGTTAAATAATTGTTTTATGAAAACTTGACATTATATTACGTGACATTAAATTATTGAGAATTTGATTATAAATAAATTTTGTTCACTTTATTTACATAGTAAATAAACACTTTAGCTAATGCCATTAATACTTTGCATGCTATTTATAAATTTGCTGAACATGTAGTTCAATATTAATGATTTGTAACACCTCTATACCATGGTACATGAATTTTTTTTAATAAAGATTTTATGGCTTGGTAGATGGTACATGGTATAGAGGTGCAACGTGGTATAACATTGTACCTTAGATATGGATAGTATAAAGTACGAAGCATGAAATTGTTGTGTAAATACCATAATAGTACAAAATACAACACTGTATCCGCGACAATTACTAGTCACAGACAACAGTTCTTTCTCCGTTCATTTTTATTTTATTACGATTTGGATATTCAATTTATTATATCGTTATATCGGATCAAAATATATCGGCCAAAAATATCGATTATATTTTAAAAAAAATTAGATGTATCGATATTTTTTCGGCATCCCTACGCTCTATGGGCGGCCGTCAGGGTTGCCACCTTAGGGGTTTTTCCTCCATAATCAGGGGGTAAACAAAGGCGTTGGGAGTTTTTAAGTTTACATTTTCAGGGTTATTTTTAGGGACTTTTTGACTACTTTTATTTTTCCATAAGTTCTATTTTTCATTTTTTTTAATAACAATAACTGGGGTAACGCAATCTTCCCAATCATTTTTAATTGTTGGGTTAGCGACGTTTAGTACGGTTTTTCATTACTAAGAATGCGCAGTTGAACTATGGAAAGTAGAGATAAAAGTGTCCGTCAAAACGAATTCAATAGCGGTAGCGTAGGATAAATTTTAAAGAAAGCGCCAAAAGTAATTAAAATTTTTATATCATTCATTATGAATCACATTTTTGGGTTTACGGTAGAAATATTCATCTAAAGAAATCATAAGAGAGATTTTTTTATAAAATGAATTTTCTTACAATTTTTGGGTTTTTTTTTTATTTAAGCTTTAGGGACAAATATTTTCGAGAGTTGGTAACACTGGCGGCCGTGTGTCTTCGTCAGGTCAGGTTAGCTTAGTTCAGTGACTTACTCGTGAGAGTATTAGTATTAGTGTTCTGTGGCTTAGTTTCAATTTGAACGTGACTTAATTAGGGTCGCATGTGTTATTTAGTTTGTTTATCTCTAACGATGTCGGAACAGCAAACCGCACGCACTTATTCAAACCGCGAGTATTATGAGATGGTACGGTGCTACCTTTTAAGTGGTGAAAGCTTACGTGGTGCGCAAAGACTATATGAAAGTGAGTCATTACGGCGATTACAAAAACAGGGAATCAACTCAAGTGTACCCAATAGAAGGACAATTATGGCAGCCAACCAAAGGTTGTTAGAGCATGGACAATTTTCTACACCGGCGCATGCAACATCTCGAGGAGGTCATGCCACGATTAGCCCGGCGGTCGAAAATGCTGTAATCGAGTTTTTTGAACGGGACCCTCGTGCTAGCACCAGAGAAGCTTCTCGACAATTCGGCGTAAGCCGCTATTACGTGTGGAATCTGCTAAATTCTTTAGGATATCATTATAAACACGTTCCAGCACTAAATGATGACGATGGCCCGCCTCGAGTACAATTTTGTCAATGGTTATTGTCAAACATTGACTCTACAAATATTTTGTGGACTGATGAAGCTTTATTTACGCGAGTAGGAATTTATAATAGTCGTAACGAGCGCTATTGGGCAATGAACGATTCCCACGTAATTAAAGACAGTCATCATCAAGTGCGATTTAGTGTCAATGTCTGGGCTGGTATTATTGATAACGAAATCTTGGGGCCGTTTTTTATCGAGGGTCGACTGACTGGCGGTAATTATCTGAAAATATTACGAAGTGTGAGTTCGGATTTTTTAGAGAACGTGCCTCTAGCGCTGTTAAATAACTTTTATTATCAACATGACGATGCACCGCCTCATTATTCAAGTGGCGTACGTGATTATTTAAATAACGAGTATGGTGATAAATGGATAGGACGCGGGGGCCCGGTACCGTGGCCTCCAAGGTCATCGGACCTTACTCCATTGGACTTTTATTTGTGGGGAGAAATTAAGAAACGTGTTTACGTTGAAGAAGCGCAAAGCTATGAGGACCTTCGCAGTAAAATAGTTACTGCATTTGAAGATTTGAAACGTGCTCAGCCACAAGTTATATTAAAAAATAGTCTGAGAAAGCGTGCTCAACTTTGCATTAAGAGAAATGGACTCAATTTTGAACATTTGCTAAAATATTAGTGTGTTTTTATAAAGAGAACTGGACTCCATTTGAACATTTGTTAAAATATCAGTGAGTGTTTTTGTGACTAAATGAATAGGTAAGTTTAATTGTAAATTGTTGATTTCACTTTTAAATACGCCTTAATAAATACGAACAGTAGTATGCACTTTATTATGAACGAAAATTGGAATCATAAACTGATATGATACGCGTGTAGTAACAAACTTTAGTTGTGTGCGTGTCACAAAGTAGAGTGGTGTCGATATTTATTTATGCCTCCTATACTTTTGAAACGTTTAATATTTAGTTATGAATGATCGCGCGTAAAATATATATATCACGCACTTTTTGAGATAAGTTCAAATGAATGTAATTAATTGATTATGAGTGATTTTAAATATTTATGTCTAATTTATGTCTAGAATTTAATAAAAAAAATGGATACATGACATACCTCTTTGTATATGGACTATAAAGATTAACTTTAAAATACAATTAGGTAAAGTTTTTTTTTAATTAAAGTTAATGGAAGATGAGTCTAAAAACCACCCACATGTACATACATCTTTAGATTCCATACACATTTATGCCAATTGGCATGTATGGCAAGGGAAATTTAAATTAATTTCGCTTGAATAAATATAGCTTAAAACGGGTTTCCTTAAACAATAGTCTTGGGTTAACAAAAGGGCCAGATCAGGGACGGTTTTTGGAGTTTTCTTTAAATTACTACTATAACTCAGTAGTATTGTGTACATACTTTTAAAAAAATGGTGCAATTTATTTATTTTATTAGATGATTAAAAGAGAACATTTCATAATTTGTGGTCTATTCTTATTTCATCTTCTCACATGCTTATCAATGGTGGTACAGTGATAGGCTTCCCTCCATGTTAAGACTTGAATATATATATATTTATCTACAAATAATACCAATTTGAATCCATTGATACTTGTACATGCAATCCGACTTAACTATGAGTATATATCTTCTAATTCCAGAAACAAACTCCGATGAAGACAGGCTTAAGTTTATTGCAACTCTGTCTGCAGCCAAGAATAATGTTCAAAGTGCACATGAATTGATTAACAAAGTGAGTAATATATTTTAACAATATACAGCGTGTCTTTACAATCGCAACAATAAATGAACACACATATAGAGGATAACTTTTTAAAATTGTATTAAACATTTACTTTTTTTAAACATCAATATTTACAGAGATATAAAATTTTCTAAAACAAAGAATTTTAGAACACCCTTACGTATAAAACTGTAACGTATACTTATTCCTATACCCTTCTTTCAATTCCATTAAAAACTCTTCAGCAATAAAGTGGATAAGCTTAGTGTTTTAATATTTAATGAGGTGGGGCTTAAGGAGTTTGTCTTGTCTTTGTCTTTTTTTTAAAACATTGCCCTTACTTTAGGATAACATTATCCTGTGTTGTAAGGACATTTTACAAACATAAATTGCACGAGGACAAACACCCACACGCGAAGCAACTATCTGTGGGCCACACAAATAATTTTCCCGTGTGGGAATCGAACCCCCGTCCCCCGACGCTGGCGTCACGGAGTCATCACTTATACAGCGTGTCGTTACCATCGCGACAATAAATGAATACGCATATAGGGCATAACTTTTTAAAGTTGTATTAAATATTTAAATTATTTAAACATCAATATTTAGAGAGTTATTAAATTTTCCACAACAAAGAATTTTAGAACCCCTTACCTATAAAAGCGTAACGTAAAGTTCATTTGTAAAGGTCACAAAGCATATGAATGGGTTGAATGAATTTAAAAGAGACAAAACATACTGTTAGAAGGAGAGGCTTGTAATGCGACACTGTGGCAACATATGAAAAGGTCTCTGAATATATGAATCAGTCAGTTGTAGTTGTATAAGATGTTACAAATTTTGTTTCTTTTTTACTTAATTAGTTTGTTTGAAAAATATTTTTTTTAATTATGGATTTTATTTCAAAGTCAAAGTCAAAATTTCTTTATTCAACAGGCTTATTTTAAGCTCTTATTGAACGTCAAAAACTACCACCGGTTCACTAAACTAGACCTGCAAGAGAAGAACTGGCAAGAAACTCTGCGGTCATATATGTATATTTTATTTCTATTTTTTTTTAAGTATTTAAGTATACACACAAAATTATTTTAGTATAATTTAGCAGGAGCCAGGGGACTTGCAAGTGCAGAGCAAGAGTCATTTCCACAAATCCTTTTCCTCAATGTATTCCTCGACATTATAATAAGCCCTTTCCATTAAGGTGGCTTTTACAAAATGTTTGAAACTATTTACACTTAATTGTTTGTGGATGTCACCTATTCTATTATATAAGTTAATACATCTACCAAGAAACGATTTCCTGGTTTTAGCTAGTCTAAACCTCGGTATTTGTAAAATGATGTATGTTATTTCGTACATACATGATGTTCTCAAGTATGTATAGCGACGGGATCGTTAAGATGATTTAACGTTAAATTTTTTTTATGATTATTGGCAAGTAGCGTTAGACGTGTGTTCATTTATTGTCGCGATGGTAACGACACGCTGTATAAAACGCAAAAACCAAGGTTTTTTGCGTATTATATTTAGATATTGAGTAATAAGTTATACAATAAATTTGTGGTGGAGCTGCGATTATTTTATGACAAATTAAACATTAAAATTTAAAGTGAAGAGATTAGCACTGTAAACATTTAAATTTTATATAGCAATGGCAACATCTTTCCTTCGAATTTTCATTGTAAAATGATATTATTATTTATATTCATATAAACAGAAAATAGTAAATAATGAACGAATGATTGTAGATTAAGAGGATAGGTAATGAATTATTAATTTAGTTTTGGTGTGTAAATGGTGCAAATCAAAATGAATTTGCTCTTCTATAATGTGAAAATTTCTTTAATGTGAAAAGTTGCCAAGCGAGCATGGTCATGTTACACCCGAGGGTTACAGATGCGTTGACAACCTTTTAAAGTTTGGGCTCCGGTTACCTCACTCACCAGACAAAACGCGAAAGTATTTGTTATACTTCCACTTTACGCCGATCTTCTGTGAGGTTGTGGTACTTACCCGGACTAATAACAGTCTAATAAATTTTATATGAACACCGAGCAAGCATGCTTTAATCTGTTGCTCTGGCTAAGCACAGTCAACTGCCATCGGAGTCTCGATCCGCATCGAACCTCAATAGCCCGTAGGCGACACTCCTTAGTTAACGCACGCATGAGCACACATGCTTGGCCCCCACCCACCAGTTCTACGTTCGATGAAGCTTTAATAGTCTCGGGACTGAAAGTGTTGACATCAGTTAATACAAGATTCAAGATACTATGCTCTATATACCCTCTGAACAAAGGAGGCCTTTGCCTAGCTGTGGGATATGTATAGGCGGTTACTTTACTTTTACTTTTAACTGCTTCAGCCCTCGGCTACTCTTCCGCTGATGACAGGAGCTGATCTGCAAAGGCTGTTAGCACAGCGGCTGGCACAGCTGAACTCTGCTATTGCGTCTCTTATACAATCTGCTGGTACGATTTTTCTTATAACATTTTTCTTCAGGCTTTTCATTTAAAAGTTGTTCTAGCTAGAGTCTGTTGGAGATCTACTGTATAATTTTTTTTTTGTTTGATTCTTATCCAGAATGGTCCCTTAATATACATAAACACATATAACTTTCAAATATGTGAGCTTTTAAAAATAATGAACAATGGTTTTCATTTTAATACAATTTTTCCATTTGTTTGCTAACAAATGGAAAAATATTATTAGCCTTTGTAATACATATGTAAGAACTTAAAGAATCAAACAAGATGGAAAGTAAAGTAATCACAATTTGATATACATTTGAGATAGTTAAAATTTATAATATTATTGCTTAGACTTATCAAACATTGCAAAAAAATTAGCGCACATTGTTAAATTAAACTGTTTAAAGAATTTTTACAGTGTTTAGTTTTAATTTAAAATTCTATACTTCAAATATATTATCCAGTTAGTATTATTTCGTAGTATATCAATTTAATTAATTGCTTATGATATATATCTTTTTATTTGTATAATTCAACTACCTCTTGGTTAATTTTAACTCGTTCTGCTGTTTCTAGATCATGAGAATCTTAACTATGTTGAAGCAGATAAGGCCTCCAAAGCGATTGCCAAACTTCTGCCGGCCATTATACGAGGTGTGTCCACAATTTTCATTACTATTAATATTTTATTCACACTACTATTGTAGGCATATAAGATCATATGTGAAAAATTTTATGAACGTATGTTAATACTGAGAGTGTTTAAGATAGAATGTGATGTATAACTAATAAATAGAGATCTGTATTGGAAACAGTCGGTGATTTAGTGGTTTATGTTATATAATGTGGCATGACAGTTGCTTACTAGCAAATCGTTACCCGACAAATGCACTTGGCTTACGACAGTTCAAACCTCAATGAACCACATTTAAACATTATTCTCTGGGCCACCGATTTCGAAGATATGTGAAGTCCGCCAATCCGTAGTGGGGATTATGTTGCCTCTACACAAAGGAGGCCTTTGCCCACAATGACTCTACCGATTTCAGTCAAAAGTTTTTCGTCGCGTTTATTTCAGATTCAAACGCTTTGACGAATGATGACGCAAGCGGAAGGGACCTGATGAGTAAGCTGAGATCTCTCTGTGATGCGACAAGAGAGCTCTGCTTGGAAGCCGAACTGGGTCAGGCCAAAGTAAGTGACTTAAGTACAAATACAGAGGGCTTATCTCTTCTCAAATTTGATTTAATACTAACTCTTTTGGTACCAAAGTACAAATGTCGTATTGGTAAATTTGATTTAATTCTTAATTTGTAAAGCTGTTGATGGTTTGTATGTTGTTTGCTACTATAATTGGAATGGGCACCAATCATGTGTTTTGGTTTCTTTTTTTATTTACTTGTGTTGGTGTCCCTCTGTTGGTGAAACTAAGTAAAAAAATTAATCTGTGTGTGTAAAATGCTTTTATAACATAAATTTTTTCTGCAATATTATATAACACATTGTCGATGAAAGTATCTTACAATAATACTGTTGTTTTTTATATATCTGAAATTACTTTTTTCACCGTATATCAATAAGTAAGAGTGTTCTATCCATCTTCCCACTGTTTGAACGATTTTTAATGGTAATGTTAAATAATTTATTTTGTTACAGAGAGCAAATGATTCCATCTCAAAGTTCGTGGACGCGTCGAACAAACTTCGTTACGTGTTCAATCCTAGGGCAGATGCAAAGCGAGAGAATGTGGTATGTCCTTTTTTCTCTTTATCGTAACATTCCCTCAATGCTGAATGATTAGTGGTCTACTTTCCGAGGTCCTAACCTTCTGTTAATTTACTCTTAACAATAATTAATTATGCAGACGTGGAAGTCACTGCATCACTAC